>VZSV01000022.1:7433184-7507322 GCA_013398735.1 Nothocercus julius | reverse complement strand
CACATATTTGACTCAAAGATTCACTTTGGTGTTTCAATTTTGAAGATATTTGTTTCTCTTCTTATCTCCTTATCAAGTTTATTGTCTCACATCTCTATAAAGGAGTAGTTTTCTGCTTCCTTAAATCCACAAGCAGCTTATTCTTTCTCTAGCTGTTGAAAAAAGACACTCAATATCCTGTCTTACTTTCCTTCTCCATTAAAAGTCTATCAGTCTTTATTTTTTCTAGAATGCCCCCATTGCTACCTTTGAATATTGTTTTCATTATTTTACCTAGGAACTTTCCATAATCTTACAGTCACAGGTGGATCTGAACTTCACTGATTTAAAGATATCATCCACAAGTGGTTCAGGGCATGCAAATTCATTCCGCCTTGGGAATTTTGCAAATATCATATCTTCTCAAAGATCAACTCTCAAATATCACATTATTTCCTTTCCTCACATTTAAGAATACTAAGGAAAGTGGTACACCTTCTTGCATTGCTTCAATGCTTATTCATCATCACAGCTTCTTAAGTCCTTCATTGCAATCCAAATGTCGTGTCAAGACATCCTATCACGTACTCCTTTGAAAAGGATAAATTCAAATTATTTTTCCATATCTTTGGAGGAGACTATTGAGCTGGAAAAGTTTGTTTCATATTAGAACTGTGTGTGTCTTGTTAGGCTGTATATTAATTGTCCTCTACTGTGACTGCAGTGTAAAGAATTAGTCTCTATACACTTATCTGAGGTAGGACTTTATAAACAGGAAGAAGCAGTAAAAAACATTTCATTCTGTTCCATTTCATTTCATTTTCCTCCCACTTTTTCAGAAATTGGTATAGCTGAATACTGTCTTTCAATGCTTTGCATTTTCTCGCAGTCAGTGTCTAACAATATGAAATGGTAATGTCTAACAAATTCTTCATTTCTGGCTTTAATAATTCAGTGGGCATATTGTTATTACTTTGTGTTATATCATTCTGAAGCACATAAATTGTTTATTTTTGAAAGAAAAAAAACATAATTTTGTGTTTGGCTCTCTCATTCATGACCTGTCCATCTAAAGAAAGTCCTTAATACCATAGATAATAGTCTCTCTTCAGTGGATTATTACCCTTATGGAGTTATCTGAAATTATTAGCATTCATATCTTGTTCCATGCTTTCTTTCAGACCATGCAAAATACCATCTTCTGTGTTCCATTATAAGTCTTACTGGTGTTATTGTATTCTTCAGCATGAGATTGAATTTATTCTATGGGATATGATCTGAACAATGAATATGTTTCCAGTTGCTTCTGATCCCAAATTGCTTTCCTACAATTGTGATTAAATGATCTGAGGGAGATTTTACTTTGTTTTGTCTCTGATGTTCATATTTCTATAAACATTTTTTGTATCTGTGAGAGTCCTGTTCTTCGTATCACATTCTTCCATGTTCTACACGCAGCAGTGTTCCAAGGCCTCAGATTGGTACCTTACACCTATCACACCTTTCCATATTTAGTAGTGATCAAAAATGCTGTAGAGTTTCTGTGGATGTGTAGTTTAATTCAATTGTGCATTGTAACATTTTTAAAGAATGATCTGTTACTGATTCCACAACCGTGTTTTCTGGATAGCACATTTGTACTGTACTGGATTCTACCTTAGGAATTTTGTTGTTGTCCCTCCCCTTCCCCCTATCCTCTCTCAGCTTTGCATTGTACTCAGGCTAAAGAACAATTTCTGTGTACTTTGGGAATCCACACTGTATTTGTTCAAATTATTAATAACAGGCTTTTTTTTTTTCATTTTTTTTCCTCTTTGTGAACATAAGTCTTGATATAGCCAATATTGTGCCACCTCTCTTTTACTTTTAGATCACAGATTAGTTCAATGGTAGAAGTTAAGTAAACATTTGGTGATAATATATTATTTCTGATAAAGTGTTTTCCCATTTCAGGTTTTGGAGCATTTCCATGCTCCCTTATAAACCAGTGTGATTTTTTTTAAAGATAACGATTTCACACTGTTTTATAACACATTAGAAGGGAGACACTACAAAGATTGATTTCCTGTCTTTATTTTTGAATAAAATTTATGACTATACCGTATTGAAACAATTACTGACCCTCGTTGGACATTCTGCAAACAAAAGTCTTATTCAAAATACAAACTATCCTTGCTTGCCTGAAGGATTTACTGAATTCACACAGGAGTTACTCTTGGCATAAATGTACTTAACTTGCACTTACATAACTAATTCTGAAATTAATACAAACATAAAGAAAAAATTGTTTAATGCAGCTCCCATGGATACTATAACATCTTTTGCCATAACAATAAAGATATTCCATTTATCATTCACCTTGTAGCAAAAACATACTGCCAAAATCCACCGTATATAATGCCATGCATTTTACAGACTGTAATCAAAGTATGTATCATGTGCAAACAAAACTGTATGATGAGTATACATTCTTTTTCTGTTCCCAAGTGGTTATATTTTAAAAGAGCAAAAAACAATAGTGAACAGAAATTATCTGAAAATTTTATTGTCCTTTTTAATAGTTGACTGTGGTAATACTAATCATGACAACAAGTATCAAACTATGTCATTTATTACCATATTTAGAAAATAGGAAAAAAAAAGGAAAGTATTTAAAAGTGAACAAATGTACTCTCCCTCCACCCCCCTTCAACAGTTACAGGTCTTGAAAAACGTCATAGATATTTTCAATATGAAGTGAATGTTGATGATAGGGTATAAACTTTAAACTTAAGTGTAGTTATTGAAACTGATCCTTTTTTTTTAGGGCAGAAATGCAGCATTCTCTTGATTTTGCAGTGTTAACAGAACATTACTGTTAGGCCTTTTTTTACTATCTGCAGTCTCAGTTATAGAATCATAGAATCATAGAATGCTTAAGGTTGGAAGGGACCTCTAGAGATCACCTAGTCCAACCCCCCTGCACATGCAGGGTCACCTACAGCATGTGGCTCAGGGCTGCGGCCAAGCAGGTTTGGAAGATCTCCAGAGAAGGAGACTCCACAACCTCTCTGGGCAGCCTCTTCCAGGGCTCTGTCACCTTCACTGTTAGGAAATTTTTCCTAAAGTTCCTGTGGAACTTTTGGTGCTTCAGTTTGTGGCCGTTTCCTCTAGTTCTATCGGTGGCCACCACTGAAAAGGGGCCAACCCCATCCTCCTCACTGCCTCCCTTGAGGTATTTATAGACACTGATCAGGTCTCCTCTCAGCCTTCTCTTCTCCAGGCTGAACAGGCCCAGCTCTCTCAGCCTTTCCTCATAGGGCAGATGTTCCAGGCCCCTGATCATCCTCGTAGTCCTACCAGTACATACTTTGCCAACTTGTAACAAAAATCCCAAAGGTTTCATAATTCAAGCCTTAGATTTTTTATCATGATTTTCTCATTAGTTACTTTTATAGTTATTATCTATAATAACTTAGAAATGGGATTAAAGTCTGCAGAGATTTTTGCTTTGCCTTTGCCAACAAGTTTTGGTTGACTTGTATTTTCATCTGCATCGAAGCAAGGGAAAACAGAAGAAAGATGTATAAACTGCTTCCATATAGCTCATATATAAGGAAAGGAAATACCTGAATAACAAGCATTCACAGCATCCTATTCTTCCACTGAATTGTTACCAATGCATCCCCAAAGACTGCTCAGTGTGGTCTGATTTTAAAAGGTTCTTTGAAGCAGCTACAAGCCTTTCTTGAACTAATTATCAAGTAACAACACACTACCATACTTGACAAGTTGCAAGTCTTTCTGAGTAAAGTAAGTCTCACTCTTTTGTTTTGCTTTGCTTTTTGATGGAAAAACTAATCCTGACCTTAGGCCATGTGAATAAATCTCATGTCCGACAGCTTGCTGCAACAGCTTTCTGGAAAGACAGACAGCCATTTATCATTTTCAGAGTTGATATTATCTTCTGTAAAATGATATCAATTAAAGACAGGTAAATGAAACAGTGTGGTGAGAAATCATTTTAGCATTTTGGGATAATTAAGAAATGGGGAAAAGAAAGAAAATACTAAGGGACAGTCTGAACAACTTTTCTGTGTTTACTAAAGGACAAATTAAAAAAAAATTAAAAACTTGCAAACTTTAAAGAAAACTAGCTTAATACTGATAAGAGTAAGATTATGATGTACCATTATTTTTAGTGGGGCTAGTACATGTAGTAAGGTTTTATTCTAAGAAGGAATGTTTTACTAAGAAAGAAAGCTTGTAGTAACATATGCACAATTAAGAGCTATAGACAGTCATGTCATGCCCCACCCTTTCTTGCTGCATGAACTCATCCCTTCTTTTGGATAGAGCGTCCTCTTTGAAATAGGAAGAGAGGATAGACAGCTTTCACTTTTCTTCCTTGGGTTGCTTTCTTCTCTCCTGTTTGTGAACAGCAGAAAACATTGCTTCCCTTAAGGAAACAAAGGGGTCCATTGATTTTTCCGTCAAATTGTCATAGAATCATAGAATCGTAAAGGTTGGAAGGGACCTCTGGAGATCATGTAGTCCAACCCCCCTGCACACGCAGGGTCACCTACAGCATGTGGCTCAGGACTGCGGCCAAGGGGGTTTGGAAGATCTCCAGAGAAGGAGACTCCACAACCTCTCTGGGCAGCCTGTTCCAGTGCTCTGTCACCCTCACTGTCAAGAAATTTTTCCTAAAGTTCCTGTGGAACTTTTGGTGCTTCAGTTTGTGGCGCTCTCCTCTTGTCTTATTGCTAGCCACCACTGAAAAGAGGCTGGCCCCATCCTCCTCACTCCCTCCCTTAAGGTATTTATAGACACTGATCAAGTCATGATTATTCAGCAATTTAATTAACATAAGTCTTTTTTTTTTTTTTTGCAGATTTTCAGGTAAAGGATTTCTGATACAAGTTGGTGAAATTTGAGGATACTAGTAGTACAAGTCTTGGTATTAACCTGTACTTAATGCTCCCTTCAAATAAATGGAACTGCTCATAACTACTTCAACTATTTGATGACACTTGTGAAATATTGAGACTGATATCAGAACAGCTCAAGTACTTGAACACACTTTACTCTTTTCTTCATCCCAATATACAATAACAAAAGCATGAGCTTGCATTTAATGATTTGTCCTCCAAAACTCAGTCTTTATGAGGATGCTGCTTTAGTGTTTCACATTAATCTACCATTGCCTAAATGAAAGTCATGTAACATAAAAAGAGTATTAAAGTTTTAGAAGTTTCTTGAAAGCTTAAGTTGCAGAGCTGGACCATATTGATCTAGAGCTAACAGAGATAGTGAAGAGAGGATCAAGATTACTTTCAACATAAAAAAAAAATACAAGTTTTTAAAACAGCATAGGTGAAAATTAGTCCTTTCTAGGCCTGTGCCTTATTTGCTGTTAAGGAAATTTAACCAGTACATAGAAACGGACCTATTTTACCTCCTTGCTTTAATCAAATGTGCCTATAAGATTGCATTGCACAAATTTGCACAGCTGGTATTAAAAAGGAGTTAGCTAGCTACAGATTCAGAAATAATCTTTCAAGTTCACCTTTAGGAAGCTCTATTAGCTATGCGTAGTAGTCTGTTTAGTAATGCAACGTACAGCATGCCTGGCTTTAGACAGGACTAGAGATCAAATCTAACCTCATAAATCTCTCAGTTCATGACTACAGAAAGCTGTCAAAAACTAGATGTTGTTTCAGCCTCCAGGGGCTGTTATATTGTTCTGCATCTCTCTTACGTGCCCTCCAGCAACTGATCACCAACATGTGTAATAGCTTTGGGAGGGACTATACCACTCTTTTGACTCCAGGGGTAATATTTTGATAGGGGCTGAGCTTAATGAAGCTTCTGGCATAAATGTCTAACAGTAAGAGTAAAGGAAAGCCTTTACGGAATAACAAATAGCTGAAGAAAACATTCTATGCACACCCCATAAATTATTACATTTACCTCTGGCAAGTATGTTTAGAGAAAATCGTGATCTGAATCGCATTTTAGAATTCTCAGACTTAATAACCTAGTTGCTAACCCAAAAAGGCTAGGTTGCAAACAAGTACTGAGCAAAATTATGCCACTTTCACTCAATTTGATCAATATTTGAGTCACAAATTTCACTGAATATAATCATCTGGACTTCTTTTCCTTTCTGCTTTGTTCTTTTACATTCATTTTATGGTTTAACCTATTTCTTTCCAATTTAGGATGAAGGATAAGGATTTTAGATGTATGAAGGTGCCAGAATATTATTTTCGTGCCTTAATGAAAGAAAGCGTCCTTACCAGTTTTACTGACAATAGATTCTGAATCACTATTTGGATTCCTATTACTTAGCCACTACAAATAAGAACAGACAAATGCCTTTCTTCTTCCTTCTCTTTTTAGCAGTATTCTTTTCCTTGAGCCTTACCACTAACGCAGTTCCCTGCTGTACCTTGTAGGAAAATGTTGTCATCTGGGCCACTGGATCCATGATCAGTTTAATTTCTGTAGGATGCCAGCAAATTTAAATAGTTTACATAGTGTGAAGAAACAATTAAGCTACCCAGAAGCTACATGATGCATAGCAAAATAATAGGTAAGAAGAGGACAGAAGCTTTGGAGTGAGCTGGATTTGCTCTACAGATAAGCAATTTGAAATGGCTGAAGTGCTGATGAAGGGCACGTTGGCTTAAAATTTGGCTGTAGCAAAACCTTTCCAACAATGACACTGTCATGCTGCATTTTCAGCGTTCTTTTTTTTCTTTTTTTTTCTTATGCTGTTACTGCAGTATAAACATTATTTAAATGTCCCTTCATGTAGATATAACTCCTTTAATTCTACAGCAGTTTGTAAACTAAATCAGATTTCACTCCAAGTGAAAAACTTCAGGGAACTTTCCTGGACTTTGAGACTCTGGCAGGGGCATAACTTGAAAGGCTGAATGACCTTGAAAACAAATGAGTTGCTTTCTGGAAATCCTGTCTTTGCTGTAATAAGCATCCTCTTTTCCCATACAGTGAGTAAATGCCATGAAGATGAGCTCCAGGTACCCTGACAGTTGCTGCAAGTGGTCACTTTTGCTATTATGAGTAAGTTGCCGCAAGACTTATATAACTGATAGCACTAGAACTGATATTTTGAAGAAAAATCATTAAAAGTTGCACAAGTATTTTAAGAGGTTAAATATATTTTCTCTTCAGTGAAACAACAGCACAGTGAAATTGTTTATGGATGACATTAAAGCTCACAAAGAAATTCTGCTAATTTTACATGAATAAGTGACAACATATATTCAGAGACACTTTAGAAAAGAATTCTATGTTTTTTCTTTTTTTTTTTTGACTGCTCATCAAAATGATAAGCAAAAGAATAGTGAAATATCTGGATAATACTTTTGGCTGAAATATAAATCTAGCGTTGCAGAGTTTTTACTGATTCCAGCTCCATAGTATCTGAGTGTTTCCCAGGTTAATTAGATTAGCATAGCAGGGCTCCTAAAGGAATCTTTAGCTCTGCTCCCTCAGTCATTTTGTGAGACTAATTGGGGAAGGTTTGTTTGTTTATCTGTTCGTAGGGAAAATGGTAGCTGCTATTGTGAATGTCATTCTAATTATAGAGGTAAAGATTTGTCTGAGAGGATGTATGAAGAAGATGTGGTCAGATTTTGAATTATTCCAGTCATCCCTGAAAAATCATTCCACAAACAGATCTTGCTGTATGTTATGTTCAGATCTCATAAACGTATCTCTTTTGGCATTGTGATCTGAGATATCACCAATGAAGACAGGATGCTTCACAATAAATAGGTAGAAAGTCTGGAGGAAAAAAAAAAAAAAAGAAAAGAAAAGAAAAGAAAAGAAAAGAAACAAGATTTAGAACTCTTCTAGAAATTAATTTCTAGTAGACCATGAGGTTTTGTTTATTGCAACTTATGCTTATAAAAGCAGGGTCTCTTGATAGAAAGGAAACAAGGCATCTCTATCGCTTGCATTTTCAAATATGACAAATCGTAGCAATTCCACTGTGAGTATAGCTGATGCATAGATCCTTGTGCACAGATTCTTCTTGGATGCAAAGAATATTGTAGAAATAGTAATAGTACAGTCATCTTGGAAATGAAAGCGATCATTTATCAAGTTGCTCAATGAGAAAGAAAGCTAATGAGTCTTAGTTAGACATGTCAGTGCTCTTACAGTTCCAGAGCTTCTCCATGAAATGTCCATTTGGGGGGGAAACAATTCCACAAGTTTCAGTATAGACATCCACCTTTGTGGATTAATCAGCCAATGCTCATATGCCTGCTAGCAATCTGGCTTCTATAAAAAGAAAGATGTGTCTGAATTCTTCCTATTCTTCCCTCAATATATTTATTATTTTTTTCTACCATGAAAAATCAATGAATGTTTTATTAGTGATCTTTTTATCTCTCTTTCAAATCTGGTTGAAATTGGTCGAAAGGTTTACAAATAGTTCTGGAAAAACCTAGTAGACAAACAAGCAAACAAAAAGACAAATGGAAATGGACAAATAATAGGCAAACAGAGGACATAATTATGTGAGACTTATTTCCATAGGAAACCAGGTGAAAAAGGACCTATTTCTTCTCAACACTACTTCTATCTTACCACCTGAGCTCAATAACAAGGCAATTTCTGAAGCTCTGCATCACTTTCACAGAGACTGCCACCTTCAGTGGCAGTATGTGACAGTGCTTTGAAGAGTTCATAAAGGTATTTGAATGTGAGACATCTGCTCTTAATATAAAATTTTCATCTGAAAGCACCTGTAATTTAAAACAGATATTGGCTGCTAAATTTACTGATATATAAGACATAATGTCACAAGAAATAGATTTGTGTGTTCTATAAATATTGTTCAAATGCAGATGGGAAGCAACTGCTTTCAAATTTATCAATAATAGCTGCTCATTCCTCTGTAGGCAATTTGAAGATCACTAAGAACATTAGCATTTCATGTTGCAGTTTGGAGTACTGAAGACAGAAATCAAATGTTGAATCAGGGAGAAATCAAATATCTTAGCTCGTCTCTCTGAAAAGGCACTGTGGAAGAATTTGCTTGCCCTCCTGGAAGGAAAGGCTTTTTAGCAACACAGTGTGGTTGAATTCTATAGCATTGCCTGAGATTGTTTAAGTTACATCATGTAAACAAAGTCTGTCCTGTAGGCAAATAACTCAGACTGTTTGGAGCAATGAAGAAGGATCAAGGACAGCATTGCTCAGTGGGGGAGACTAGAAGCAGCACTTGGAATTGTATGTTCTGAAATCATCCACTCCTGCCACACACCTGACCTCTGCAAGGTCCTCTCACCCAACGGGGTCTCTCTGTCAGATCTGTGAGTAGGTTGACAAGCCACATAGTAGAGAGCAGCAGAGGAGAGAAATAAGGAAACATATCCCTGGGATTGATGTGTGTGTGTATTGTACTTGAATTCATGAGTAGATGCTTATATATAAAACTTAACATATTATGCTGGAAGCTATATACATACTGATGGGGTAGGCAAAACCTTGCAATGTTTTGAGATTCTGCCGTGTTTACTTTGCCCTTACTCATTGTTGTTAGAGGGAATGATGTTTATTTTGTTTATGTCTCGCCAGTTTTAAGAACTTTTGAGGATTTTATCAGGTGGATTCTGTAAAGCAAAATAAGCCTGTGGGGAGCTACGCAGAATGTTTCTAGAGACCACATGAAACATTTGAAGAACAAGTGGAATTGGAATCTTCCAATTCATACAAAGACTTCAGGAGAGAATAGCGAACAGACATCCCATGGACCAGAGAAGAGTTAGGAGTACTTGTGATAATGAGAAAGCCATTGAGTTCCTAGTCATGTCCAGAAGCAAGTACTCTCTCTACACTTATAATGGGGGGTGGGAAAATTGCTTGCAATTTTATATATAATATGTAATTATATAATATTTATATTTTATAAAATACTTATTAAATGCATAATATGCATTTTTATAATATGTGTATTTTTTTGAGTATATGCATATGCATAGATATGTCATTTGCTGCTGATTCAGGGACCCATCTAAAGCAGCCATTAAAATTTATGGTTCCTGGTATCTGATATGTTTGGCATAAAAATCTTCAGACTTGACACATCTCTTGAAATCATAAGAATCATGTGCATAGCAAAGTCCTCCAAGAAGAAATTTTATGCTCAAAAACTTGTCCTTAGTTGGGGGATGGGTTTTTTTTTTTGCTTGTTTTCTTTTGATATATCAGTAGGTCAGATTTAAAATATTAACATTCCTTAAAAATCCTCTTTCACAACCAAGTATATGAGCCTTTTCTATCTTTAGATCAAGCCTCCTAAACCCATTAGCCATAAATTTTTATTTTTCAAATAATCTGTTATTTGAAATATGTCTCCAGGGCTTAAAAACAAAAGGTGCATCACAAAAGCTGCAGAAAAAATAGTAACAATGAAGAATTCAGCATACTCTAGGTAATAGGCTCCTTTATCTTTCTTGCAACATCAAGACCAATTAGAAAATGCTTATATGATAATAACATATATAAACGAGCATGAGCAATGAGAAGATCAAAGAATGCAAATACCTCTTCTCACAGGTAAAGAGAATTATGCAAGGTGTCTCATACACATGCAAAGAGATAAAATATGCCACAAGATGTGCCGAATGGAAGTAATGGAAGTAAGTGTAAGTACTGGTAGAATATTATAAGGCTTTTCTGCCTGTAAGTGAAGATGATCACCCATCTAATGGCTCCTGCAGTCTTTTAAAGTAGGATCTAAATCATTTTCCTGAGAAGACATTAATTTTCTTCATGCAAGATGAGTTGTGCAGATGTATATGAGGATGACAGGAAAGCCTGAAGTGGTGAGAATAGGATGTAATTACAAATTCAACCCCTGTAATTTCTGTTGTGTCAGAATCTTGAATATTACAGTTTTGGTCCTCACATTTCACAAAGCATATAGCAGAATTAGAACACCTTAGAGATGGTAACAAGAATGATAGCCAGGTATGGAATAGCATCTGAGCAAGCAATAATTGAATAGACTAAGTCTTTTCAGCCAGGAAAAGAAAAAACTGAGGGACATATGATGGAGCTGTATAAATACTGGGACTGATTTATAGTCGTGAAGTGGGACTGACTTGTCCAGCCATTCCCACACTCACTGCTAGTTTGCACGCTTGGGGCTGGTGTTTCTCTGACTTATCCTGCAGCTAACAAGGACCTTGAACTAAATGAAGATACAGTCATAAATGACGTATCTTATTTTTAAGGCTCCCCTATAGATAGTCCAATAATATTGGAAAATACTGCTGGATTTAGCCGTATCTGGCATTATAGTAAAGTGATAAAGCATGTCTAAGTTCAATGAAATACAAACATCAGTAAGCTCATTTTAAATATATGTGGAGCCAAATTTTGTTTCACTCTCTAGCCAGCATGAGTCAGCAGAATGCAACAGGGCAGAAAAAGACTTAGTATCTTTCTATTATTGCTTCACACTTCACTAGATAGGTATTTATCAAATGTTTTGTTTCTTAACCTCCTGTTTCCTCTGTCAAGGCTAAAGCATGTAGATGAGAAATATGTCATGGAAATTACAAATGGGTGTATAGGCTATGGGGAAATGATGTATGTAATGAATTAAATCTGCAGATTAGATGGAGAATACTAATGAGTTTAAACAATATCAGATCGGAGTACTCGGATTCACCAGAATCACTGAGCCAGAGCAGGCAAGTTTGTTCTCTCTCATTCTGTCTCACTTTTTTTCCCTTCCTCTGCTGCCTGAACAGATTAATTACTGGTTCAGTGCAAGGTTAATAATCACTATCAACTGTCAGATTCACTTAAGAGTTTACTGAAGAGATATTAACAACACACTGACATTGCAAATCTTGGGATTTCTGAAGAGTCAACTACTCCAGGAAAAGAGGGAACTGAGACTCGGGGAATACTCTCTGCAGACAATCACTGCTCTTCCACAACAGCTGCGCTGATTTGCATAAAATTAATAAAAGATGGTGCCCCTTCCCCACCTGAATGTAGCTGGAAGTGAAGGAAAATGGATTAGAGAGAAAGCACATCACGGAGACAAATGTCTGGGAGTGTGACAGGCAGTTTTAATTCTTTCTCTCTCTCTCTCTCTCTCTCTCTCTTTCTCTCTCTCTTTCTCTCTCTCTCTCTCTTTCTTTCTCTCTTTTCTGAAATATGACAGCTAATGGCAGTTTTAGTATTAAGAACAGTTCATTTTATGGGGGAGCACGAATTAAGAAAATAGGAGGAATCAAGTTATCTTTTTATGGGTTGAGAAATAAAAATAAAAAAATCTGTGTGTGTGTCTGTGCATATGAATACGTACAGAGGTGGAGGATAGAAGGATAAGAGATATTAAACTGTTGGACTTCCAGGGAGGAAACATCTTAAAGAATAGCATCGCTATAAATTAGGACTGAGCTGTATTTTTTACTAGCTAGAGCACTATTTCTTTTGCTTGTGTAGGAAGTAATGTTGCAGATCCTTTAAAATAAATAATCCAGAATCTGACACTTCCAAGGATAATGTCCTGCAGTGATTAAGACAGAGCTGTGCTTCTGCCAGACACACTCTGGGGAACCTGAACTGACTGACTTAAGGGCAAAAGAAATAAACAATCCTTAGTGTCTTCTTGCTGCTGCACTCCTGGTATAGCATAACAACTGCTGAAGTGATGCAGCTGTACTTTTGGATACCTTGTCTGCCTGACTGGAGTTTATTTAGGAAACAAACAGATTAGAGCTTGTACTGGGTTATCTCACACACTCTCTGGCTCACTCCCCAACACCACTACATTCACTGGGGCTCCACGTCCCCACGAGGGTGGTTGCTGATGCTCCAGGAAGTCAAGCAGAAGGACATGATGGTCCCCCAGTGCCACTGTTTGCTGATACCAACCTCAGGTGTTAGCATCCAAGGCCCCTGAGAGTCCGCAGCATTCATCTCCATACATCTCCAGGAGGTCTCCAAGGCTGTTTTCCTGCAGCCAGGACCTTCACCACTTTCTAAACTGCCTTTTTTTTCTTACCAACAATACTTCTTTCCAGTGCTGCTTCTGCATTTTGAGAACCCATCTTTTTGGCACCAGATCTTCTTTCCTGTCCCACTGAAGTCCTGCTCTTCTCAGTTCAAATAGCTCCCTTGTAGAAGCACAAGAGGTGATCAGCCTCCAAGCTGGTGATTCTCTCACGTCTCTTTACTTATTGGAGGATACAGGATGTGTCACTTCTGATTAGTCTATGTCTAAAAAAATTTGCAGTCAGACCATGCTGGTCTCATCTAGGAAGCAGTGGACCTCTGTTTGAGTGTTGAAAAGCTCAGTTTTGGACATTAACACTCAGACAACAGTTAATATTCACAATTTACTGTTTTCCCTGCATGGGAAAATCTTTATAACTTGAGCACTATAAAACATTAGTTGTGTGAGGAAGATCAGAAAACATATGTTATTATCTGTCCATTATAATGCCACACTGTACCTCTGTACTGGCATTTGGCACCACCAAACACAGACCTTGGGCACAGAATAGTTATACAGCCTTATTTGAAATTTAGGTATGTCCAAATTATGTCTAGACAGCTTAAATCCTGCCTAAATCCATGTGTGTAGTGTTTGTTTAAGTAAGGTTCCTTTGGCTGTCTACTGTCAGTCAGAATTAGATAGTCTTAAGATGCATAAAGTCCTTAGTCCAATATAAAAGGAAAAAAAAAAAAAAAAAGAAAAAAGAAAGAAAGAAAGAAACCGTGCTCCAGAAAAGTCACTTCTTTTGAATTAGCTGTGCCTCAGAGTCATTAGAAGTTCTCATGCACCCTATGCTCAGGACCATGCTTAAAGGTGGTGTTTGGAAGTGAATCCAACTTTGTTTCAAAATCTGTTTAAATATGTGCCTGCTTGAAGTCTGGAGCAAAAAAGGTCTTCTTTATTCTTCTGCGTCATCACTAAGGCCTTCATTGGTCACTAGTGCAGTCAGCATCACTGAGGCTTTTTGTGCTCCAGTTCTTTACAATATTAGATGCAATGATGTGGAAAATAACTACAAAGTGTGTGTGTGTGTGTGTGTGTGTGTGTGTATCTATACGTATTGTCTTATCAGGTTACAATAGTTCTGATACCTATACTTAACAGAAGGTTCCAGTTTCATGACTCTAAAGCAGGAAAAAGCAGGTTTTTCTTTGACTTGTCACATGAGAAAAGGCTACTGGCCTTCCTGACACTGCTGAGTGGCAATTGCTGATATTTGTATCCCTCTTCTGGTATAGTAGGGGACATTTTGAAATTGTTCCAGGAAATATATATATATATATATATTTTTTTTTTTTCCCTAAGCTAAAAGCCTTCTGTATCTTTATACATAAACATCACCCAGCAGAGTGGTTTGACAAATAAGTTTGCCTCTTTAATATCTACAAAAAGTTGAACACTTCAGCACATAAGGGAGAGTATTCAGAGGTAAATGGAAGTTAAAGCACAAAGGTGTAGATTAGTCTCATAAAGTTAGGTCTCCTAGTGAGGAATCTAATTTAGGAGTGGAATTGCCCTGGTATCTCTACGTGGTCCATGAAAACAGATAAATTCCTTCAGCCCTTCTAGGTTTTGAATCACCTTCCAGATGTGCTTATCTTTTCATGGACTATATAGCATTCTTGTTCTGTCTATGTTTCTCAGTGAAATAGTTACATACAGTAAAATAAAACAAGTAAAAAAAAATCAAAATTCCTGTTCAATAGTGATTTTTGTGCACTTTTGAGATATTCTGCTAATGTTGTACAGAAGAAATGATTCCTTCAAAGATGACTCTTCTTTATATTATCACCTTGTATTTCTTTAGAATTAAATATAAATTAAGAGTTAAATCTGCAACTTCTGGCTTGCATATTTAATATCCCCCTATTTGTTCGCTGGTGAGTAGATTATCAGTGATATATTGCCTTGCTAAGGCACATTATCACCAATTAAAATGGAGATTTATCAATAAAAGGGCAAAATTCTAAAATCACGGAGTAAAAATAGCAACATAAAAATAAGCTGTCATGTGTTTTTGCGAATATTTTCTCTACATGTTGTAGACTGAGCTTTTGGTTTCATGAGCATTTTCCCAATGAAGCTGTAAAGATGTATTGAGAATAGATCTGTATGTTCATATTTAAAATGATTGAACAGATACACAAATATTTGTATAAGCACAAATAAACTTCTTTTTTTTTTGTCAAAGATATGTTCAAATGAAAATTCATATCACAGATTGCTATGGAAAAGTCATGAAAAAAATATTTTCAGATCACGAGATGATCAGGGTTTAGTCAATATGTCTTTTGTCTAACAACTTCAACTGATTGCTCAGCTGTCTGGGTAATCATATGAAGGAGAAGGAACTTTGTTATTTCTTATTCAGTAAAGGAAAAGAAAAAATTGTTCAGGAAAGATACCTAACACCTAATGATTATAGTGAAAATTATGTGAACACTTATGAGTTGTATCCTCAACAGGATTTTTCAACAGGAAATTGAGCTGCTGCTCCTAGGATGCTCCATGTTGAAATAATCATACATGCCAAATCCCAAAATACTATGTCACAATAATAAACAAACAAAAAAACATCCTTGGACTTTAAAATCCAGATGTTTCTATACTTGACTTGTTTGGTGATGCCTGTTCCTACAGCAATGCCACTGGTTGATTGACTAAAACTGATGGAGGCTGGCAGAACAGAGAACTGTTAAATGCATTTTAAAAATCCTCAAAAGTTTACCTTACCTTCTAAATCACTATGAGACTGGTGTTAGAAATAAGTCATTAACTTCTTAAATCACTTGGTTTTCTGCAGGAGCCTGAGGTGCCTCTACCATAGTTAATACAAATATTTAAAATATCGTCTGTAAGATCAGCCTATGATGTAGTATTTCATATTAACGTTAGTTTGGGGTCTATCCTGAATGATCATAAAAATACCTTGCTTGTTTGGAGTATTACTTGCTTATGTTTTCACTGACTTGGTGAAAATGGACTTGGACTTCACACTCCTGGTTAGCCCACCATGCCTAGGCACTGAAGCAGTATTTGTAAAGGACAAAGGCTGGCCTGTCACTTTTGAGGGTATTTTCCAATAGAATTACCTCTCTTTCCATACCAACATGCTCCCTCAGAGACAAAAAGGTCTGCCAGGCTGTAGATGGTGAGCAGCAGTCAGGTGGCCCCACTGCTACTACACATTTGCAGAGAGTTAAAGAGTATTGTGTGTGCGGTTATGATTGATGCTGGTATAGCCTTGGTAAACATGCTTCATAGGTAGACAGCTTCAACAAATGTGCTTTAGAAACACAACCCCTGCTAGGCACCACTGGGTTTCTTAAACAAGGCAAAATCAATATTTCAAGTAAGTTTCTACTGTAAATTGCAGGTTCTCATTAACCTTTTCAGCTCCAACCTGACAGAAAAGGGACTAATTTAGCAATGAAATGTCAATTCAGTCTAAAATGAATCTGTTGCTGAAACCTAATTTAAGAGCTTTGAGTCTCACCTTATCAAAACATCTTCATTTAAATGCATACCCTGACTTTTGTTGCTGCATGAGACTAATTGAAAAGCAAGCTTTCAGCTGCATTGTGAAGTGATGGTGAATGGTGTGTAGTGGAAGCAAGAAGGGAAGGAAGAACAAGACCAGCTTTTCCATTATATTCTACAGTAGTCTGATTTTATTACTTTAACTTCTTGGTTAATTATTCGTCAAATAATTCAATATATATTTTACTGTGTTTCAAGCAAAAATTGAGATTTCAAAATTATGTTGAACCCAATATTCTGAATAATTATAAGCACTTTCATCTGTGACACTTGAAAATGCTGATTTACTTAGAAGTTTCTGTTCAGATTTTACGTAAAACTAAGAACATCTAATAATAACTTGGTGGTTGGTAAATGAACACTACTGTCCCAGTGACAAAGCCAATGGATTAAGCTTGATAAAATAAAAAAAAATAATTAAGTTCAGCAATTCCTCTGTTGCTGTCATCCAATTCTGAATGTATTCCTACTGAGTTTATTATTACAAAGCCTGGCAGATGTTGCAATACTCATTACAAATTTCTTCCTTTTACTACTTAAAATGTGCAATTTCAGGTCAGTTATTGGGTCTCATCTGAGCCAGAATTCTAAGCGTGTGCTCAATCTCAAAATGACTTAGAACAACTTAAATGAGACTGCTGTAAATACAGACAGTAATATACCTGGGTGAACTGTGGCCTTGGAAGGAGCTAGAATTCAGCACAACAAGCAGCATATTATATTAATGTTTCTTATGTGATCTAGCCTGAGTGGTACAACTTCCCCTGTATAACTTCTCCATAGGAGTCTAATCCTGCCTATAAAGATGTATGACCAACTTATTAACTAGGTTAAGGAAGCAAAAATAAAAGCTCCTATTTTATTCTCAATATTTGAAGTCTGTGGAGGGAGTTATTACAGGTGGTGAAAAACAATCAGTGTTGAGACACAGCTATAGGACATTAGGAAAATTTCATTCCAGGCTTCAGGCTATGTATGATGTTTCATTCTACACAAAGTTAGTTCATGGTATTGATATTCTTCAATTTTCAGAATCTCATGATTTTCAGAATCAGTTTCTTTCTGTGCCAGGATATTTTGGGTTTGTTTCTTTTTTGGTTGCTTTTGATTTTATGTCTATTTTTTTCCTCAGGGTTCCTTTTTTTTTTTTTTTTTTCCCCCAGGAATCCTTATTAGCACCATCATGTAAGAACCTTTCCAGACAATCACCAGTCAAAATTCCTAGACTGTAGTCCTGAGAGCTCATTACTCCAATGGGGGGATAGTATTTCTTCTTAGTCTCTGATAAATTCTTCAGTTATAGTCTTTCCTACCTCTACATTAAAAATTAGGCTGTTTCTTAGGGGTAGTTTCTAAGCGTTTAACTTTTTCATCTTGAAACTTGTATAGTAAACTTATCAATCAACATTTTTCATTCCATAAACTTTTTTTTTTTTTTTTTTGTTTCAGTCAAAAAAATGAAAACCTTTCTCACAGTTTGTTGCTATCTTGTCACTACAATGAATCATGTTAAAAGGAAGTCTACATGTATAATTTTGTAGAGTTTGGTCAATAGTAAACTCTTTGTGATGACGAAATTCGTAATGACTCAGTACAGGCCGGTTATGGGAGCCAGTTCTTTCACCTTCTGGGTTACTGGTGTCATGCTAGGTGATTATACAGAAGTTGGCGTTGTTTCCTTTTAAAAATAAAGCACTGTCTAGCTGCTTACTCCCGTAATTATCTTTCAGAATGGATTTTTTGTTTTGAAAATGTTCCAAAATGCAATCCAATAGTAAGTCCAGGCAAGAGGCTAAATTTCAGACACAGGCATGTCACTGGCATTTGGTTCTGTCTGGCTAAACACTTCCAGGCCCATCTTCAGCATAACAACAACAACAACAACAACAACAAAACCACAAAATAGGGTTCTGAGTATTTATGGGAAACTTCTTCTTCAGGATTTTAGCAAGGACAAGGATTGAGAATTTCAGTAGTGTAGTACTGAAATTTAGAAACTTAGATGCAGACTTAAATCCGCACTGTTGATTTGGTTGCCTAAGTCCAATTACTTATACATATTTAGTTAATGTATATTATATGTATATATTCACGTATATATATTTCATATATATATGTTATACATTATTTGAAAACTTATCCTCAAACTCATCCTTAGAAAAGCTTAAATCTGTGCTTACTCATAAGCACAGCATCTAACCAGCCAGCTGTAAACTTATGTCTAAATGCCTGATCATATAAGTCCTAATATTCTGTCACTGCTAGATTCATTGAAACTGCACTGATTCAAGTGTCTAAACAAAACTGCTTAACTGATTAATACCTCTATTAGAGGTCCCTCTATTAGGTATGAGAGAAAATGTGCAGTTTACTTGGAAAGATATTGTCAACTGAGACAGAAGAAGCTTATAAGGAAACGAAAAATGAAGCAGTTAATTTCAAATAAGGTTAAGTCGTTTGAGGAGGGGCTGTGTTTGGAAGTGAAATAGGTGAGGATTTCCTGATCTGCCTCCTTTCACTCACATGGGATTCACTACATTAAAAAAGAAAATTGTCTAGGAAACAAATTTAGAAGACTACAAATGCACCTGCAACAATAAAGAGGAACATAAATTACTTTTCTCAGACAATTCAGGCTTGCATGTTTATACCTAAGTGAAAAACATTTAAAGGAGTTTCTGTGTCTTTGTCTTTCTCTTGCAATTGTACAGCAATATCATATTTTAAATAAATTTAATCATTTTAATTGTCATTTAAAATACAGCGAGATAAATACATATACTATAAGAAAAGGAAAAATCTTGTTTCCATAAGTTGCATTAGCCAAAAATCGTAATGGATAGATTAAGGAACTATTTGCTTTCACTATCATAACACAACAATAAAGCTTGTATAAAGCTTGTGTTTTGCAAGGCAAAATGTTTACAATATATTACTTAAGCTAATTATGTTTCTTAGCCATTATTAATGAAAAAAAATGACTTTTTTGATTGGGGACATTTTTAGAATGTAAGGATTTCTTTAAAAAAATATATATAGCTATATCTAGTCTAGGGGAGAGAGAAGAATCAGTATTGTAAATGAGCCCCCTGTGACTTAGGAAGTATTCTGACTTGTGGCATCTATCATCACACCTCTTAGTTTCTAAGGCTAGAGATGACTTTTTTTGAAAATTGGCAATTGGTATTGACCTTGGAACTGGATACTTAGAATTTCATCGCTTGGAACTGAGTCTCCTCTGAGCCTTATATAATGTTCTTTTATCCCTAAGATATGTTCATTTTGTGTTGCATTCACAATTCCTGAAATAAAACAACAGCTGGGTGGCAGTCCTTCAAAAAAATGTTTTCATAGCATTAAACAGAAGGTGTCTGCTGCATATGCTAAACCATAACGTGGAGGTAGGTAGAAGCTCAAAGTTTGCTGAATAATGCTAGTATTTCAAAACTTTCAAAACTTTCAAAAATTTCAAAAATTTCAAAACCCAGTATTTCAAAACTGCTTATCTGTAGCTGTTCCTACTGCCCTCAAACAATCTCTGGGTATTGCTTCATACTGAGCTAGTTTGCACAGGTCAACATTGTGCCAACAGCCCCTGTAGCAATAAGCAGTGTGGACTGTCAGTTGTTCAGCACTGAATGTTTTCACCTGTTTCATTTATCAATATAGAAATCACATACGACATCTTTGGGCTTTCTTATCTTAGAAGAACTGTCACTTTTGCCCTTACATATCTCTGATATACACTGTAATCTTTTAGGTTCCTTGTGTCTCAAGAAATAAGAACCGAATCCAGAAAACATCTCCATCATTTCTAGTGCTGCATCACTTACAGATGTCTAAACAGGACTTTGTACTCAAATGGGCAACAGAAATAAAGCTGTTCCATTCCTTTTTTATGTCTTTTGGCTACACTATGCTTATGGTTTTTTAAATTTTCTTTCACAAACAAGGTTCTTGACACTATACAGCAAAGTCGGCAAGGTTAATTTCGCATAAATAAGAGAGATGGGCATTGCAGGAAGTCTAATACAGTATGTATTTAAATGGAAGGAGCCCAAATAGTAAATTGCTCTATTTTTCCTTTCAGATATTTTAGTGCAGACTATTTGTAGACATAACTCCAAATAAAGACTGACAAAGAAGCATTGACAGAAATAGCTTGTATTTTAATGCACAGTGAGGACTTTGTACACTGCATTTATAATACCTTTTTCAAGGTTGTCTTTTCTCTTTTATTTATAACTTTACTTTGTGGTCACTCACATCACAATGACCATCAAATGGAACACAAGAACTTAACACAAGAAGTTGGCTATGCAGACGAAAACTGAAAACTGTGTTTTGTTTACTTCCTTGACAATAAACATGTAGCTTGTAAGATATGTAAGGTTTTAGTGAAAATCATGTTCAGGAACATGATGATTACATTTTCATTCTAAAAAAAAAAAGCCCTTTTTTTTTTTAGGACAAATTGTCTTCTCTGTCTTTAATTTTAAATTTCGATAAACAATTCTATTAAATGAATTACATAGATCCAAAGTAAGAGCAGACAGTTCAAATACCCAAATAAAATGGCATAGCTTTTTTTTTTTTTTTTTTTTTTCCCGTATGTCAGGGTTCTTGTAACTACAGCTAGGTGGAAACTTATTTTGTTTTTGCCCTCCCCCACACATGTGTAACTAGAATTAAGGCTAAGAGAACATAAATGCATATATCAAGGAGAAATAAATCCTCCAAACCAAGATTTTAGCCTGCTCCACTTTTCTAAAAATTCTCAGTCCTATGTTCAAACATGTGCCACAGCAAACTTCTAAATCTAGAATGTTTACAAGGTTTTTATTTTTTTTTTTTCTCTCTCTCTCTTAGCTCCTAAACACACAAGTTGTTCCTGGAGAGTCCTCTGAATATAGTACCTAGGACACTAGAAGGATAATCACATTAGTTGTGTGATGATAAGATGAATAACTGGGAATCCTGATGATTGGTCTGGTGGTAATATTAACTCTAAATATGAAATACTAAATAAATAAATGAGAAGAATTTTTTTATATATATTTAAAATAAAGCCTTTTTGTTTTGGTTTGGTTTGGTTTTGGTTATTTTTCCTTTTTTCAATTTAAAATCCTAGACAAATTATACAGGAATTTCTTCTTATATATTTTCATGCTAGCATGTTTGGAGGAAAAAAAATCCACAAATTTTCAAGGCATAGTACATGACATAGAAAAGTCTTGTCAGTATATAAAAATTACACATAATTTCTCCAAAAATTCATCTTGTGAGTACTGTACTCAGAGCACCTATTTCTCCCAAGCAGATAAATGCATTTGCTATCAACAGTAGATTTCTCTCCTAACTTGGGCTGAAAGGAGGACTTGCAAAATGATGATAATATCCTATGGAATATCTGCTTACGAATTGAATACCGTCTGTATAGCTAAACTTTGGACGCACATTGGCTGATAAAGCCAGGTTCATTTTAGATAATAAAGTCTATGAAATCTATGAAATTAAATCTATGAAGAATAAGAGAAGAAAAGCACATTAAGATTTCATTTAAAATGAACAAAAAATAATCTATGGTGATAGTAAAATCAGGGCTGTCTTGGGCATTAAAGGCTGGATAATAGTAAATAGTATAGTGAGACATTTCTTGATTACTTTGTTTGGTCACATAAACATCTGGGCCTGGAGAGTTTTGTATAGCCTCAGTTTAAGAACACAAACAAATAAAAACCTGTTACATTATTTCTATATTAACTTCATTTGTGATTATCAAAATCATATACAAACATTTAACATCTGCTTAGCAGAAAAATATTGTGGCATAAGAACACAAGATGTGGTAGCTCATGTTAGCAAAATACAGAGCGCCTCATTGCTGAATGAAGTGGGTAGATGCTTTATATAATATCACAACAGGAAATGCACCTCTCAACAAACAAAAAATAATGGGAAAAGACTATATCCCACTTAGCATTTCCATTGCAATCCTTTAGTCAGCTCATCCATTGGAACTATTACTGTACATTTTTTTGGGAAAAAAAAAAAAAAGTTAAATTCTAGAACAGGAGAAAAAATTTTAAAATTCTTCAATGACAGAAGCACAAGGGTATTTTGATTCTCAAAGTTCAATCCAGGATTAAGAGATATAACAATATTTCTAACAATGAAACTAATGACCAGGCAACTTAAAACCAGACTTGATTATATAGCCTATAAATTTTGTTCAGGGTCAACAAGGCTAAACAGAAGCTCATCCACAACAAATATACAATATATAATGCACATACAGGTCAGATGTAAAAAATCCTTTTGGAAAGACCTTACACAATCTCCAGGTTGTTACTTTTTTTCTGCACAAAGTAGTAATAAAATATATTATCTACATTTTTCAGCTTTCTCATTTCCCTACATATCTTTCCAAGTTTTCATCATTTGTAGCTCTCTTCTGAAAGAAAAATCCAGAGTATTATTAACTGTCAGCTCTTCTTTTGTTAAACTTGCAACTGGCCTAGTGTTTATTCAGTGTTTATAATGCAAACTTGTGAATTTGTTCCTAACTTTATCCTATATCTTTTGTAATTGGACTCTCCTATATGGATATGTGCTATTGTTCAGGCATCAATTTAAATTATGTATGCTTATCAGAATAAGGATCTCAGAGTGCTATATTAACATTCTGAACATATGTCTTTAATCTTTGATCATTTATCATAGGGTGGGTAGTTTTCTTCTCAAATTCATTGCATTTGGCTCCCTTAATAATCAATTATTCAATAAAGCTTTTTCTTTTGATTGATACCTATGATTTCTGTGGGGGCTTTTTTTTTAAGTTTTTTTTCTGATAATCTTTTGCAAGATTACCAACGACTAACAGTAAAGAAAAGGAAGTCTAATACAGTATATATTTTATATACTGTATATATATTTACATGTCTGGTATTCTGACAATTCTGATATTGTGTATTGTTTTTGGAGGAGCAGATGGACATTAGGTAATATATACAGAAATAAATTGTAAATAATTTGAACTGAGGTACATCTATCACTATCTGAAATCATATGTTTGAGATGGCCCATCTTTCTAAACATTATGACAGCTAGAGATTTCACAGTATACACTTTCCTGTTGGCTATTTAGCCTTCGTAGTCCTAATCAATAAAGTAATTGAGTAATTGAGCAATGGCCTTTCAGAATTGATCTTCCAGAGTTTATTTCATCAGTTTATTTCAGACTAATAGTAAACAGTTCATACAATTTTCAATTTTCATCTGTAACATTACCCTTGAAAAAAAACTGTTCTTAGAGTCAAGTAGTATTAATAATCCCATTATAGTCTTTCTTCAGCATGGGATCTTTACAGATTTTGATAAATTTGTTCATTACGGTCATTGGTTGATAATTTTAATGCACCACTTATTTGCTTTCCTATGCCATTTCTCAGTTGTCTTCTGATTAATTAAACATAGCGGCAAGATTCTTATTTGTTAAAAGTATTTATTTATTATTTTAAAGCACATCTCATGAAATTCTCAGACAACATGTAACAGTTTAAAGACAAACACATTTTAAAACATCTCTTTGTTTCATTTTGCTGTCATTTGTAATCTCAAGAGAAAGACTCGAGAAGGGATTATCTTTTAATAGTGCTTTTAGAGGTAAAATAATCTCCAGATTTGTAACACTAATGGTTAGAAAGTGAGTTTCCTGGTGAGATCTCCTAGTCAGGGTGCCTTGCTGCAAGGCCTTTTTTCTTCTAAATGTCATTCCACATAAGCAGAATTGACATATCCAATCTCCAGTGCTGTTGGGCACATAGAATAACAGCAGTCCCAGCTTATATTGTATAATGATTGAGGCGATATTTGCACTTCACATTACACCCATTGACCTCACTGCAACCTGCATGTGCCCCATTTATTCTTGTTTTATTGATCATCTTTCTGTGGTGTTACCTTATCTCTTCTGAGTTTAGGCTCTAGGGTTTTGCCAAATCATAAAAGGACCCTTTCCCACCACTTTACTGCCCATAACAACTCTGAATTGGATAAATTTAATTTGTCCAGACTTTCCCTTTATAATAAACTATTCCAAAGGACTAAAAAACCTTTTTGAAATCATAAAGTACATATTTTGAATGAAAACAAGATAGAAATTAACCAAGAAAGGGAAAACCAAAGCAAAAGGTTTGGGAGTTTGACTTCAGTCTTGAGGTTTTTCCACATGAACTTGAGGACCCCAGCTCGTCCCTGTCCTAATGCCCTAGTATCACGAGCCTTCACTTTCTTTTGATTGTATATATCACTTCTGGAGCCTTCCTCCTCAGAATATGCTCATTAGCTCTCCAGTACATCCATCTCACCTGTTCTTCTTAAAATAACCCAATTTATACCAGGAAATTACAGGTCTGTATTCTGTGACTTTTAAATTATAGTAAAATATTTATTAAAAAAAAAAAAGGATTAAATTAAAAATTAAAATAATTAATCTGAGTGTTGCAAATAACTTCCTACAATAAATTCCTCAAAGCTTGATAAGGTTAATTGGGGAAAGTAATAGTTTGACACAAAAGATAGCAAAGCAGAACACAAGGAGATACAAAGTATATTGCCAGAGAAATAGACAAATGTTTCATTTTTCAAAATACATAATTATTTTGTTCCTTTTTCAAATATAACATCAGAATCTAGGGTCTTGAGTTTACAACAATCAAATCAAGTAAAATCAACATTCTTGGAGCTAAGCTAAAATAACAAATCGGGTCTTTATCCCCACCCCCCACCCCGTTAGACTTCTGTGGTAGCATTAATTGTGGCTCACTCATGATTTTTTCTTTGGTGTTTACAGGGCATATCTGCAGGGAGTGCTGAAAGCAACAAGAATATGAAAATTATGGAAAAATATGGCCCTTGTTTCCTTCCTAGGTAGAGAATTGTTTAGAAATATCATTTGGGAACTCTTTAAGACTGGANGAAAGAAAGAAAGAAAGAAAGAAAGAAAGAAAGAAAGAAAGAAAGAAAGAAAGAAAGAAAGAAAGAAAGAAAGAAAGAAAGAAAGAAAGAAAGAAGGAGTAGCATGAGAACATCTGCTCCCTCAGTAATATAAACTCTAACATTGAAGTATGGAACCAAAGTTCACAACACATTACATACTCTTCAAAAGAAATTGGCTGGAATGATTCAGTGATTGAGTCTCACTGATTCTGGAAAATGATACAAGGGCATTGTTTAGTAAAGTCAAAATGAAACTTCAGAATGCATTTCTTTTTCCCAGGTCATAGAATATAAACTGAGGTATTGAGTGGAAGTGATTTGCTTAATATGTCTGATATAAAAGGAGATCCTAAGTCAACCTCATTGTTCTGCTTCAGTTTACAAAGCTGATTGCATAAAGAAAATGTACGCAGTTACAATCCAATGAATGATCCTCATTCTATGTCTCTGTGGACTATATTGTGAATTATTCATAGAAAAAGCTTCATCAGAAGGGAAAAGAAAGAAGATGGGCTATTTTTTACAACATTTTACTTATGTATTTTCAAAGGAGTGAATGTAATTCTAGGCTTGAGTTTTTCAGCATTTTTGTAGCCAAGCCTGTGGTCATGAATACAAGTGTATATTCTCAGAGACCCAGTTTACAGTGCACTGTGATCCAACATAATTTAGTACATCTCAAAAGAATGCATGATTTACTAGCCCTAATGAATGCAGTACTCAAGTCTTCTTCCATCTGGACTTTTGTTATTCTGCAGCACACTTGAGAACAATTTGGGATTGCATTCTGCTTCCACACAATTTTTCATATAATTTCTAAAGAGATTTTTCATTTTGAAAAACTCTTGATTAATCTCTTTTTTTGCCCAATTCTTTCTGCTTTCTCTTAATTGTTTCCTGTATTAACATTTTTAATGAATTTAGAGCCAAAGTCTATTAAAAAATAAATCTGTAACTCCACACTAAAAGTTGTCAGACTTAGGGTTTTTCTAATCCTTTTAGCTGCTCAATTCCCAGGATTCCTGGTTGACAGCAATTTTTCTGTCCAATTTCCTATGAGAAAATCCAAATTTCCCTCAATACCCCTAACTAGAAACTTGTGCAAAATTATAATAAAATTTTGCACTGCTTATAGAACATTTCACACATTCAAAGCTTTAGGGAAATATTAACTAATTAAATGAGCTGGCCCTTCTTGTTATTAATGCTATTCACAGAGCATGCTCATTTCTGTCATGATTGATTTTCCAGTACAAAAACGACATTTACTGCCCCTTGACAGAGCATTTATCAATGTTGAAATACTTGAGAACACCTTGAAGAAGACCAAATTGAGGAAAAAAAAAAAGAAATCAAATATATATATCAGTGAATCTCAACTAGAAGTGCTACAGTAACCTCAGAACATTCACAATTATTGAGATACACTAGTCTTAAAAATAATCGTTGCAAACACTTCAGTAAATAAAATAGCAAGCTTTTACTTAGAATCCTTAAGGAAAATCAATATTTTTGGCTAAACACCCACCCCTAAACAACCCTTAGACAAGTAAAAACAGTATGCTTCACAGGTATGTTGGTAATTCATAGCACTGCTGGGAATGGCTGAAGAAAAAGACTGTTTTCCTGTGGTTTTGTACAAGTGATTATTTCTGTGCATATCACAGCATTGCTGTGATAATAGTCCTGTAGATTTTTCGTTGCCTTCAATTTGTCTATCACTTCTGAAAGATAAACTGAGTTACACTGAGGAGTAACTTCTGTGCTGAGCTGTGAACCACAGACAGGCTGATCTAGACCTCTGTCTATACTCATTGCTGGCGCCTTACAACCACCAGAAGTTGACACAAGGCTGGGAGAGCTTGAGCTCAGCCATAGCTGTTTGACCTTTGTCATAAGATCTCAAAAGCCTCTCGAAATCTCTCTCTAACATAAAATACAGTAGCTGTGCCCCAGAGCCCTGGGAAGAGTGTACATCCTGGAACCACGTTACTTCTAGATCTCTTCCTGGGATGATGTGACTGCAACTTCTCCAAGAAAATCCCAGGTTTGGAGGCTATCACTGAGCCACAATGTTTTGCTGATGGCAAAAAAACAAGTCAGATAAGTAGACCTGTTTAACACAGCCTTTGTGAGAAGGGGAAAAAATGAAATGTATGTTTGCCTTGGGACAGTTCAGAAAACATAAATAACTGCAGGAAAAATCCAGATCGTGTGTGGTATCTCCTTGTCTCAAAGCAGAAAAAGAAATCAGCAAGGAAGGAGAACATCAAAATCCAGAAATGGACAAGGAAGACATTAGCTAACAAGCATTCAGAAAAGACATTTTGGTATTACCTTCTTATAGACAAATACCATCACATCAGAACATCTCTGTGATGATATACCCTTTTCTTAATCTCCAGGATTAAGAAGCTTGAGGATCCTAACATCAACTGTCTGAAAATAATAGTTCTGAATCAAACTTCTTGAAAGATTCTAACAGAAATCACTTACTTTATCTTAAATACTAATCTTGTACCTGTTTTACCCACCAAAAATGAAAGGAGAATTAAAGTCTCGATACATTAACAAGAAGTTGTGTGTCTCGTTTGAGGATAAAATAAATACTTTAATTTTATGGATAGAAGATCTTGGGCTGATAGTTCAGAGTTCTGTTCAAATATGTGATCCAACAATCAAGGCAAAGCTGTGGTCTACGAGCAATATAATATTAAAGAAAAAAAAAGTTATTTCAATATAAATATTTCTAAGACATCTTGAGTAGGCTTGTTTTCATTTGGGTTTCATGTGTCAAAAATCAAGATGGTTTCAAATATCTTTCCAAACCTGACAGTTCTATTCTTGATGACCTGGACACAGGTCCACAATGATTATTGGCACATAATACAAATTGCTGTTAAACTTTGGACCAAAGGATATAAACTATTTCAAAAACAAAGAGATACTGTACTTCTGCTCTTTCAGTAAGACGGAAAAAATAAGAAGACAATGAATGTATATAAGTATATAAAAAGACTGTTAAGGTAGCAAAATAGAGCACTTAGAAATTACAAATTATTTCATGTCTTTTGTTTCTGTGCTCTAAAATGTTGCTTCTCATTAAGTAACTGCATTCTAAAATTGTTAGTGAGTGTTCAGTATGCAAAATAATAAGTTTACTAACAGATCAGACAGTTTTATAAGTGATTCTAGGAGACAAAATATCCATAATCTTGGAGCCAATATCCATAATCCATATCTAGGAGCCAAAATAGCCATAATAGCCAAAGTAATTAAAGACAAAATATCTATAAACTTTATCGTCTGGACTTACAACAATAGATCCACTTCTGCATGGAGAGGATACCTACGCTACATAAACTTACTGTGTTTGTGGCATAAATATATTTCAGAATATATTTCAGAAATTTCATATATTCATATATATATTTCATATATATTCATATTCATATTCATATAATATATTTCATATATTTCATATATTTCAGAAAATGGTGTGTTCTGATTCTCTTGCAGGCATAACCATATAATTCTCAGACTACTGAATTAAAAACAGCAAAACTGCAGTAAACACGAACTGAAATCACTTAGCTTTTTCAGCTGTCATTGGATTACTGGCACAGAATTACTGCAGAAACACAACCGTAGCTAAGAAAGCTAATGGAATTCGTAGGTAAGAAGGTATATTCATGATTTTATTTGCCAGACTGATATTTGTCAAACTGAATGTTAAGAAATGGTATTTCTTAGATCATTCATAAATATGGTCAGACATGCCAGTGCTGAAAGCCCATTCAAGAATATGTTACATGTGTATAGTGAGCATACTTTATGAGCAATAGAATCCGTTTAACAAAAACCCAATCTATTGCTTGAAGTCAAAAGGTAAAAATCAGAATTATGAGAGGTGGTTATCACCCTTTCTGGCTTCCAGTCTTCCATGAAAATTGCTGAACAACTACTAAATCTCATCATGAGCAGTATTTACTATTTTTCTATTGTTTATATGATTCATATATTCCTCATCATCACACAGTGCACTGATTTAGAAATGTGGCCTTTTTCATAAGTAGATAAGCAGATACTATTTTCTTTTGTTTAAAGGCTTTCATAAAAAGGAAATATCATGCAATGAATAAATAAGTAAATAAATAAAGCTATTTTGTTTAAATCCCTGAAAGTGTCTTTGAGGTGAGTCAGCTGCACAGATCACCTTGTCGTTATTCCAGGATAAATGGACTTTTAAAGGTGAGTCCTCTTAATTTGTAGTGTAAGAGCTTAGCAGCCACCTGCCTAATAGAAGCAGCCATCCAATTTTTATTGGTCCCTTTGCACACTTACCACCAGCCTTTTTAGACCTCTCATACCATTCAGCCACCAGCTAAAAATCTGGGCTATAATGTTTAATTTCTTTTTGATCTTCATGTATCATACTTTCTAAATGGCAAATCCAGACACGCTGAGTTTAATCCAATCACAATCTTCATAGAAAATGTCTTACTTTAAATTCCAAAGTGACAAAACTTGCATTATAAGGCATAAGTCACCATAAATTCTGTTTTTGTGGATGTAACTCATAAAGGCTATCTGTCTTCACTGATTTTGCACCCAGAGGCTGAGATCTGATTGCTCTTTACAAGCTGCACTTTTGAAACTTATCTAACCCTGACCTCAGCCACATGTCCCCTGACTATCGAAAAGCCTTCTACATTTGTTTCTCTCCTTCAGACACCAGGAAAGAGTGCAGCCAACTGTGAGACCAAGACATCTGAGACTCCTCATATGTCCAGATGGCTCGCCAGCCAGGCAGCTGAAGTACTCAGCACATATTACATGAAAATTTGTGAGAGCTTCTTTCCCTTTCCTATTTGTTTCACCCCATTCTACTACAAAATGAAGAAGGAAGGAAAGCAGGCAGAAAANCTTTGTCTCTATTTTTCAAATGGAAAACTCAGTTCAGCAGCTAAAATGTACAAAACTACAGTAGATGAAATATTAAATTAGTGTTAACTTAGCTGTCTCTGGTACAGATTTTACCTCCTTATGCCTTTTCGGTATTAAAGTTATCATAAATTATATCAACCAAAACAAATTAAAAGGCAGCAAACTAATTTAGACATTCTTGGATGCACTGAAGTGGTAAAATAGGATGATAATATGATGGAGTAATATACATTAACGTCATCAAATACCTATGGCAGAGCCTACTATGTAGATAAGTATTATTTTCCTAGACAGATTATTTCTATAATGTAAGGAAATTTATCATTAAGGAAAATGTCCTTCAATTATACATAATTAGTTAAAAATATCTATCCACAAAAGACTGAACAACTCACACTTGTGGGGGAACAAAAACACATTTCAAAAAATTAAAAAGATATACTGTATTATCATAATTTATTCTTCCTGAAATTTCAAGTAGAATACAAAGAATACTAGATGATTTCTAAATACTGAAAAAGACCATCAGTCTATCTTATACCTCAAAATTGCATACATTTAGAAATGAGGAGAAAAAGGCAACATATTATAGTCACAGTCACTGATAAAATATATAACATAATCTTCACTGTGAAGCCACCTGCTGTGTCAAAGATGTTTGTGTTCACACTGGGAACAGCATTCTTGCTCCCCGGGGTTATATTAATGTTTGATTTATTTACATTTTGCTGTGTCATTTAAATGTAATGATTGAATCAATTATTGAGACACTTTGCAAAAAGCAATTTTTTTTTTTTTTTTTGAACTTCTTTTAAAGAAATGAATAATGGACATTGTCAGGGAGAAACAGCTCCTTAGAAAGGAGCAATGCTGGTCATGGGAAACTCCCAGGATAAAAACAATTCTGTCTTCAGATAACTTAACGGTAAAGGGCTGTTCCCTCAAACAAGGATAATCACCACATAATCTGACAGCAGTCAGACAGCCTCTGGCTCATGAGAGAGTTTTACATATAGAATTGTAGGAATGTTTGGAGTAGCAGCAACTTATTTTGCAGGCAATGATAATAGGAGTTAGAAGTAAATGGCATGTTTTTTTACAAACAGCACACGATGTGTTGCAGAGTCACTAATACGGGATTTATCTTTAGCTTTACCTGATTCACATCTACAGGAGGGTCAACTAATTCATATAGTTGCATTCCAACTGCAGAAATCCTTCAGAATCAAGCTTAAGGCAAATGTAAATATTCAACAGTAACTTAAGTAAGAAGACCTAACAACTTCAGCCATACTCACTATAGGACAGGACTAACCATCACCAATAAGAGGCAAAATGCTCTGTAAGACACCACAGACTATCATATAACAATCTCCCTATAAGCAATCACTGAATTCTGAATTCTGAATTCCTCCGGTAGAAAAGACCTAAATCTACAATTAAAATGGACTGCAAAAGAGAGTGGAAAGGATCTAGGATGCCACTAACATCAGAGAGTCCTATAATAGGCACAAATTTGTTAGGCAAACACTTACCAGCATGGTGTAAAAATATCCAGATGGTTTCTAGAAGTGAATCAGCATCCACATTTCAAGGAGAAGCAAAATTCATGCAAAATTCGTATTAGGATATGGGCAAACTGAGGTGTAGGGCGCTTCAGATTCAGAAACTCTGTTTGAAGCAGCTAAGGCTAAAGATATTCAATACTTCTTAAAATCAGTGGACCAGACCTTACTCAGTGTGAACAAGCCAAAACTGAGCCATCCCAAATAGCTGACATCTCTGAAATAAATAAATGACTTCAAAAACCATACAGGTTGGAAGGGTTTACTGTGACAATCTAATCTGAACACTGTGTCGTACAGGCCATAGGATTTCCTTAAATTAATTTCTCCTGAAAATCCTTCCTTGATTTTAAAATGTTGACTCATTCTGGTCCTGCTTATATGAGTATAACTCCTACAGTTCTCTGAACTGCTTACCAAGCATGGATATTTTTGAGTATCCATGGCTAGCACAGAATCAAAGCATGGTTTTAAACTGCATTCCAAATGTGCATCTCAATGCAGATTTCTTCATCTAATAGAATTGTCTACACAATTTTGATAGTCAATGGAGAGGAATAGGTAGATAGGCTAGCATAGTTGTTTAAAAAAGATCTAAATCATATCCTAAAAAAATGTGTTTCTCTCACATATATAATCAAATATCAAAATTATTCTTAAGTGACTTCCTTAAATGCTGATGTCTGAAAAGCAGACTTTCAACTTTAGTTGAGGTAAAACATACTTTTCATATCCTTTGCCATGGGACTACTAATAATTTACATTTCCTCTCTCTTAATTATAAAAATGATAGTGAGAATTGGATGTTTTCTTTATAATGACTTCAATTGCACAAAGGAAAGCTCAATACAGATTTGTGAAAAAAAAAAAAAGACTGACAGCAGGATGTAATCACTTTTTACCAACATACATGAGGCAATGATGAGGAAAGTACTAAAAGTCAGAGGGAAATTAGCAGGCCAGATGGCTGGTGAAATAGTGACAAAATGACAACAAAATGAAAAACCTAATAAATATGAGCAAATGACTAAAGGAAGTGCATGCAAGACATTATAAAATAAATCATAAAGGACATGAGAAAATCAAAAGTGCCATGGGGGATACAAAAGCCAGAAGATCAGAAGCTATTGAATAGGGAATAAGGCAGGAAAGGTGATAGGTATCAACAGATGTGTCCCTGTGGCAAAATGATGAAATGCCACAGTAGTAGGGTGAAAAGCTACCAGATATACCTCTTGTTCACATCATTGCTATGTGAGATTTTTTTATTATTATTATTATTTTCGTTGTTTAAAGATCTTCTATAGACAAAGAGAAAAGACAGTGCAAGCCAATGTAAACAGTAGTGGTGGTAATGATGATAAAAGCACTCCACCTTCCACAGTGATTTTCATCCTAGTCTTCAAAGTATCACAGAAACATCAATTAACCATCAATTAACACCAACATCTCACTGAGATGAGCTGATTTTATTGCTGACCTATAGAGAGTCAGGCTGAGCAGAGAAAATGTGACATAAGCAAAATTATATGGAAAATTATTTTAAAAAGTCAAATAACATACACAAAATTTTAACTCCCGGTTCTTTATTTCAGCTATACAGAGAATACTTACCCAATTCTATAGAGTTTTATAAAGTATCCACAAAATCTGATTACATGAGGATCCATTCCATATCTACTAAAGTTAACAAGAATTTTCTACTGGCTTTCAGTGCAACAGAAAATAGAGATCCTGAAAAACCTGACCAAAAAATAAGGTAGTGGGTTAAAGCAATTGGAGTGTTAAATAGTGGAGTAGTACATTGCAAAGAGTATTGGTTACGAATTTAGCATTTTTTCACAGCACTTCCATCATATAATTTGTTCTTTATTGGATGAGTTCTCATTATGACAGGTATGCAGAAGATGCAAATTAAATGAATTATAGTGAAAGACTTAAAATGAACTCAGAAAAGGATATGAATCTGATTTACCAAATCTGACTTACCAAATAGGAAGAGGTTAAAAGAAACAAATAAACCAACAAAACCCTTTATTACTAAACAAGGAACAGTGATTTAGGATGTAATTGCACTATTCAGTCTCTAGCACTCAGTTAAAAAAAAAAAAAAGAAAGAAAAAAAGTTGTTTCAAGTGGTGATTGCTAAAATATTTATTTATTCATTCCCCTCCCCTCCCCTCCCCTCCCCTCTCCTCTCCTCCCCTCCCCTTCTCTTTTCCTTCCCTTCTCTTTTGCTATAGTTTTTAAGCATATATATATAGCATTATGAATGTGACATAAAATATTTATCCAAATGAGAAAAATAGAAATGAAATATTTCATGGAAAGTGCACAAGTGAACTGAGAGCTATGACATGTGCCAGGCTGAGGCAGGGGCTTATCAAAAGCCACCAGCGGCAGCACACAGCGAAGTGGCATTCTGCAGCTGTCACGCTTTTGCATCAGAGGAGCAAATGCCTCCCAGCATTTCAGGGCACAGAACATCCTGCTGAAGGCAGGAGGTGTGTGCTGAGGGCTTAGGCTCACTGATGATCCATTTGTAGGATATTAATGATCATTAGGATGTTTTCCTAACTGACAAGTTTATTTAGAAAATGGTCCAAGACTACTCTCTTGATTTCATTTTGTTAGGTTTGGGTGTTACCTTCTGTTGTGTCCCACTGGGAAAGGTCTGAACCCTGAGTAGCTCCCAGACAGAGTGGGACACTACAGCTTCTTTAGTTCAGATCATTCAGGACATGTCTCCTTTGCTTTGCTCTTTTGGGAAAAAAAAAAAAAAAAAAAAAAAATCTGAGAGCCCCAAAATACTGTGCTTTCACTTCCAGAATAGAGCAATCTCAGAGCAATCTCAGAGAGTATAACCAGGACAACTTCTGAAAGTTCAACTTCTGGCAAAGTCATTCAAAGAATAAGTTGTTTGAAGAATAAGTTGTCAGGAATAGAAAGAACTAAGGGAGAAATAGTAGGAAGCAAGAGTACTTGATAAATGAGAAAAAAGAAAAATTAAATAGCAACCAGATATTAGAAAGCTGCAAAAAGCATGCACAAATGAAATCAAAAGAATAATATTTTTTGTGTAGAAAATACTTTGTATAAGGAATGTTAGAACTAGTGGACAGCTTTATAAGAACTGAAAATTTATCAGAAAAGATGTTCTGGTACGAAGTGCTTTTGCAGCTTACAAGTCACCTTTTTGTCAGATGTGTGAAAAAAATCAGAATCAAACTATTTTTGAAAGAGAAAGAAAGAAAATGTATCTAATGTTGGTTGCAATCAGAGAGAATAAATGAGAGGGACTAGAGTAGAGCCAGAGGAGAGGACTGAGCCTGAGAAATGGCAAGTGGTGAAGAGTGACTTCCAGGGGAATGTAGCATCAGGGACTTGGAAGATAGTAGCCCCATCAGATCTTGGCAAATTTACATCATCCAGAAAGTCAGCTGGATTTAACAGCATGGCAACATCCTGCACAGTTGGGGGCAACAAAAAGAAATTTGAAGCTGGTATGCCATTCCTGCTGAGTTTTTACATCTCCAGTTGAGAGGCAGCAGGCAGCCCCAGCAGAGTACCTTTATGTATGTGCTTGCTTCGTGTCAAAATAGGGAATAAACTGTTGGAGTGGTGCAGAAAGAGTGAAGAAGTGAAGAATGAATTCCTTTTCTGAAGGAAGCTCACCAGCTGCACACATAAAAATGTTCTGCTGGGAAAACACAGAGCTAATATTCCAAGGACATTTATGGGGAAACAGTAACAATATAATGAGTAAACAATAGGTAAACCGAGCTGATAATGAGTTGGTACAACCATAGTCCTTATGGGAGACTTGAGACATCACAAAAATTGCTGGGAAGAGGAGTATAAGGGCATGCCATTAGAGACATATCTGAGCTTTAATAGTCTATAGGAAGTAAGAAAGCTTCTTGCTAAAAGGGTATGTTAGGCAATTAGAGACCTGTCAGCTAAGCAGGAAAAAAGAGAAGAAAGCAACATAAAACTTCAACCATCTGAGAGCAAAATAAAACACATTCAATCTTCTGTCTACCGTTAAAGTCAGAACTTTTTTTCGGTCATTAAGGCTATTCAAATACAAGAGGTGAAGTTGGGAAAATAGCTAGATAAATAATTTGGGAAGTCTCAAAGATGAAATAAGATTTTGAATACAGCTATATAGGAGGAGTCAGCAACAAGATTCAAAAAGCAATTTATCATGGTCAGAGGTAGAAAATAATATACATGTACTAGAGGAGGTGTAGTCAGAATTTAAACAGATGGGAAAGAATCTATAGCAGTAGAAGAAAAACAGCATGTGAAAAATGAAAGCAAACAGATAATAAAAAGCAAAAATTGATATTTAGAAGATTTTGAAAAGTTTGGTTCCCCATATTTTGTTGATCAATTGTACTAGTTCTAAAATTAATTTTTTAGGTGATTTCTTCTTCCATTCTTCTTTCAACTTTTGTTGGTTAATAACAGCTCCACAAGTCCTAATATTAAATTTTAGTTAATTTCAACTGATAATGTTATGAATGAAAAATTAATCATTAATATAATTTAAAAAAAATATTTAGTAAGTTGTAAAGGTAAATATTTCTTATATAAAAATAAAAATGTTAATGTGGATATAACATATGAAATATATGTCATTTCTATTTTATTGTCATGAATAACAACATATTTGATATTCCTTAATTTTTTTGCCACCTTTGAGTTTAAAAATGAAAAGATATTTCTTCATATTAAATCTAACTTATATTAGGAAACTTCAGATATTACCAGATCTGACATGTCTTGATTTTAGGTAAAAAAAAATAGTCAAATAAGTCAAATATATTTTGAACTATCAAAAAAAAAAAAAAAAAAAGCTTTATCTTGTTTGAACTATATTTCTTCCAAGTCCTGTGTACATAAGAAACAAACAAAAATTGTAAACTATTTCAGTAGTATTATGTGAATTGAATAAGAAATTGACTCTATATATTTCATCTAAAGTGTAAAAAATTGAAAAAAATATTAAAAATATTCAGGGAATGTTATTATTTTCAAGCTGCCTTATTTAGGTTCATTGCTTTAAAATATAAACATAGATATAATTATAATTTATGCTAGAAACTACAAATCATTCTTCACCAGTTTAAACCTAACTATCCATATGGAACTTCATGAATTCACAACTTCAGAAGTTTCACCAGTATTCACCTTTTTTGGGCGTGGGGAGTGTTTGAGTAGCATTTCGTCATGCACTCATCTTCAAAGTTGCCTAAAGTAGTTTAGTAGTAATTTAAATAGTAGGAATCAAACCACATGAATTCTGGTCTGGCATTATAAAAGGACTTCTTCAAGTAGATTCCTCTAAATATGGCCTCTGTACTTGCAGGTGGCAATTTGTGTTTTGTGGTGCTGTGATGCACTTTATTAGAAGCACCAGTTCAGGAGAAGATTCAAGATGCCACCAGAAGTTGGTAGCTGGGTATATAGATATTTTTCCTGACCTACTTGCTAGTATCTGACAAAGACTAGAGTTAGAAATACCTACCAGATTCAGATTCAATCTTCATTTGCACCCAGATAGCCTTCTTGTAGTCTCCTGTAAAACCAGCCTCAATCAAGCTTAGCAAAATTTGGTCACAGATAGTTCTATGAACCTATTTTTTTCTTCTCATAAATACACCTTTAAAGCCAATTAATATTTCATGTATTTTGATGATGTAAAAGTCCTTGAACCTCTTCCTTTCCTGAAGAATAGATCCTTTACTGTTCAAAAACCAGTGAAACAAAATAAGGAAACTAATTGCAGCCAAACAAGTAAAAGAACTAAGAAAATAGACAAAATTACATTTCTAACTTATTTTATTTTTCTCACCATACAAGATACTTAGTGCTTCCCACTTCTCTTGCCTAGATTAAAATCTATAGATATGAATATCTATCTGAACTAGTCACTTCTGGAGTTTTAAAAATTGGCAAGGATTCTTTTCAGAAATTCTTTCTCTTATGCCATTTTCAGTCTTCTTTGTAGCTGGTTGAAATGAAAAGTTGTAAAAAATATCTTTTACAAGGGTGCATTTGTGCTCCTTTTAGGACAAATAGAAGAAAAGCAAAGGGACATAAACGTCAGAAATGAACAGAGAAGTATATTTAAATAACAAATAATTAAAATATATAGGATTGGTAACATATGAGGAAATGTTCTAAATACAGAGTTTAGTAGACAGCCAATACAGCCATATTCCCAATTCCTTATAAAATCTCCTTCTTCATGCCAAAACCACAACCGAAATCAATATCAGTTCACACACTTGTAAAATATGCATAATTCTTGCCTACTTTTTGCTAGAGCTATAAGTCTTGATTAAACAATAGCCTATCTTTACATCCTTCAGCACAAAGATTATATTCCCGAAGATGAGAACATAGGATGAAATCTAAATGATAAAATACACCTCAAAGTGACAAACTATTACTAGTAAAAGGTGTTACTACTGCATTTTTTTAAATTATTATTTCAGCAATACCTTGAATATTTAATTAAGTATATCAATAAAAAAACTCATACTGTTTCCACTTAAAAACTGCAGTGATGAACAGCACAGTCCTTTCCTTTTTTATAACTGTAGGCAATTTTTAATCATGAAATTAATTATTCAAGATTTTGTTTTAAATCTGGTTTTCCTTTCTGCACTTACAGACTAATTGCTGTAAAATTTCATTTAAATGCCAATGTCCAGGCTGTTTTTATAGTCTAATATATCATGGCACCTTTCTTGGAAGTGCTCAGGGCCATAAATTAGCTCTAATTTCCGCTGCATTCTATAATTAGGAATTATTGATGAGCTGAACATTTTAAAACAGAGGTACACATTTTCAAATAGTGACAAATGCTACACAAAATCTTAGTCATTTCCTAGCTAACGGTGACTCAATGCATAACATAAGTTAAACATGTTTCAAGGGCGTAATGCACCTCATATTCTGAATCTGCAGTCAGATGAGTTCCTTTGTATTGTATCCAAAGCAGAGGCTTCTACCACTTATAAATTCTCAGTATACTAATCAGGATATAATCCATATTAATTTTTATTGAATCCAAATAGTACTACCAAAGCAGTACAACTATCAACATTAGATAAGTATTTTCTAAAACTTGGCAGCTCAGGTTGGCAACTCAGTCCAGCAAGGACTATGGCCTCCAGTGCTAACTATATGGCATCCACACTGGGGCATTGTATACCTACAGCTAATTTAGAACATATATGAAAGGTTGTTAATTAGCAGCGTCTAACCATAGGCACAGAATGTGTTTTTACTGAATGGATGAATCTGAGAGTTTTGTTCCTGAAGTTAGAAGCTGGCTGATTTATCAGGCTTCTAAACTCTCTGATCAGAGGAATCTCTAATCCCCCAACTGAACAACTATAGGTATGTTGAGTTGCAACAGCATATAATCTTTCATAATAATCCTGTGTACTATCATGGAAGGAAACATAAACTACGTAGAACATATGGAGCCTTGGAAACAGTTAAAACACTATTCTTTTATAAAGAGAAGGAGTTATCGGTAAGGCTTATCTGAGACAAAAAGAACAGTGACCAATCATGGTAAGTAAAGTTTCAAATGAGATTGGTAAATAACTCTTGAAGTCTTTCTCAGTGAGTATGGATATGTAGGCAGAGTTAACTTGTATGTTGTATTGTTGCAGATGAATAAGAAATGCCAGCACTACCAGTGACTTAAGATATGAGATTCTTGTATTGCTGTGTTAATCTTGAGGGTTAATCAATAATTATTAATTGGATGATTTATATGTCTAAAACATCTTCAAATTTATCTCCTAGATCTCTGCCTTTATTCTTGAATATTCCTAAATGCCTCAGTTGATAAATGCCTCAGATGATAAAGCACATGCCTTTTGTTTTAGGGAGACAGAAAGCAGACTCGTATTACTACCTCTGCATATATAACCTAATGAAACTGCTAGAATTTTGTAAGGACTAAATTGCCCAGTCCTTTACAGACATCATTGTGAGAACAAAAAGGAATGAGAAAGACTTTTTTTTTTTTTCCTAGCTTTCTACAAATCCAAATGCCTTGTGAAATTCAAAATTGAAAATTTACTTTCGTACAATGTGCTACAATCATTTACTGTTGCACTAGGGAAAACAAGGCAAAGCTCTAAAGGAATAATGCATTAATGCTTTCTTATCCCATTTTCAAACACTAATCCAGTGTGCTTTTTTGAGAAAGATGGAGACTGATGAGAGAGCTCTATTGATCCACCTCCATACGCACCACCAAATGAATAATGCCTACAAGCAAACTGAATTCAGAGAGGCAGATTGATTTAAAGACAATTTAAATGGGAGGGGGAAGGATGTGTGTGTACTGCAATAAGTAACCTAAATGCTCACTATCAAATTTAACATTAAAAGACATCATAGAGAATACTATTTGATAACAGTTACTAGAGTCCTCAGCGGTACTTTTACACTCACCTTGTTTCACAGGCCTAAGTATTGACCAAATACAGTTTCAGAGAAAAAAATAAAAGATTTCTAGAGATTCAGTCAGGATCATGAAACTCAAAAACATAAGCAATATCTTTCCTCAACTTTATCTTTGTTTTATTAGCTCATGAGCTGTTCTGGGAGTCTGCAGACTATGTGCCAGACAGGTAAAAAAGTAAAAACAAACCCAGGTACCTACCAGTTTAATTATATCACATAATTTCCTTTCTAACACATCTTTCCAGTGTACTATTCATGAAAAGAACAATATAACCAACTACTGTTCATGAGAATAGCAGGAGAATAATAGTAATTTTTTTTTTTCAGAGATCCAAATTTTGTCACCCTTTCATAAACATCTCCCTCTAAGAGCACATGCAACCATGGAGTGAATTACTATTCATTTTGAGTAAACATACACACTGGATACAAGGGTCTGTGAGATGGTCTGTTAACTTGGAAATCTGCTTTCTTTCCCTTTAGAGGGAAAAGAATCATTGGCAAGTCTGACCATCAGCAATAGCTGAAAACAAAGTCATAATTGAAGTATATTAAATGTATATGTCATTAATTATATATTTTTAAATAAGAATCAATATTTAAGGTTAGACTTAGAACACCATTTTCAAGTGCTCATAACTTGTTGGAGATGTTTATTATTCTTTTGTAATTAAGGTCCATCTACCACTGGGAAATATTTTGGTTAAATTTTGGTTATTGACAGGCTAATATACTATATGTTAATTTTCTTAAGTGTTCCTTGTTTTCAACTCAGGAGGCTTGTTCAGGGTATATATTAGTAGATGTCGCCAATTGAGGCAAATTAACTTCCCTCTCGTAGCATTCAAGCACAAGTAGGCATACCACATGCTAACCAGACTATGTTCAGGCCCATAATCTATGACAGGAATCATGAATCTTCTTATATTTATTCATTTATTTATCAGAATCTTAGCTTTCCAAAGTATTCAGTTCACTAAGGTCTTTTAATGGTACTTCAAGCAGAACAGCAGCTATTCTGTTAACTTTTTGTAATTTTGATTGCTTGCCTTGTTTGTGTTGCCTGTCCTCGGTAAAACAGTGCCCTTGACAGCATCTTCAAAAGAGACCGATACTGTAAAGCAGAGAATAATGTGTTCACTGTATTCGCTATGGGGAATGAAGAAGTGCAAAGTTGTTCACTGCCAGCAGCTACCCACTACCAAAGCTGTCACTCTTCCTCGTAGGAACATCACAAACACATCCCAATTAATCTGTTCATGCTCACATATGTGTTGGTCAAATACACATTTACAACAGAGAAATAATAATTTAGCATGAAGTTAAATAATCTCTGAGTTCACATCTATCATCTACTCTCAAGAGTATGTCAGAAAATTGCATTTTCAGAGCTGTGGTACTTAGGTTCAATTTACTAAATTTAATCTTAATTTTGGCTTGCTTTGTAAATTTAACTCAAGTGCATTCCATACTTTTAATGTCACTTTAAAAAAAAAAAAAAGGATAAAATTACTGCTGCCTTCCTCATTTAATTTAGTATTTTTCATACATGATAAAAAAATGATTTGGACTTCATGGGATCAACAACTAATGTTTGAGATCCCCACTGTCAATGTTACTGCAAGTGATTTTCAGCATGCAAACTACAGAAACATGTTTGCAATGACCACCAGGATTCGAAAGACTTAAAACTAGTTGGAGGTACTCCTCAACTGCCAGGCCTTAGCAGGCCAAGCAACAGGAACATGGTCATGTTCATTTTGACCAAAAAGTAAAGACCTGGTAAATCAATAAGCTTGAAACGTCATGTGTCCATTTATAATAAACCTGAGGCAAATCCTCTTTTTTAGTTATTCTTCTTAGTTATTCATTATCTTTTCATTTCCCCCTCCCCCTCTCATTTCCAGAACTGCAATAAATTTACTTTAATCTTACTTTGGACCCTGGCTTCCTGCCTGGGAAGTAGCCTTTTGCCTATGCTTCTCTATGTTTTTTGACCTGGTGTAATTTTTGTCTTTTTAGACTATAGATCTGAGCTTGCCTCATTTGTCACGCTTATTCCTACACTATGATGCCATTATGGCAGCTATATTTCTGCAAACAGAGTTTTTTTGATGACATATTTCTTGCAGAACTTATTACCTTCCCTCACAGAAAAAGTCCACAAAAAGCAAAGGTACCTTTATGATTGCAGAAGCATGTGTGACAAGTAAGAAAATATAAATTTGATCCTGTTGGAAGAGCTGAAGCCACCTTCTTTTAAAAGTATTTTTCAAGGTCTTAATAACTGCAGAAGAGAGAACTGAAAATGCAAAGCAATGTAAAACAGACTACTTCTATGAAAAAAAAAAAAAAAAAAAAAAAAGATTAATGCTGTGAGTATTTTGGTTTTGTTTTCCATTCCTGAAGCTCAGATTATCTTTGCCACACTCCCTTAGAGAATTTACTCTTGGTGGACAAAGGGAAAAAAGTTGCCATCACTTTGTTCGGAAAAAAAAAGGGGGGCTCTTACACCCTCACACTAAAGAAGTTCTTCCTCACATGGAGGTGGAACTTCCTGTGTTTCAATTTGTACCCATTACCCCTTGTCCTGTCACTGGCCACCACAGAGAAGAGTTTGGCTCCATCCTCCCTACATTCTCCCCTCAGGTACTTGTACATATTGATCAGATCCCCTCTCAATCTTCTCTTCTCTAGGCTAAACAGGCCCAGCTCCCTTAGTCTTTCCTCATATGATAGGTGCTCCAGTCCCTTATTCCTCGTCATGGCCCTACACTGGACCCTCTCTGGAAGCTCCATGTCCCTCTTGTAGTGAGGAGCCCAGAACTGCACACAGTACTCCAGGTGCGGCCTCACCAGAGCTGAGGAGAGGGGCTGAATGCCCTCCCTCGACCTGCTGGCAACGCTCCTCCCGTTCCAGGCCGGCTCCCCAAGAAGGCCACAAGGGCACATTTCTGACTCATGGTTAACTTGTTGCCAACCAGGACTCCCAAATCCCTCTCCAGGGAGCTGCTTTCCAGCAGCTGTATTGGTGCCTGGGGTTATTCCTCCCCAGATGCAGGACCCCACACTTGTCCTGGTTGAACCTCATGAGGTTCTTCTCTGCCGAACTCTCCAACTTGTCTAAGTCCCTCTGAATGGCAGCACAGCCCTCTGGAGTGTCAACCACTCCACCTAGTTTGGTATTGTCCACAAACTTACTGAGAGTGCACTCTGTCCCCTCATCCAAGTCACTGATGAACAGGTTGAACAGCACTGTTTAACTCCCATTATTTTTGCTTGCAAGTTTTGCCTAAAATAAAGAGGGGGCTTGATGCCAGAGTATCATTTCCCACAACCAAAGCTAAGAATTGAATTTTGAATCATATACAGTAGTTGTATTCAATAAAAATGCACTAGGTTTATTGTTACTGTTTTATGATTGTCCTATAAAGAAAATTTGATCCATAAATCAACAGTCAGAAGGAGGAATACAAACTTCTTCTTCCAGCTCATATGCCTCATAAATTCCATAAGGGACCTGAAATTCAAAGGGATATCTATGAGGCTTATGAGACTTACTAATCAATCAGGAATTGCTCACAGCTGCCCTTGAATTTACCTATTCTAGTTTGGTGGGTTGGGTTAACATCAATGGATTACACTTTGGTATTTTTCTCTGAGTAGTTGCAGTAAACATACTATATTTATAAGGAACATAATCATAATTTCAGACTCTCCTCAAAAGACCACCCCTTAATTATATTTGCTTGCAAGTCACCTAAAAAGGTTTCTAAAATTGAAAAAAAAAAATCTTTTCATTTTTATATCCTTAGTAGCAGCTTCTGAGTGAAAAAAATATAGATTTCAAGTCAAAACATCTTTTATAGAACATATGCTTTTCACTGATACAGGGAGCATTTTTCTAAAAAGCAGACCAAAGAGTCCGTGCATAAGCAACTAGGAACACAAAGACAAAATTGCCAAGTTAATTTGTATTTCACCAAGTAGATCCACATGGGATGCTTAGAAAGCCTGTTCTAAAACAATTGATTCTGCTTTAACTTTTTTATTTATCTTATAGTATCTGGACTATTGCACTATCTATAGTGCAAAGACTTGAACCTAGGTTCTTGGTGATTCTACACTGTAAAACATACATTTCCTATTTTTCTGTACCTTATTTTTTGCTTCATACATTATAGAAACCTGCAGAGTACAATGATGCATGTTCTCTGAAAGTCTCCCTTAGCAGACTTTGTAATCATTTCAAGACATGTTAGTGCGAAATTGGTCAGTGCATATACCTTAGGTCATCTATACATACTGAATCGCTTCCACAGAGTGTTGGCACATTGGTATGATTAAAGAAATAAAAATGTATTGGTATCTATAAAACTGAATACTAAACTTCAGTTCAACAGTCTGTTTAGGCACTCTTGGAATTTGAGTGAAATTGTACTTGAGACAAGATGCAGTTCCCATCAGCAGTCTTGGTGGGAGTTCTGGGTATATACTTGGATTCGTGAAGGTTCTGAATTATGAAATCAAGAGGATTCTGGTAAGTAAAAGCACCAATGAAGAATCTTTAAAAGATATGGGTTATATGCCAATATCATTAAGAAATTGCAAGCTGTATCTTTTCTTTATGTAATGGAGTGGAGAAAATAAAGAAACGGAAGACTATGAATTGGAAGTTTAAATTAGAAACCTGGAACTTGAAGTTTAATTTTAAGTTGGAAAGGATATAAAGAAGTAAATAAGAAAGTTATGGAAAAAAAAAAAGTCTTAAATTAAGGAGGAGGTAGTGATAAAAGGATTGGGGACACTGTTGTTTCCAGCCTCTTAAAGTAAAGCTGGATTTTATTAGTAGTACCTGTCTGGTTATATTCTAAAGTTGCTTTAATTGCTTATACAGTTCAATCAACAGTTCACCCTCAGTGACCTGGCTTTTTTTCTTTGATTTCACCCTGATCTAACTTTAAGAGAAATTCATTTGTTCTAAAATCTAGCCGTTTCCTAACAGTTAGCATGCTTCCTTTTCCAATTCTGATTCTGATGACAACCCAGAAGCCCATAAAGCCGATTTAAACAGAATTTCTCCCATTGGCTGTTGCCCAAGGCCCCCTTTTCTGATTTTCCCTTTCATTATCTGTTAGGTCTCTAAAGCAGGTCTGACACAGACCAACAGTACTTATCAAGGGACATAAGAAGGTGAAAAGGACAAATTTCAGAACAGGAGCAATTAAAATGTGTGAAAAATGAAAATGACAAAGCAGGTTGAAGTCTCTAGGGGCAAAAAGAAATTAAATATGTGAGCACTCTTAGCATTTCATGTTCTGACATGGGATTTATCAAACATACCTGGAAAAACACTACTTTTTTTTTTTTTTTTTTTTCAAAGATTGTTAGTTGCTCTTTAATTCTCTTACCTCTTCAGTCTGATGCATGACAGTCTTGATTGAATGACATTTGGCCTTCATGAAAATGAAGACCCTAACATAAGCACAAAAACAGTGTTCTGACAAGAGATATACTTTCATAGATAAATCACTTTAGGACTCAAGTGTGGGAAAAGAGATAAAGATGAATTTGTTTGTTTGTTTGTTTTCTATGTGCATAAGAAAAAACTTTTGAACACTTCTTTAGATTCCTTATTTTTCTGCTTGTGCAGAAAGATTTCATCCATTTTGAAACAGTCAATCAGAAGTACTTCTAAAGCAAATAGTTCCCAAAAGAAATGAGACTAGAGGAATGATGAACAGGGCTACAAACAAACAAACAAAAAAAAGTGTATCAGATTTCATATTGAACTTAATCCGAAGCATGTGGAAGGTAATGATTTTAGAGGACAATTATATGAGGCAAAAAATCACAAGGGAGCTGTTTATCTATAATGATCATTCTAGAGACATTCATAGAAATTAAATCAGTATAACTGCTTTTACTTCGTTTTTGAACAATGGGGTCAGAATAACATCTGGTGTAATGTCATGTGTATCTAGAGCTTAGAGAGAGCTTAATCTAGAGATTAGAGCGCCTACCCTACATGATTATCTCAGGCTGTCCCTGTCTCGCTCCCCCAGGAACCACATTCACTAGGTCTTGGTCCCTATCCAGGAAGTCACCACTGCCAGAAAGGATGGGCAGAAAGACGTGTCGGTCTGCCACTGTTTGCTGTTACCACCTTCAGGTATTAACAGTTAGAGTCCCTGAGAGCCTGGCAGTGTTCAGCTGCACACATCTCCCCCACCTCCTACTTCCAGGATCTTCCCTCTAGCCAGGACCTTCACTTTCTTCCCTCCAGCTGGGACCTTGATTCCTCCTCTTTCCAAAACTCCTTCTTCTTTATGAGACTGCTGTTTTATTTTTGTTATCAGATCTTTCCTGCCCACTAAGGTCTTGCTTTAAAGCACAACCAGTGATTAGCCTCCACAATAGGACTTTTCTCATGTTTCTTTCTTTATTGGAGGATTCAGGATGTGCTCCTTTTTTTTAATGCAGGTCTACCAAAATCTACAGTCAGACCATGCTGTTTGCAGCTAGTAAGTAGCAGGCTTCTGCTTGAGCGTTGGAAAGCTCAGTTTTGAACAGTCACACACCCAAACACATTGAATTATTTTCCACCTGTTAACATGCACAATTTAATCTATTTTTTTCATCTATGAGAAAAGCCCTAATTAAACTTATGTTTAAACTTGGAATAGATTAGCTTATTTCCCACTTTCTGCTGTGGAGACAAGAGCATTTGTTATGCAACACATAATAGCTAAAACTTTCACGGTTTTCTACAGATGATCTTTTTATGTTGGCATCAGTAGAAATGAAAAATACTTCTCAGTTGTTTTATATTTATGTTTTATATTTATTATTCATATAATCTGGAATTTTTTTTCTGAGACCAGATTTTATAGATATTTGTGTATATATATACGTTGAGGAGTTTTATGCACATATCAGGTTTTTTTTCTGCTTGTTTTAATGCTTGTGTAATCACACATAGCTGGAAAAGTTGAACAAAGTATAGCTGTGATGATCCACCAACTTTCCAAAACGATTCTTTTTTTTTCAGTGTTTTGCTTATTTTCTTATATACTTGTATTTATTTATACACATATATATGTATATATGTATTATATATTTTTTCTTTTTTTACTTATTTGCTAATGTTTATTTTCTGAAAAGTAATTTGTTGGAATAAGACAAAAAATGCAATAGCCGGATGTAAGAGACAGTCTGTGTTTCTTTGGAAATCTCAGTAATTCTGATGAAATGTAGATGTAATTCTAGGATTCTAAGATTTTAAAGTATCTTTCTAAGAAATTAGGAAAACTTTGAAAATAAATGGATTTAGAATAGAATATGTAATTTCATCAACTGTATGCAGTATAATCCATATTTTTCAGATAGTGCTGTGTGTCACTTTGAGCATCATGTTCAGTGCTATAAAACAATAATAAACTGTGAAAATATATTTAGTTGAGAGAGGTAGTTTGGAGTGCAAAATATGCTTCGGTTTTCTGAAATAAAACCACAATCCACTGAGACGTTCATATCTACATTTTTTTTTTTTTATATATCTGAAACTGCAGATATTTTCATGCAGAACTTATCTAGATTCAAGATTTAGTCTCATTTTGCTTCCTTTATTTAAAAAAAGGATCAAACTGATGACTTGTTCATCCAAATCATCCATATGCTAATACTAAAATTGAATGAAAAAATTATAATGAATTTAAATATTTAACATCCCTGATATAGATCCAGGCACTCATGTCTATTAATTGTTGTAAAACAGAGATCAAAAAAATCTGTAACTTTGTCTTTAATTTGTCTTCCTTTCATCCTTCTTGAAGCCAGTGGACTTCTGATAGTAATATTTCTAGAACAGCATGAGCTTTCCATGATTCTCATTAAATACAATGGTTTCCTTGTACTAAGAACTGTTCCTGTTAAGGTAAACAAGAAAAAAAATGTTTCAGTTATGCTCTCTGAGCATAACACAACCTCCTAATTGTGTTGTAAGTAAATACAGTGTTATTTGGAAAGGTTAGGATTATTTGGACTATTAGGACCATTGATGGATTAATGGATCAATAGATTTTTGATCTGGATATCTGTGGGAACGATTGCTTATGCTCTGAAGCAAAAGAGGAAATTAACTAAGTAAAATTCACTCATGAATTCACCATACTAATTGTTTCGTGAAAAAAAAATCTGTGATGGCCGCAGCTAGTGTCTACATTTAGCTCTGAATAATGAAATCTGAGTAAACTTACAGAGCTATGTTTGTCACTAATATTCATCAAAGATAGTACCATTTTCCACTTTAAAAAATACAAATACAAATCACGTCATCTAGCAGTGAATTTCACTAGCTGATAATAAGCTTCTAGTTTTATCTGATAAGGTTGTTACCTATTTATGAAAATATTACCTTTTGAATTTGAAAAGTTACGAATTTTATTTGATCTGATTATGAAAGTGCAAAATGAAGTTATTACATTAGTGTAAATCTCTGAAACGAATCTCTTAAAATAGTAGTTTAGTGCATATGTTAAGCTAATTGAGCTAAGGACTATTGGACTTGCTTGGAATTTTTGAAAATGTTATTTTTTAAATTTCAATAAATTCTGACTTTGATAGTGTCATATCTATGGAAAACTATGAGTGATGTCAACATGAAAAACATCTATCCACAACAGAGAAATATACAGTTTAGTATTAATGATTTGTTGGAAGTAAACAACATAGAAATTATTTACATGAAGAAAAGGCTTTTTGAGATTACAAATATAAATTTAAACCTTAAAATACTCACGGCTCCTTCTAAAGCAAACTATAAGTGCATCTAAAATTAGTATCCTTGGATTTGATTTTTAGTGTTTTAAAATTTTGTGCATACACATAGCCTCAAGATCCTTCCTGCTGTTAATGTATCTTTATATTGGCTTAATTGTTCAAATAAAACTTATCTGCTTGAGAAAACATCACCTGAAATCACCAGCATAGTTTACTGTGTGTGTTCTCTCCTTGGAATTGGGCTTTTTACATTAAGTGGTCAAAAGGGATCAAGTTCAACCCGCAAATTCAGAATAAACATTTCTTCTGTACAAGAATACACAGATGAAGAAACCTGGCTCTGCCTTCCAGCAAAGTGACAAGTGCTGAGAAAAAATCCAGTGACAGTCTTGCTCTGCATCCCACAGTAGCCCATCTCTTGGCAACTCCCAAATCCTAGCATCTATGCACAGAATTCTTGACTTTGGACAAAAAGGGACAGAAAGGCATTTCTCCAAGCACAGAAGGACTGTAGCAGTGGTTCAGCTAACTATATTTTTTTCTGTCTAACAGGAAAGACATCTGGGCTATTACTGAACTTACAGTAGGCCCTGGATGTCGTGACTAACTGTCTTTCATCTTCAGGAAGAGCAGGAATTAGCATGTTCTCCAGTGATTTCAATTCAGCTGATTGCTAGTATCTTTCTTCAGACAGAAGCAGGATGCTAAGACTCTGCTCTGTTGTGGTTTAATAATTACAAGACAAATAATAGTTAATCCCTGAAAGCATTTTCTGAATACAGGTTTACTTTAGTCTTCTCCTGACGAAATTAGAGATGCTTTTACATATTCATTTCCAGTACTCATTACACAGTCATACAATAGCTTCATCTCAGAGTTTTCCACATACTTTAGCTACTCTGAAAAGACATTATGTCTCCCACGGCAATGCTAACATATGCTAACTTACCGATTTATTAGATCTCTCTGTAGATGGAAGAATTATCTAATAACTATGAAGTCCTAAATCATTTCTTAGAGCAGTAAAATCTTATCTCTCACAAATACCGAAAAGATACAACCCCCATTATTGTATAACAGGGAAAGTTTTATTAATCAACTTAGATAAACTTTTTAAAATACACTTTCAATCTCACCATGCTAGAAAAGTTTCAAAGAATTTCGTTCAAACACATTTTGAGAGCTGGTATCATGTAGGCTTAAGTGTGATACAGAACGGATGTTAAAAAGTGTACTGCCAGTAGGCAGGATGTGTGATTTCACAAAATCAAATCAGTAGGGCTGTCAGGTCTCAGCAACTTCCTTACCTGTTGTTCTCTAGGGTTGCATTCAAAGGGAGTCTGCAATAACCCAAGCTGATCGTCAAAGTACCATGACCAGAAGGCATATATTTTAGGAGTAAAATCTGATTGTCAGGATAGAAAAAAAAAAAAAAAAAGAGGGGGGGAGGAGAAGGGGAGGAGGAGCGATCTGTCAAGGATAGTATAAAAGATCTTTCTTTACCAATTATATTATCTATAAACCAATAAAAGTAATCAGAGCGGAAACAAATTTGACTAGTAATTTTTTGTTATAGCTCTCTGGTTTAAAAAGAAAAACATTCTTGCTTATTAAGTCTTCAAAATATGCCATGCAGTTCTTCAAAAGATTCTACTATGAAGACCTTAAACTACAACATCAGGAAAACCACCCCTGAGGAAAAACTTTAATTTTGAGAAAGTATATGACTGAGTATCATTCTCTTTGTAGATAAACCCTTGAAGGAAGCTATGGTGATTTCAAACTGAACAAAAGGCCATCCAAATTCTTTTCCTCCAAATTTATTTCTAAACTACCTTTCACTCACAGAAGTATATTACAATTGTCATGTGGCTCCAGTCACGCTATTATGAACTCAGACTTTCATTACATCAAAATGTAAAAAGGTCACAGAAGTCATCCACTCCCCAGATGCTGGCCCAGGATGAGACCCAGCCCTTCACATTTGTCAATAATGAATGCTTTCAGACTGCATATTTGCACTCAGATACGAATTTTGTTGTTCCATCTGTAGGGAAATGAAATAATCTGTCTACTGGATAAAGTGAATGATATTTGAAAACTGTCTAGAAAGATTTACAGCAACACATCTTCTCCTGCAAATCTCCATCTGATATTACAGTTTTTAGCCCATTTCAGGGCTAACATATGTAATGAAAGGGGAGATCATGAGTTTAACCTTGGACACAACATACAGCTTTTTGAATCTCTGCAAATCAGGATTAAGAAAACAGCATTTCTTGCTTCATATATACAGAGCAATTACTTAGTTTCACAGAAAACAGCAGGCAAAATGATTTCATCTTACTTTTATTTTTAATCATCTTTGAATTTCCTTTCAGTTCAGATGTTTTTATTTTGATCTGAAAGTTCTAGATCAGTAATCAGAGGTCAACATTTTTTATCCTTTCATCAAAATTTATGACATTTTTATGACATTTGTCCTAACAGCAATATAAATATGGAGCTTCTATAGCCTCTTTGAATTGCATAGCTGTCTTATTTGCATGATAAGTAGTTAACAACAGCCCCATTCAGAATATAGTGAGCGGTAATAATATAAAATATTTCTTATATTTAGATTGAAAAAGCATATATTTTCTGGGTCTATCAAAAATTTCTCACTCGAAGTCCTCATATATCCATCTCTGTAAGTATTGAACACTCTTTCTCTTTTATCAGATAAAACTATCATACACAAACCAAACCAAACTAATGCAAAACAAAAATCAAAAATCAAATTCCTGCTGCTTTATCTGAAAAAAACAATTTTAATTGTTTGAAGGAGAGGTAATTTTGTGAGGTTTTTTTTTTTTTTTGGTCTAATTGTATCACTAGTAGTGATATCTGTGAAAACATTATTTCAGATAGAATTTTGCTTTACACACAGAATTTATACAAATTTACATCAGATCTCTTGTAAGATAAATTTTGTCCCTAAATGGAAAAGTAACTTTAATATTCAATCTTGTATATTGAGTTCATATATCTTTCAGGGAGCATTCTATTCCAAAACAGAGAAATTCCTTTCTTCCGATTTCTTGCTAGACAGCTCATCATTCTCTTTCTTTTCTCCCAGAATGTTTCTATCTCTTGATGGAAAATTAATTCTCTATAATACTGAAAGGCTAAGAAGATAAAAGTGAAGTGTCATGTTTTATATTGATTCATCCTGAACTGAAGTATTCTTCATTGATAAATTGAATGAAAACATTGCATTTGAAGTCCATAAAACTTTAAATTATTTTTGTCTCTTCCTTAAGGAAGAGTTTAGGAGCTTAATGAGCTCATTCTCTTCTTTCATCTGGCCCCAAAGTTGTCACATATTTTACAAAATGAGCAGTTGCTAATCGAAAAGAGAGACGATGGTTGAATGTGGGAGATGAAGTCTAGATGAAGTTTAAAATATTTCAGTACACATATAAACCATGCAAATCCTAAATTTCATATACTGTTCTACACACAAATCTGCTCTGCTTGAAAACAACATGGCTTTTCCCACTGTAGTCAGTGGAACTAATCTATAAAGAGAAGCTTATAGACTTAGAGTTTTATAAGGTTTTTTTTTTTTTTTTTTTTTTTTTTTGTCTAAGAAGGATTTCTAATGGCACCACCAAGAAGTGAAGCTGTAGTGGAAACCTTGCAAACCATCCATTTTTCCTCCTGCATATCAAACAAAGAACTTCAGCCTTCTAGGCTGTCAATGAAGCAATTTTCAGTTAAATTCAAATATTTTTCCCTGGAAAGGAAAAATAAATAAATTATATATATATATTTAGTATAATACAGCCAAGTCATTTCAAAACAAAATTACATTGATTTAAATCTTCAAGAAAGATAGCATTTAACTGTGCAGATGTTAGCATACACCATTAATATTCCATTTTCTAATGTATTTTGCCTGAGAGCAGGCAAAAGAAGACTGAAGATTTTTAAGTACAAAATAAAGGTTCATTATGCTTTTCCTTTTCAAAAAAGAGAAAATAAGGAATTTTCCTTATGGTCATTTGTATGAGTAAAAAATTCGTATACATATAATTTTTAATGAATGATTAACCTTAAGCTCTAAATTCTGTCATTGCAGAGGACCAAGATTATGTTTTTACCACCACAGTAAGTATACCAAGGGGACAGTTTTCAAATATGGACTCTGAGTTAAAATGGCAAATGGACTTCCAGATATTTATTTTCAAATTTTATTTATATATTTTGAGATTTTTCTTATTTCAAGCAGTTTGCCTATTTCCTAGCCTTTTTATGATACTTAAATGTCAGAGAGACTTCTTGTCATACAATAGACTATATCTCTGATGGTGTGCATGGCTAGAGATAACCCATATGCACTCAGCTTTTAAATGGCTACTAGGGAGGTATCAGTCCATAGTTATGCTGAGAATATATTTGTTCGCATAACTTTTTGAAACAACATTCTGCTGTTCGAAACAAAAATATGGCTGCATGCTTTGGTTGCATGGCTCAGAACAAATCTGTTTAATGGCATACAAAATGGAAACTGTTCTATATTGAAATTTAAGTGATGCTCTATAATTTTTCTGTATATGATTTTTTTTTCATAAAGTATGCAAATAATTAAGCAGCTAAAATGTGTAAGGAGGTCTGTACTTCCCCATGTACGCATGTAGCAAAATTTATGTAGCAAAATGTAGCAAAATTTATTCCCATGTAGCAAAATTTATTCCAAAATCACATTTTTTGAATAAACTTTTTTTTTTTTTTTGATTTCAAAGCCAACATCATTTTAAAGTGTTTAAAAAGCAAGAAAGTTTAGATTTAAAGGAACTTTTCCTTTAATGGTGTAACTATAACCTGTGAAGACTGCAAAACTTGTTCATCAAAAAGCGTTCCCTTTGTACATTAAGGATGGAAGCTAAGGTTATATGAGACAGAAGAAAGAGAATCTAAACTCAATCCAATCTCTTAATTTGTATAAATACTTTTTAGTACTACTGACCCAATTTTGCTAAAGGAAATGGGTTACATATCCGTGGAAATTTTAGATAAATCCTAATCATAGAATCTTTTTTACCTTGATGATTTGCAACTTGTAATTCACATATTCTAACTTTCAGTTCCCAAACTTGAGATTATAGAGCAGGGAAGCAAGAAGGAAAAAAGAGATTTTTTTTTTTCTTTTACTTTAGAAACTGTGCAAGCCTGCTATGGTGTCAGAAGAGAACTTTAATATTAGCATTTCTCAAAATAACTTACATAATTTTTTGAAAATGAATCAACAGACAAGACTTTCATAAATCCTAAACCTGGATTAAAGTTTCGCTTCAAGTGAAAGTCGCATTAGAAAACTAATTGATTTTTTGCATCTTTTGTATTGGTTTGTAAACAAATGACCAGGCGGCAAAATTAGAAGACATAGGATACATTTTGTTTTCATTCATAGCAGAATCATCAGGCCCAATATAATTCCCTGTCATTAAGACGGACTGGCAGGACACATTGCATCTTTTAGCTGTACCACTGCTTATTTCCTGAGGAGTGGGGCCTTGTGGGTGCCTTGAGCACCTAGCTACCGAGCCAGCAACCAGCGCCTTCTCCCTAATGTGGAGTGGGTTCAGCTTCTCAGGCACCTCACCCAGGCTGCGTGTCTCCAACTGAATTGTGGCTTACAGCCAGGGAGAGGTCCTGTCCTGCATCACTTCTGCCATGCCACAAGGAAAAAACAAGAAAAAGCCCCTGGAGGCAGCACTGTCTGTGAAGGCAATGAAAAATTTAACAAAATTCACCAAATTGCTCTCATTTCCTGTCTGGCCAAATGAAGATTTTTTTTCCCTTTTTTTTTTTTCTTTTTCCCTCCTCTCTTTTTTCTGTGTTCTGTGGCATGTTACTAAAAATGGGACTCTATTGCCAATACCCCAAAGTTTATATCCGCAAGGGAAATTTGAAACATATTTTTATAATGGAAATAGGTGAAATGAAGTGTCTTCCTATTTCTTAAAGCTAGACATCTAACTGTTAATGGAAATTACAAGACACTTTAGCGTAATAAATAATACATGACAAGGTGTGTGTTACTGTGAGATAACAGACATCTCAGAGGCACAGTGACATATGCCTTGGAGTGTCCTATTGCAATAATAAAATGGCTCAAAGTTAGAATTTTTAATTTAATTTAATTTTTTAAGATTATTCATGTGTTCATAGTTTTTCAAAAGAGAAACATGACTAATTTTTTCCTAGACTGATTAATGACAGATTTAGGAGGGGAATATAATGTTGGTTTACTATCCTGATAATTTTCTTAGTTTTCTGACATAAGCATTACATTTATTGTTCTGTGGGACTGGACTGCTGCCAAATGCTCTGTTATGACAGGCTTAAACAGCACTGTAGCTGGTATTAACAATCTGTGGTGAAATATTTCCTACAAGTAAAAATATTGAATTACTCTTTTAAATTTCTTCCAACTGGGCAGTCACAATTTGATTATCTTGTATTTATCATCCTTGATTTGGGTCTAGATTTGGGCTTTTGCTTTCTTAAAGGGCAACGGTAGGACTCCTCAAGCTGTGGGTGTTAGTGCCGATGGGAAAGGAGAGTTTTCTTCCTTGGAGTTACTAAACTCTGTTCAGTATATGATGGGAAGTAATAAGTAGGACTAAGGTTGAAGACTACCTCCTCAACAAATATATAAGCAAAAAAAAACATGAAACAACTTAACAGAGAATTAAGACTCCCTCTCTCCCTCCCTCTTTCTCCTCTCTCAGCTCCCTTGGATCTGCTGGGGGAGTAAAGAGCCGCATTCGGAAAATGCTTTCCCACTTGTCCAGTACAGTAATGGACTGGTCTAGTAATAACACTTCAAATCTGCAAATGCGTACTTCATGTACAGAGACAACTATTTACATACTAAAATGCTAAGAAAGAAAATGGTACACATGTTAATAGGATTTTTATTTTTATGGTATCCAATATGGTTTTTTGTCTAGGTTATAAGATGTCCCAGTATTGGATTTCTGTGCACTCATCTCAGAAAAATATAATAGTTTTGGCAGTGTAGATGTTTCTTATTCTTGCAGAATCACTAGAAACTGGGATTGGAGGCAAATTACATGGTGAAAAGGGATTATTTTCCTGTTTCTTACATTTACTGTAAGATGTTAACACCTGCAATTAATTCACCATCACCTTTAGTTCTTGGTTTTTGATGGGAGTATGAGGGAACAAATACACCTCTGGGTTACATTTGCTGAATGTCTTCATTTCTAGATTAAAAATTTTGGAAGTAGTATTCTTTATAGTTACTCATTTTCTTGTTTTGGTGACTTCGGGTAAACCCACAAACACCCAGTAGCAACGACTGCTGCATGTAAAGGTCCATAAAAGCTCAAAAAGTCGCTCAAATAGCAATTGACTGAGACTGTGAGAAAACACATTGACATTTAGAATAACCTAAAACATAGGCACTGTTCCTATGGAGACTGTCCGTATGTTTTAATAATGCAAAGTTGTTTATAATGTTCTGATATCAAAATTCATGTGAAATAATCACATTTATTTGAAAAATAAAATTGAGACAAGTTTAATATGGTGCTAAGATAACCAGGAAGGTACCAATTGTGTTGTATCCATCTCTTTCCTTGTCTACTGGGATAGATTTGTTTTAATTTTCTTGGAAATGTTTTGTTCTTTGCCTTGTTGGATTATTCTTGTCATTAGACATCATATTCCCTTATTTACATTCCTTTTAGCTTTGTGGGTTTCACATATATCCTCACACATTGCCACCTTTAAATCTCAGACCAGTTTACAGCTAGCTAGTGAGCACAGAGTGGAAATGACTTTATATTTTCTCCAAGTTAAATAAAATAGATTCGACCACTTTTTTTATATACAATTTTTATGCAGTGGACTGCTATGAGTCATGAGTAATGGCTGTAAAGCAACATTATTCACAAACAAAAAGGAATGTGCCTGCTATACTTTGTGCCAAACGCAGTGTTATCACAGCAGGATGTTCACTCACCACCCGCCATTGATCAGTTTATTCCAGGAATTTAGGTATCCTTTCATCTTTCCTCTGAATTGTCCTTCAATAGCTATATTTATCATAAAAAATTTGGGATTAAAATTAAAACAACTTTGGTGAACTACCTTGTTAATGATGACTGGAAAACAGAAGAGTGAGAACACATAAAAAAGTAGAGGGGAAAGGGGAAGCAGGAGGAGTGGATTGGGGGCCTTCTAGCCGTGGATGATCATTAGATCAGCCCATCTGAAATGCTGAAGCACGTGGTGCTTATGATTGGTCTTTATGTTCCTAAGCAATTTTCCTGTTTTCATTTTCTTTAAGAAACTGCTCTCACATCTGAAGTAGTCTTGATTGCCCAGTGAGTATAACACAAGAAACCCACTTCCACCCTTTGAATAGGCATCAGTCAGCACAGGTGGTTCATCCAAATTACTTAGAAGTGTAATGATAAGAGTAATGAAGATGCCCTTTTGTGCAACACTTTTTCACAAACACCTGTCTAAGTACAGTTAGGAGAAATAAAGTGTTAGATCAGAGTTTTTCCTATTAAGGACATTTATGAAACCTTTAATTCCAGAAGATCTCTTTAGATCTGATCAAGGTTATTGGTCATGAAAAAATTACTATAATATTTCATTAACCAGTGTAAAACAAGTTAGTCCTCTCAGTCCTGGGCATGGTATTCCTTTTCTAAAATATCACCATAGCTGGTCTGTTAACATCAATATCTGTCCTTGACCAATATCAATGATGAGATTGCGATGATAGAATAAACAGAGCAGCAAGTTATTGCAATGTCAAATTAAGAAGAGATAAATTGCAATTTGAAAAAGAACTTAACTTACATTATGATGAGGTTCTTCAAGACATCATATGAGTGTGAATCATTTCTTAGCATTGATCTTTTTCTTTATGAGAAATGTTAGGGTGAAAATTATGGTCACCTAGAGACTAAGCATGAGTCACACTGCCAGTCAATACAGGGAAAGCTGTGAAAAGGAAGAGCTCTGAGCTCTTCCTTTCAGTGTCTAGACAGTTAAGGAAATTCATCAATTCTACCTTCATTATTCAAGAGGAAACAGAAACATGAGACATGTGGCATGATACTGTATTTCAGTGACTGCTCAAGAATACAGTTAAGATTCCCCTTCTACAAAGATGTAGCTACCTTTAACTACCATAACTGATCACTCACCACACGAAGTTCAGATTTCACAGTGGTTCCTTAGCATAATGCTTAGTCTTACATATGCTAAGATTACTTGTAATTGTTGATTTATTATGGTTATGAAATAATTAAATTGAGTAAAGGCATAAAATTTCCAGTAACAAGTTCCTTCATTTAAAGAAAAGGAGAGAAAGAGTGTTCATGTTGCCTAATTTAAGTGTGGTGGATTAACAGGATAGTCTCCTTAAATTCTAAATTTGATCAAAAGTGTGAAAGGGAAGTTAGTTTAGTAGATACATATTCAGCCTGTGTCAGTGAAAGTTCCAAAAGAAACCTATATTTTGCAGAAGGAATGTAGCAAGATGAGTTTCGTAACTTGAGTCAGGCATCAAAAAACTCAGAGCTCGGAGTCTTGATTTGGCTGATTTTCAGTTTCTGAGTGGTATCTTCTGAAATGATTGTCCTTTACTGGACTTACTTTGTGTAAGGATTAGAAACCATTAAAATAACAAAGTAAAATAAGGGATCTTATTTTTAAGATTATTGCTGTTTTGTTTTTTTTTTTTTTAAAGGAAGGCAATTTTATTCAGCATCTTAATAGGTAATGATTTATTGCACCTTTTTCTGGTTAAAAGTTAATACAAAAAAGTATAAAAAAGCATAAATCATACAGAACTTTTAATGTACTCTTTCTAGCCAAATATTTCAAAAGTAAAAATAAATTTTAAAAAGTGAATAAAAAGAAAAATGTCTTCAAGGTAAGTGAATAACTTGAATGTAAGAGAAATGTCCTCTTCTGAAAAAAAAAAAAAAAAAATCCACTTGTCTCTTTAAATGCAAGACAATGCATATGTTTTCAAAGTAAGGATGAACTCCAAGCTTGTTCTATGTCTACAGTTGTGATATGGCCATGTATCAGAGCAGCGCCAATGTGCATACTCTGGATACCTCGTCACCAGCTTCCTGGGTGATGCAGGATCTATCCAGCTGGTCCACATAGACCCTCTGGAGACAATGGACTGTCTGAAAACCAGCATTCAGAAGGCACAAAATTATGGGAATATTTGGGATATCAATCTGTAGAGATTGGAGAATACTTCCTCTCTAATCCAGTTCCCAGTGCAATCAGTAATCAATTAGATGATATTTTGTGTAGCAAGGGAATTCATTATTTAATGCTTCATATACAATATATATTTTCTATCTAAATCTGAATCAACAAGACTTTTAACATCTGATATGATTTATACCAAGCACAAGAACTCAATTATGTAACATATGACAGTGAATCAATATAGGCTATACAATCCTTATACTATGTATTTACCTATAAATTTGAGCACTGCAAACCAGGAAGTTATACACCATCACAAATCATCTTTGTAATGAACAATTTACTGCGTTGAAGAACTGGTCAGATTAGCCTCCTGATCAGTGTCCCAGTAGTAAATATAAAGTATGCTAGTCTGTTTAAGACAGAAAAAAAAACTTACATCAATCCAAACAGTGTTTCATGCATAAACTGACTTTTAGGATTCAATTTACAGTATCTTGTACATTGCTTGTTAATAAAGAGCTTATTTTATATATAACCTTCCATATACACTCTAAGATATATACACTGAGATTGATGTAAGAATATTAACCTGAAATGTACCCAGCACACATTACACCATTAGTCCATTCAGTAGGATAATAAATCAGATATAAATCTGTCTTAAAAAAAAAGAAAAAAAAGAAAAAGAAAAAAAGAATATACCTAACAGTCCTAAAAGAATTTATATGAATCACAACAGAATTTCTGTTGGTTCAAGGTGGATAATTCCTGTTTTGGATCTCTACATTGTTTAGAATGCAGTAATAATCATGGTATATAAATGCTAATAATCTTGAATATCTCAGTGAACTTTACTACAACATGTCATTGTAAAAGTCGTGCTGATTTTTCACCATAGGATCCTTTCGTACTTGGACAAAATTTTCATCAGGTCAAAAGATCTTGCCAAAGCATAATCAGAAACTGGGTTTAATGATGAGGAATTTACTCAGAAATTAATAGTAATTCCAGTGAGGAATCCTGTTGCCAAAAGTATTACAATACAGAAGTGATTCTTTAGGTTCTGCTGCAGGACTTACCTACCTTGAATACTTTGTGTCAATGTTCTTCGCTTGCTCCTGTATGATTGCTGCCTACGCAGCTCTGCCTGATAGAGCTTATAAGAAAGACTTCAGATCAAAAAGGTCAATTTCTTCCTGTGTGTGTAGGTAACCTACACTTTTGAAGACTTTCATTGTTTCAACTATTTTACTACAAAAATAAATGTATATCATTCTAATAACTTTTTCAAAAAGAACAACAACTTCTGTCAGCCCAAAATGGATCCAAGTGCAGTCTCCATCAAAATAGAATATGTGACTGAAAGTTTAAAACAGAAGTGCAGAGTTACTCTGAAACAGTATTTGATGAAGTGAAAGATATTTATGCCTCATTTAATAGGTATATTCCACCAGCGATCTCTATACAGAAAGGAATTAATGGTTCAAGAAGTTGATGCACTCATAAATAGGAGAGATGTAAATTTAATGTAATTATTTTTCTCTTTTCTTGATCTTTGACCACTGATCTGGACAAATAGTGCTCACCAGACTAACAGATATGTACAGGACGCATCTGTAAATTACAAAGTTTGAGATTCATCAGCTCTGCTGTTTCAGGAGGCAATTTGTTAATGTAACTGTCAGTTTGTTAATTTAACTCGTCACAAAACCAGCATTGCAAAGTAGCTGAAAAGTTGATAGTTTTATAGAATTTCATCTTGGGAAGAGCTTTTCAAAAATGTGAAAATATAAGCCATATGATTTCAATTAGTCACGAGTTTGATCCCCTTATTTAGCAGGCTAATCATATTAACAAAATTTATATGTTAATTGATTTCTAAGAAACATTTCCAAAATACTGTCTCTGAAAAATTAATCTAAAAGCACAGCAAATAATTATTACAGAAATTATATCACTGGCTAGAGTTGAAAATACGCTCCACATACTACTCAAATTTCATATGTAAATTATGGTCAGACTTATCTAGAATTTGCAATCAAACTAGACACACTTATTTTACCTGTATGATCTTAGTCAGATTTAATAGCTAGGGCCATTAAGAGCTAAATGCTCTTTCATTCTGAAATGCCAGAATCTACACAAAGCAGACAATATTATACTCCAAATATTGTTATGGGCAAAAATAAACTATTCATATGCATACCTCAAAGCATGTATTATTGCTTCAATTAAATTCAGTAACCCACAAGTCAAAATTACCTATTTAATATGGAAAACCCTCATTATTAAACATATATTTGCTAAGCAAACATCCTAACATCTACTAACACCTCTAACATCTCTACTTCAATGTTTTGCTCAACTTTCCACCTTTTCTACACTGTCTCCAGTGTAAAGCTGGCAGTTCCAGTCTACCTTGGGAAAAAAAGAGGAAGGGTTAAGAGGAGCTATCAGAATCCTGATGTCTTTGCTTGGAGGATCATGATGCTGATATTAGTATCATCTTCTTTCTCAGCTCTTGGTCTGCTTGGGGCTATTTTTTATCTGTGTTCTTAATACAATGTGTTTCCTTCTTACTGGTTCCCACCTTGACTTTGATAATTAAACAGCTGCCTTCCCTAGCGTTAAATCTCCTAAAGGGATATATTTTTTTTGTCATACACTAACAACCTAGTTCTGCCGGATTATTAATATTTAGGGATTCAGAGAGGTTAGGCTAAAACAGGCAAGATATTAGTAATTTGACCACAGTTGTCATAACAAGGCACAGCTTGCAGCTCAGGCAAAGCAAGTTCAGAGAAGCCCTGGGACCCTGAAATCTCAGGTCAATAAAAAGCCTGCAGCCTTTGGCAAAATCATATTTACTTGGCTACAACAACATGCTCCCCTGATGATAACATAAGCTTAAGAGACTCGTATTCAATTAATAGCTATTCCAGAGGCTATTTTATGGTCTAAGACAAGCCATTGAATCTCTCTGTGCCTCAATGTTCTCTTTTAAATGGGGATGTTGGTACTGCCTTGCCTCAAAAAGTCATTGAGGATTAAAATAACCTTATCCATGATAAGAATACTCCTATGTATGCATATCATGTATATCTGACTTAGGAAAATCAAATAACTAAAAGTAATGCCTGAAAATAGAGTTACAGCCCTTTCAAAAGCACATCTCAGGAGGGATGATGACCTCCTCCAGAGTGACTTCATCCTGCAGTGGAGGTAGAGAAGGTACAGAGAAGGACAACCAGAAGGATGGAGCAGCTGTCCTATAAAGAGGAAAAGTTTCCTGAGGAAACTAGGTCTCTGCAGTTTGGAGAGAAGAAGACAGAGGAAGCAGGGATGTGTCTGATGTTTACAAGATCATGAATATCACACAAAGCTGAAATAAGGACTGCTGTTCTCTAAATCCCAGACCACAAGAACAAGGAGACACTTAATGAGACTAGCAGGAGACTAGTTTAAATTAGAATTAAGACAGTACTTCTCTACAGAGTAGGTAGTGAATTTCCAGAACCTGCTGCCACAGGGGACTACAGGGGTCATCAAGCTCATCAGACTCAAAAAGGGACTATAAAAAAATCACAGACAAGTCCATAAGCAAATGCTAAAATGGCTAAAACAAGGTGTGACTTCTAGCATCCACAATACAGCACTTCTATATGCTAACGGCGTCCAAAGAAAATGTCCAGGCTTGCATGCCTTCCCTAAGAAGCATTTTCCATTGCAATTATCCAAGGCAAAATTCAGGGCTACACAGACCAATGGTCTCATTTGGTCATCATGCCTTATATTTTTTAGGTACTGCATTCGTAAGCACGGCTGTGTCTCTCTAATCTTTACTAGCCTCTTATACCAAAATCCCTTCTACAATCCAATTGTCATCTTCACTGCAGATCCAGCACCACAAAGGCTACAACTCTGCTTTGTGCAAGCAAATTCCTGGCCCTCTCCAGAGCCTCACCAAGCCAATTTCCAAATATATCTCATCACAGCACGTGCACACGAAGAGTCTTGTTGAATCTTGAGTTATGCGTGTGCCAACAACTGCTGAATGAGATTCAGATGCATCAAACTGTGGTGGAACTACAGCTCCAAACTTCCTGTTACATTCTAGTCTTACATGTTAAAAGAGAGACTTCAAACAACTGTCACAGGTTCCCCTGTGGCAATAAGCTCTATCTTTTGCTTTTTCCTTAGAATGTTCAGATCTTTTTTAAACAAGAGCTCCAAAATTTTGAATCAAATGCAGCTGTTTGTTCAATAAAAAATGCTTAAATGCTATTTTATGACAGTTTAATGTCAGAGAAATTATTGCAAATTGTCAGAGAAAAGAACTCACGTACAGCAGAAGCTTTAAATCATACTGTCCAGACATTTAATCTTGCTAAAACTGTGTCTTTAAATTTCATGTATACTTGTCCTCTTAAAAGCCACCATTTAAGATGATTTTCAGCCAGTCTTAGCTTCTGAGGCCTGGATCATTGTGTGGCTATTTGTAATTTTATTTTCTAGGTGCTTATTGTCTTATCAGTTTGTGCTAATACCATATTGCAAAGACAAGAAAAACACTGAAACGCAACACACCAACTTCATTCAACTAATGCTCATAGTCTATCTCAAAACTTATCTGTGGAAAATCTTTCTTTTCACAAATCACTGTTACTACTCTTCTTCAGGCAGATAGTAGATCAAGCTGAAGATTATATTTAGTCAGTATTTTGTTCCAGAAAACTTATTAAAAAAGGTCTCTCTGTTTATCAATTCTATTGTAAAATCCTTCCATTATGGACTAATATAAAAGAAAACCAGACTAAGTACAAATTCATTACTCATATATTTTGGGGAAAATTGACATCAGGATTGCATACACCACACCTAGACAAACTTCATTTAAAGTGCATCCTAATCATGTGCTATGTATGATAAAATTAAAGGTTTATTCTCTGCTTTCTTGAACATATTAGACATCTTCTATGTGTAAAGAATGCAAATCTGGTCCATATCTGTTGTATAATATGCTGCAGCTTTTTGTGTTTTGTGTTTTTTCACAACATCACACATACATTTTTCTCCTCATGGCTAAGGTCATAGCAAAACATCTCATTCTATCCTATGAGAGAATCTCAAAACTAGCAGTAACTGAAAAAAGAAAAGCACTCTCTTATTGCTGATCTGCATACTATTTTGTTTTATATGATATAATTATATATAATATTTCATATTATGCTATATTTATATTTTCTATATTATTACAGTCTAATACCATAACTATAACATATCATATGGTATAGAATTATATATTTTGTTTTATATAAGTTACAAGGGAGGAAGTAGGCGGTCTTATATTTGCCATTATAGGTGATGGCTTTTTTTTTTCTTCAAATTCACAAGGTCATTTCATGAAAAACAGAATCAGCTGGGTGTCCACCTGCATTTCTGTGCATTTGAAAATCATGCACATATGAATTATGGTATTGTTTATGCCACCATTTTACAGACACAAAGGCTTGTAAATTAGCACCATTTTTGTTCCCAAAAATTGTTTCCCTGTTTTATCCACTGAATAACCTCCCCAATCTGTTTCATGTTAAAAGGATTGCCACTTCAAAAATGTCTAGTATTTGGTTTCCATCAAGTCCTTTCTATTAATGAGCACTTTCATGAGCTGAAAAAATTAGTTAGCAGATTCCTTTTCTTCACAACTACTTACATATAGAAGAAAAGGAACATTTTAGAAGATAGCAAATTATAATTTATCTTGTCTGACTTTCCATCTCCTCAATGTGTTTGATTTTCATGAGAAACAGACTGTTGTACTGGCCAGCAAGGATCCTGAGCCAATTCTTTTGGTGATGCAAATCAAACCATATTGAGCAGTCTTCTTTATACTAACTTTGAATATAGTTCATGAGTTTTGTGTTTGATTTAAGATAAAAGCTATATAAGAAGTGTTCATTCTTACTTACATATTCATGTAATGCTTTCCTTTTTCATAACAGAGAAGTTCATTTTCTTCTCCACATTTAGAGAGATCAAATATTCACCAATCACAAAAACATGCTGTAAAGCTAGTAGGTTGCTATATGTTTTTTTTTTTTTTCCTACATATGTTGTACAAGTAAAAAAACCTCAGCAATTTTGGGCTACTCTGCTTTACAATCATTACTTTGCAACATCTGTGAAGAGCCTGCTTTCAAGATTTCTGATTATTCCCTATATGAAAATCTAATACTACAATATCAACAGAGTTTGTTTCATTATTTTTAAGAAATTCTCCTTTCATCCAACAAATTTAAATTTCTTTATGCTTGCTGGGTTGCTTATCTAGCCTTCTTTGTACAGTAGCTCTGAAGTATAACTATAGGGATGTAAGAAATAACAAATCCCCCTCCTTTGCAAAATTAACAAATACACTTTTTTTTTTTTTTTATAATGCTCAATGAATGAGGCCATTTATATATAAAATAGAAAACTTCAGATCCCTATTCCCAAAATACACATACACCAATACTCTTAATGGATTATTTATCTCAACCCTGAGGTGGATTTTCTTCATTTTTTGTGGTACCTAGTGGTAAAAGAGAAAATAGGAGAACAGTACCTGAGACCAGAAGAAGGTATATAGCTGATATACATATCTAGCCATTTTCCTGTATTAATAAATTTACAGTCTCACACACAGAGATATAGTTAGTGAAAAATGTTAAACTCCTGCAGCGTAAAAAGTGACTGGAAAACAAAATGATGGCCTTCATTGCAAAAATAGGTCTTCACTGTATTTAATACTTTGTACAGTGCAGATATCAGAGTGATTTAAACTTCAATTTTCCTCTCCACTCTGCAGTTCAGAAAACTTTTTTTTTTTTTTCCTCAATTTTCTTCTGTGGAAATGGTACAACACTTGTGTGGAAATGAGAGGGTAGTTGACACTTTGAATACAGAAATTAAACAGCATTTGCATGGCAGTGTAAATAGTAGTCCCTGGAGGCATGCAGTGGAGATAATAAACATCAAGATTAACAATAGGCACCAGGCTATTATTACATCTTAATGACATGCAAACAAAAAGTCTTCAAGTAGTCAGAAGATGCTGTGTAATCATAGACATCTCCAGGCTATGAACTGGATTACAGAAATACCATGATTGTTCACATAGCTCCAGAGCACAGCCTTACACAGCACATTATTTTGTACAATAAATTTTCAAAGGACATGACTGTAAATTATAAAATCTATAAGCACAAGTATTTTTTTGTCCAAATTTTCACAGATCCTTTGTTTTCGAGGACCACGTGTCATATTAACTTCAAACAGTAGAAGTCAGACCACTGCTATATGTAAAATGATGCTGTGGGTTATCCAAATGAATATCACAAATTGTGGGTAACATATCCATCTTACCACTTTTCTATAACCTCACTGGGTGCTGACTGTGTTTCAGAGCCAGTCAAACACTTGGTCTGAGTAGGATTTTTTAAATTAACCTACTTTAGTTTATCCACAGCCTGATTAAAGAGATAATTAAAAGTTACAGATGCATAGCACTACTAAATTACTGTAGCTTGAATACATTTGTGTGAAAGATTATTAGCCTTTTAGATGCTGGCAAGGACGTAAGAGCTACAATGATGAAGTTCCACCAACGTTCAATATTTTGCTGTATTCAACACATTTTCCAAAAGGAAAAAAATATTCTAACTAATTTGGGCAACAGTGGGAAACCCGAAGTACTTGTCAAGCCAGTATGATGTTACCAGACTTTGAGTCATTCTCCACCAAGCTGCACCAAGCAGAAAAAATGTGTATATCTATATTCCTAGTACAGCCTCTGCAGGTGAATTATTCTATTTAACTCTACAGGAATCTAACTAGTCTTCAAAAATTTCCTACACTTTGTAGACACTTGTTAAGAAATAATAAGAGAAAATGGCCTTCACTACTGTAGTTCAAAGACAAGATTCAAAGCAGAGATAAAGTAGGTGACTCCCAATTTTCAGTTCTTGTGATGTAGCCTATGGGAAAAGCCTGTAATTGGGATCCACAGGATTCTACTCTCTGTGAAACAGCAGCAGTGAGCCTTTGGCAGAGACGCAGATTGGGGCTGACACAGAAAAAGTAATGTGCTTACAATGCTTATTAAAATTAATTTGGTACCAGTTGTAATGCAAAGCTTTCTCCCTGCATATTGTTCTAAACCTGGATATTTATACTTTTATTCCTTAAACCCTTCAAACCTAAGTCTTGTTGCATTTTTTAGCTATGTGAGAAGCTGTTTCCTTTTCTATTTTCTACTTAAAAATTTGACAAGAAAAGGAAATGCAGAAATGGAAAGAATAAATGATTCAATGAACTATCTAAAAGGTTGAACTACAGGTTTATACAACAATATTTTGTGTGTTAGACCAGACAGACTGGGACAGAGTTGATTTACTAATTACTTCGACTTCCCAGTGTTCAACTCTGGGACCTAAATTACAATTTTAAGTTGAAAATTGCAAAATAAATAAAGGAAGAGCTAAATTAAAGAACATATCTGTTCAAAATGCCTACTCCGGTTGGAGTTAGGCAAAATATGATTCAGAAAACAAGATTTCTCTTGTGGAATCTCAAGAAATGAACAGCTTCACTATTGATAGGCCAACTTTATTTTATAGGATGAAGATACAACTCCTATGAAAAATTAATCTAAAATAGATTAATCAGAAAAGACTTGAAGTAGTCCAGTAAATATGATCTTTCTATCACTGAAAAAAGGCACAGGCTCTGTATTAATATGACAATACAGAGTTTCTCAGTTTGAATTTGGTTGCTTGAAAGTGATTTTAATTCACTGTTGGTGTGATAGCAGTTGCCTATAGGAGAAGCGCTGATATCCTCACCTGTTTCCACTTCACTCTGAGGTACCTGATGTAGCAACAGTCAGACAGACCCCAGGAACCAGCACCAAATAAACAATCCCTTAGTAGAGATGTGCCTGGAGGATGCAACTGTGCCACTTTCAAGCTTTAGAAGCCTGTTTTAAGAAAACATAAAAATAGCCAAAAGGCTGGAGAGGGAGAAGCCCTAATGAAGCAAATCATATATCTCAACAGGAAGAGATACTTTTAGGTTGCTGATGTCTGAGTAACTTGGCAGAAAGGCACATTTTCTTTCTTGCCTCCTGGTCTTGAAGGAGATGGAAACTGCCAGTTGTGGAAGGGAGACTGGAAGGGTGAGCAGAGAAAAGCAGAAGAGGTTGGGAACTTTTGTATAATAATTCTAATTATGTTAATAATTAAGTTTTATTTTGTGTTCCTTAGATAATTAGGTTATTAACAGTACGTTGTTTAAATCTTCAAGTGTTGATATACTTTTCTATTTACAAAATGAAAAAAGGCATAAAAATAATCATAAAAAATAAATCATAAATTGAGATATAATGGCCAAAATGCTTAAAATCTACCTGCCATTTTTCTTATAAGTCAGGCTTACACTCTTTTAAAGAAACAATTGTCAAACTGTGGAAATCAGATCTTTTTCGAGGTATCCTTAATTTTGGCCAAAAAAAAAAAAAAAAAAATCTGAATTTAGAGGCCTCACTAAAGTTTTTAATGAATATCAGGTTTTCTCTGCAAGTTAATGATGTACATCTGTCCATATTATCCTGTTTAAATAGACTTTCTGCTGAATTCTGTCCAGTATATAAGCCAAGTTATATATTATCTGTCTGCAACGTAAGTTGGCAAACTTTTGCTTTCCCAGATGGAAGTAATATTATACATAATCTTCATCATGGATATGTTGATTTTTTGTCCTTGTACCACTTGGCAGGATCCTAACTAATCAGTGTTAAAGAATAAGTGGTTTTTTTTTTTTTTTTTTTGTAATAAATCGTATTAGTAACTAATTTTTATAAAGGAAGAAACTGTGAACACGAATGTATTTTAAAATTACTGAACCATATGGCAATATATATGTCCCGAAAATCCTTAATTTTACTGCTTGCTTTCCCTCTTTCTCACACATATAGCACTTCTTTGCAGCATGCCCTTGTTCTATCAGGTTTCAAATATAGCAATTTTGCATATGAGAGAACCTGCCTCACAACCAAGCCATCTAAATGTATTTGATAAGCAAATGTTAAAAGCCAAGGTGTCATCAATTATTTTTTGTGAAGCCCAGAGGAGTACTAGCCTTTATTAACATTGCACTTTTAACTGGTATTCTCCTGTTTTAGCAAAGAATTTTGCAACTCCACAAATCATTGTTCCTTAATACAGAACGAACAGGTCAGCTTAACTTCACTAGCTGAACCACAAAGAGGACTATGCAGTGTGCCTGTGGCATTTTCATTCACTCCCATGAAGAATGCTACCTTACAAATAGTGTACTTTAAATTACATTTTACCTGCTGTGAAGACCTGTGTATTTCTGCAGTGAAATATGTTTTCATTTGGAAGTTGTCATTTCCTCAAAGGTGAAATTACTCGGCATTATTCCAAGGGAAATCAATACACAATATTTTGTTAGAAGGCAACAGGAGGAGGAAAAAAAAAAAAAAAAAAACATGTCTTTGCATTGGCAACATGTCTTTATGAAGATGTCAGAGACAGGGCAATTCCAGATTGCTGCAACTGCTTTATTTATGCTATTATTTATTAAGATGTTGAGTGTTTTAAAAAAATCAACATAAATGAAAGTAGAATATTTACGTATTCTGATGTACGTAAATAATAATATAAATAATGAGTTCTTAATTTCCTTTTTAAAATTCCTTTGTCTATGTTTTGGAAAGATAAAGTGTGGATGCTAATAATTTCAAGTCTTTTCTTGTCGGACTTTACTGAAAAGCACTTTAACTACGTGCAATTATCCAGGAAAAACGCACTAGGAACCCAAGGATTCTGGATCTGCTGTTACGTGTGTTAAGCTAAGTAACATTCTATCATTTCAGTCAAATGATCAGAGCTGTAAATTTTATCGTTTGGGTCATGCTGAAATACTTATTCCCCACATCTGATCCTAAAATATTAAAGGATGTATGACAGAAAAGCAACTTTTCACATTTACTGTTATTTCAGTTTCTATTCTGTTTCTCTTTTATAAACCAGTATAATGAATTTAAAGGTTGTCCATTTATTTTCAAAGTAGGTTGAAAGAAAGTATAATGCTTGTTACAATAAAGTAAAAGTAAGCACATTTTAGTCATACATGCTTTGCACTTGTGGTTCATCCCACTACCTACTCTTGAAGCCACCAATGGTTTAAACTTTCATTGGCTTTCAAATGTTTCAGTGATGAGAGAAAAAAAAAAAAAAGAGAGAGAGAGAAGAGTGAAAAAGCAACGTAACTGGGAGGGATTAAAGTATAAAACCAATTTCCAATCTTATATTTTGTAGTTAATAGATATATCATCAATTAAATAAGGGCATATGTTAGAAGAGTTCTATGACCAAATACATTTCTCTGATCTAAATCCATCCATCTACATTGCTAAAAGAGCATGAAATAGCTTCTTTGATATTTTATTATCACCGAGCTGTAAAATTTAACAGCAGAGCCAACAGTAGCTGAAAACTGTCTCTTCGGGGAAAAGGACAATATGCAAGATTTAAAGCCCAAGTGACAAGACATTTAAAAGTAGAAAATGGATGCTCAGAAAGAAACTTTGTCAGTAAGAACTATTAGCGAAACATGCCAAAATCAAAAGGCTTCCCTTTCAACAAGATATTCTTTTGACAGTTTTCAAATTCGAAGTGCTCAGTTCTTCTGAAAGAGACTATGCTTAATGCATGTGTTCTGTGCTCTCTACTTTAGCTGAGCAAAACAGGCAGGAAGAACATTGCAATTCAGATTCATTCACTGCATCACCAATCACTTGTGTGCAGTGAGTGCTGAGGATGTCAGGATTGTCACAGGCAAATGTTGTTGTTGTTGTTCATGGTGAACAAGTATTCAGAAAAGCAATAAAACTAACTTCAAGAAGTAGGATATAATAAATGTGCAATAACTTGTGATACTTGACTTGTTTTCATGTTTAGAGGCAGCAAGATAGAGGGAAGAGAAAAAGGGGCCTGCCACTTCTTTTGCCTATTAAGATGCCAGTCACATTCACTTGGCTGTGGGCTTAGCAATAACTTTAAGTCTAAGGTGCTGTTCCTTACTTCACTTCATTGCTGAAATGGAAGGTTCCACCTGCTCTACACTGCTGGCACTAGTATCCGCACAGATCACTGAGCTAATTCTGCTGAAAACTGACCCTGCAAAAGCACAAAACAAAACTTAAACCATCCAAACTGGACTATTTTAGAGTGGATGACATTAAATGACATTAAAAACTATAAATTTTATTTGGAAAACTATTTTTAAGAACTCCGTTGCTGTGGAATACAAATCCTCCTGGCTATCAACACTCAATGATTTAGGAGTCGATTTAAAGATGTCCTCTCCTCCCCACAGAAAATACATTCTCTGATTCTAAGGAAGTAAGTGACAGTCCTAAGGAAACAAGAAATTACTTTTATTTGCCTTTGAAGACTAATATAAATTCCCATGCCAGTTTGTTCAACTTACTGAAAACCATTGCAGAAATGTAACTGTTCATAACATACCTCAGCACTGCTGGATGTTCAGTAGAAAGCATCCTGGTGTTCCATTGTGTTCTACATTGGAAAAGTTACCTACAGGACAGCATTTTAATAGTGCACAGCATTGCTGATTAGTTGTGGTGCTGTGGTTTAAAAGTGCTGCTAAAAGGCTGAAGTCAAAGAAGCTGGATCCAAGACTGACCTGTGAGTATCTCTCAGCTGGTAAGAGTCAAAGGTGGCACGTAAGTATGGTTTGAAAGACATACTCTGATTGCTTCTCCTAAGGATCCATTTGTAGATGCAGGTCTAGGAAGTCTTTTAAAAAAGGGACATTTTAAATATGGAAGTTAAAACATCACTCCTACTTTGACGCTTTATTTATCAGGTCAAACACAAAGCCTCTGTAATTCATATAATGCTTAGCTTAGTGTAAGAGTTGCAATATAGTTGTAAAGACAGCACTGATTCGTGTTTATTTTTTTTATAAAGTTAAAAACATATACATGAATTCTGTTTCTTCATATTGTTGTTTGTATCAGGTCAAATATGTGAGGCTCTTTGAAAAAGGCTTACTTAAGCAGATGACTGATTTGCAAATCTCTACTGAAACATCTGTTGACTACAGTGTATATACCATATATTTTGATCAATGCAAGATATGAGACAGCATACCTACATTAGGTTTAATCACAATATCACAGAGAATTTCCTTGAGAGGCCCTGGAGTTTAGGGCAGAGGCATCAGACTACAACGATTTCATATAAATTACTAAGACACTATTTACTTAACTTTATCCTATCTTTTGGTTCTTAGTTTCTTATAAAATAAACATATTTGCTGTATAAGAACCAGACAGAAATCTTTCCTGAAAGCATTATGAAAGACACTTATTGATCCTGAAAAAAGAAGAAACAAACAAACCCTATACACATATAGTCTTTTAATTCTACACTCATTCTAGGCAAACAGATTCAAAAATTGCTATTATTACTTAAAAATGACTTAATTATTACTAGCAGAAATAATAATAAAAAATATCATGGTTCACAAGTAGTTTAGCATGAATGAAAAAATGAATGAAAGGACACAAAGAAAGAGCAGGAAGAAGAAAAAGAAAAAAAAAGGGGGAAAAAAAAAAAAAAAAGAAAAAGAAAATGAACAAGTATTTCTTGTTCCTTGCTTGTCAGACTGTATGTGTAAATACAGATTAACTCTCTTGTATTAATTAAATCTCTGAGTCATGTAAACAAACCCAGGGATATTAGTTAAAATGTTTATAGAAATATGACTCATAAAATATAGCTAAGAGTTCTGCGATGTTTCCTGCCCCAAGCCTAGTTCACTTAACCTGGTAATGCAGGTTTAATCCTCCTGAAACTCACACGCATACAAATAATAATGCCCATATGATGCACAATTTTTTTTTATTATTTTTTTGGATATGTATAAATAAAAGTGTTTGTGTACGGATAAAAGTGGTATTACTGCAGGAAAGTAATTTCTTCCAACTTCTAATATCATCTTTCAAAATATATATTTCTTGAAGGTAAGATTAGCTATAAAGAAAATCCTAAAAAGACTAAATCCTTCCAGCTGGGAGTGATTGAGAGTTATTTATTTTTATTTTTATTTTACAAATCCTCTTTCTTCCCTCAGAAATAATTTAACCAATGAACTGAGGATAACAAAGAATATTTTCATCTTCTGACATGCTATGTATATTGGATATTTTCAGATTTAGCAAGTTAAATTTGTTTGGATCTGATCTATTCTTATGGTGGATTATATTTCTTTAATGCATGAGGCACCACTGATATTTGTTATTCAGTTGGTGACACTTTTCCTGTTGTCAGTATTGGTGAAATTCCAGAGCACTGTGGCACTGTGTTTAGAGGAATTGCACAGTAAAGTGTTTTTTTTTTTTTTTTTTTTTTTTTTTT
>VZSV01000022.1:7397035-7419300 GCA_013398735.1 Nothocercus julius | reverse complement strand
TTTTTCTTTTTCTTTTTTCCATTGAACCCATTCAGTTTCATTCTATTAGTGGTAACTACTCAAGCACTTAGGTCAAGTTCATAATTCTTTTAATAGGTCCTGTCATGTGTAAGATAGATCTCTTGTTAAAGGTAGAGGCTAGGCTGACTTGAGAAGGTGAACAATTATACCTGGGTAAAGTATCATAGTGGAAAATTGCTTACGTGTATGTTTGCAAGCAGCAAGGTAAAATAATCAGGATATGTGCAATCTATCAAAGAACCATGGGAGATCTGGGTAGGACACCTTTGCTACAGAGAGGGCATGAAATCCAGGAACTGTTCAAACATGGTATGTATAGTCTATACCTTGTGCTGGTAATGAGTGAAGCTTAACAGCATGCCTAGTTTATGCACAAAGTAATTTACTAATTTAAATTTATGTCTTATATATGGATGACAGATGGCAACCCATAGGACGTAAATGATATACTTTGTAAAGAATTGATTTAATTCAGGTAGCCATGCCAAGGCCTGTGGCCACTGATTTGAGCCCAACCAGTAGACACTAGCCCCATGCTGACTGTGCGGGTGTTTAGTGGACAGTGATCAGCTATAGCAAACAGCAGCTGATATATATAGTAATCCATCTAGCAGATAGCAAGGAGGAAGCAGGTGCTTCCACTGTTTCAGACCATTACTTCAACATGACTCTACATTTACCCATATTACCAGTAGCAGTTTTATGAAAGCGCACAGCAGACATTGTGGCATTGGCACTAGAAATGCTGCTTATGCTAGTAATTAACCTATCCCCCCTGTGGAACTCACCACTTACCCTTGACTGACATTAAGAAATGAAAAACACACGACAGGGAAGAAAATTTAGTTCTGCAGATTTACCACCCATGCAATGCAAAATACGCAAATTAATTCATCTCCCCGAATGACCTGCCCACACATTTCAGTTCAGAGTATCCTACAGCCCCAATTAACATAGACACATGGTGTCTGTGAGGATCTTTGAAGTATGTCTTCCCCAAAACATGTAGTTCGCAAATCAGGTATCATCTGATGTATTGAAAGAAGGAGAAACTGTAGGTATAAACACTTCTGAAAAATGATCCTGAATTTGCCAAAAGGAATTATTTTTAGCATATTTTTATTACACATTTTAAAGCTGTTGTACATAAAGGAGAAGAGTATCATCCAAAAACTAGAGAGCAGGATGGCCCAAAAGAAAAGAAATCAAACCTAACGTGGTGGGACAATGTTTTGCTTAACTGAAAATCAAAGTATATTGCAAATTGTATACTATCTTTCCCTGGAAATTCTGTATTTCAGTAACAGTGGGTATCTTTTATTATTATTTTTTTTTTTTAGTTGCAAGGATCTATCTAATCCTTTCTGGTAATTTGAAATGGGAAATTATAATTGGAAAAGACAGATTTAAAAAAAAAAAGTCTAATGGAATTTCAACTCAATTATGAGTTAACTTTGCATTCAAAAATTCAATCCAGTGTGCATGAAACAGGGAATTGACCATCTGTTTTATTCTTCATACATATATCTACAAGATAAAAGATGTTCAAAACTACCTAGTGGATTAATCTATTAAATAATGAAGTTGTATGTGTGCTCATATCACAGTGTAAATAAGTTTACCTGTTGATTCAGTTTTTCTTTTCATATTGTAGGAAATTTGTCTAAATATAAGTAATTTTCTGTTAAGTTAGAAATCTGTGAGATCTATTGAGCATTTTCAGCAAGCTTTTGAATTTCCTTAAGCTGTGTATTATTCCATTAATATCATAAACATAATCTGCTGTCATATTGCAAGCAACTACTTTTCAAACTTCAAAATAATCTCTTTTTAGATAAAAACCTCCTCCTCTCCAGCAATGACTCAAGTATTTTTCCAATAGCTGTCTCTGTGGTATAATTTGTGTGAATCTCTGCTCCAAATAACTATTTCTCCTACAGTTTTATTTTGCCACTTAATGTTCCTATAACTTTCACAGTGGATAACTTTACAGTTGATCTCTTTTGGAGGGGGTCTGAACTGGGGGAGGGGTAAACACAAGACTTAATGGATATTTTATATTCTATTTGTCTCTATTGATTATTCATTTGTCACTAGGAAAGTAGGAGTCACACTAGATAAAAATAAATGTATGTTTTCTTTCCCTTCTTCTGGTCTTCTAAATACTCGTTTCTCTTCCTTACCTTCTGTAAGTTGCCTGTCTGACCTCTATCATGTCGTGTGAAAGCGCTTATCAGTATATAACATGCAGGAGGAATTATGCGGGCAGAGAATGTAGGAATCACTGGAAAATGGCAAAGCTTGCCTTTTGCCATAATAAATATACTGATGTTTAGCACTACACTAAGCAAAATCTGGGGGAAAAAAAACTTAAATATAAAAATCAAAAAAAAAAAAAAAAAAAAAAAAAAGCTTATGGGGATCCAATTAGACTCACGCGACAACAAACTCAGAACAATAATAATTTTTTTTTTTTGAGCAAATACAATCCTGGCTGACTCTACCAGAAATTAGGTATCTCATTGTCTTTTACCAAAATGGGAAATGGAAACATATGTGTTGCAATTTGGAAAGGGGAGAGGGGTGGGGGTGGGTGGGAAGGAGATCTCAAATACTGTGGCAACCTATAGGCCAGATTCTGGCAGTATCGGATAAACGAACAGTCTGTCAAACATAGGTCTGATCGCCTTCCTAGGAGTGAAGCGAGTTCATGAATAGTATGATCAACCATAGGCTCGCCTCTGGCAGCATCAGATTCACAGTCTGTCTACTGCAGGTCCGATCACCTTCCAAAAAAGTAGTCGAGTTCACAAACAGCATGATTTATTCAAATGCAACATTTACAAAGCAGGTTTCACATGTCAGTACAGGAAATTCTCTACCACAATGTGGGATTTTTAGCTAGCTCTGATGTACAAATGTGCAATCATCACTCACCCCAGAAGATGGGAGAGGGATCAGAATCCGGGCCTACCAACCATCCTGGAAGTGGCAACAGTGTCTCACCCCAAGCAAGCTTCTGCAATGCCAAAACTTCTGTTAGGCCCTAGTTTTCTATAAGTTTCCCCCTTTCAAGATATTCTTCTTGCTTTTTAGTTCATTATTTAAAAAGCTATTTATCAGTTTCAATCCATTTTGCACATTTGAAAATACTGTGTTTAAATTAGTAAAACGTCTTTTATGTTCTATAAATTTATTTGAATTAAATGTATTTAAAAGTAAGTATTTTTTGAAGTGTAATGGTAACAATATAGATTTCTATTTAAGTGTATTTACATAAAGAAAATATTTTCTTGCAATTTGTTTGGTGTATAATACTGTCTGTTTCTTAAAAATTTAGAAATGGATGATTTGAGGATCAAACTTCTACCAGTTTCCGGTCAGAAGACTTAGCACACTGGGAAAAAAAAATAATAATAATAAAAAAGGTAAAGTAGTAATCAGGAAGCAGCTTTAGGGACATATCCTGACATATGATTCACTCAGTTTTGAGAAGGTGAAAAGTATCCTGTAATTTTGGAATTCTCTTGAAAGATGCAGAAAAGTGTTCTATAACCTCCAAAATCAAATGATAAGTCACGTTTAATGCATTTTGCTATGTTATGCATGTGATGTGGGCAATTAATGGACATGCATACTCCATCTCCCTTTATAATAATTCCCAGACAACTTCATCTTCTAAAGCTACAGGTGACTCCTGTGAATATCCTTGCCCATCCAGCATGCTGAGAGCAAACAGCTTAGCTTCGTGCCAAGGCTGCAGGCAGCGCCCTTGAGGCCAACCCCTATCTTCCTCCTCTTCCTTGTCTTTCTCCTCCAGGAGCTGTACCTGGTACAGTCTGCGTGCAAATGGGTGCGTGCAAAATGTGCCCATGCTGTGACCCAGTATACATGATACTTCACTGCAAATTATGGAGCAGTTTATAAAAAGTAGTTTCAGTTCATTTAAAACTCTGCCAAAGTTCCAGCTCCTTGATCATTGACTGTTTCTTACATTCCCAATATTCCTAAAGCAAGCCCCATACTATACTACAAAACAGAGCATATGTCAGATGTTCCCCTCCCACTACGCAATAATGAACTGTAATCAGTAATATGCTAATATTTCTATGTATTGAGATATCAGAGACTATTAGGGAAAATATACTCTTTTCAATTTTATCTGTTTTTTTTTCCAGTTGAAATATATTATACAGAAATACATAACGTACAGTTTGTGGGAAGCAATAGCGTTTAATTTGGTGTCATAATTAATCTATTTAAATGTCTAATGATAATATTTCCTTACTCTTCCAGCAGCCACTTCTTTCTCTTCTGCAATTCATATTGCTTAGCAATGACAAAGTTTCAACAGCTTAGTTCTTAGAAGGTCTAATGGAATGACTTTACAGTGGCTTCTATTTTCTTACTGCCTGTGTTTCCTGTAGAAAACTGAGCATTTCCTTATGAGAAAAAAACATAAATCCTCTGTTTATAAATACATAGAGTGCATTTACTGACTACTGAGGAAATGCTTTTCTATTCACTCTGCTGATACAAAACTCTTTTTGTGAAGAAGTGAACTCTAGATTTGTTGGTGACCTGCTGTAAATCTGTCATAATTAAATTCCTATATGGATATGTAACTCAGTCCAAAATTAGTATTACTGTGGCATAATCCTCTTTTACCACAATCATATCTGTTCTCCAGTTCACTTTTCCCAAGACCAATATATCCTGTACCTGATACAATCACTATTTAAGTCTATACCCTAAAATCATACTTTGATATAAAAAAAGGTACATATGGAGTAACCATATCTGAAGTTCCTTTAGACAGTCTAAGTCACTGTGTATCAATAGTGAAGATTTCCTATGTGTACCCACTGCTGCTCTGGCAAGGTTCTTAACTTCATTACAGAAAACTAGGTGGCCTCCCAGTACACAGTATTGTGTACATTGTGTATTCATATTCTTGTCTTCTTTTATATTTATTCTTTTACTAGTCTGTATAAATACTAGATGTATTTGAGATCTCCCAAGGATGACTAAGTAGAAGCGTGTTAGTTCAGATAGCTTCACTTTGTGCATGAGCTTTGCAAAACAAATTGCATAATGGAAGAAAATGAGCATAGCATAACAGATGAAATATTTTGTGTTTGCAATAATAATATGAGAAGACACATTCTATTGGAGGTATTTTCTTGAAAGAATAATTTCCCTGGATGCATCGGAGAGAACTCTAGTTGTTGGATCATGAAAGAAAGGAATGTGATACTAACTTATATAAGTTTCATGGACAGGAGTTCTGTTTGATCTAGTAGAATGAGTATAAACATTTTCTTCAAATAAACAAGGGTTAGTATTTGGAAAAAAAAAAAAAAAAAAGTTCCTTCTTAATAAAATATAGCAGTTCTTTAAAATCTGGGATTTTTTTTCTTCACAAGTCTTTTCTATATATTTTCTGCATAAAGCACGACAGAAAGATGGTGTTTATTCTTCTGAGATGCAGAGGAAATGCCCATAGATTTCTTTTCCGCTTTTCAGCATACTCAACAACCTTAATTGTCAGTGTCTCAGAGAACAGAAATTCATTAATTTGCCCATTTTCTCCAAGTAGTGACAACTCCAGTGCCAACAGTCATCCCTGGATAATGTCAAAATATTGAGGAAATAAATTACACCAGCAAGCAAACAAAAAGGTTTGGGAATCATATGCCCTGTGCAGTGTTTTCGGATGAAATCACCCTTTCTTTACTCACCAAAACCAAATGTGTGTTCACATTTACTCTCCTTTCAGAAAGAACAACAGTTGTCAAGGAGATTTTAGTAAGTGTAACTGGAATAATATTATCCATTTATTGATAACAGGTAAGGATGGCAAGATAATGTGTTCAAGACAACTCTGGTTTAGCAAAGCAGGTGTGACAGCGTGCCAGCTCTGTAAGATACCAGTGCCAGCTTCTGGGAGGTATTTTTTCAGTAGCAGCATCTGGCTTTTTGGCAGGGTCTTCAGGCCGCTTCGTTGACAATTTCAGCTCCCTCTAAGTTGGTCACTTGGCTGGGTGAATAGTCTGTTTTACTCTGAAAAGCACCATTTTATACCACCTCCCCTTTTGGTTCTTAACACCTCTATTGCAGTCTTTGCCTGTGTACCTGCTTAACAGCAGCTCTTCTCTGAGTGGTCTCGGTGGTGTCAGAAGGATTATTCACAGAGTTGTCCTGAAGAGATTTGTCAGCATAGATTTACTAGTGTCATCATCCTAGAAAGCCCTTTTCATAAAGGTAGAGATTATATCAACAAAAGGGTTCTTTAGGGGGTAGAATTTATACCAGTTTCTGGTATGAAAAAAAAAAAAAAGAAGCCTCACCAACTGTAGAAACTTTTGCATGTGTACCTGCATCTCTGCTGCAATCTTTTCCAAGGTAAGCTTATTAATTTATAGTTTGCACCAGCAAAGTGTACACTGACATAGCTGTACTGGAAAATAGTATTAAATGTAGACTAACACAATTTAATGGGAGAAAGAAAATCCACTTCCAAAGGAGTCACATATCAGAATAAGAAGATATTGCACACTGCAGAAAAATCTCTGTTAGATATTCCTGTTCACAACACAGTTATTAAAATAAATACACATTTTTCAGTGCTGAAGTACTTCCATTTATTGAACTACTTTATACAGAAATGTAAGATAATTTATGTTTCAATATAATATGAAATTATTTATAAATATGTTTTTATACATAGTTTTCCACTGCACTGTAGCCATTCAATATGTGTTGTCGCAGTTAGTTCTTGGCATTATATGGGAAAAACAAGAGAGAGGTGTGACAATTGGAATTAGCAATAGGAAATTTCTGTTTTATAATCTTACACATGCAAGGACCACAACTGCTCCTCTAATTTTCATATCACAAAGGATTCTAGAAATCTGGAATATACTAATCCTGGCACTGTGATTAGCAAAATGCTAAAAGCAAGGTTTGCTGTTGGTTTGGATGCTGACACAGGCTTATACAAATAGGCTCAGCTGCACCATCATAAACAGGATTTAAGGTGCTCTGAAAACCTTCCCTTTGAAACTGATGCCAGTATCAGCATATATTCCAATAGAAAATAGATGTTTTTTCAAGAACAAACTTTACTATATTTTCTATAATCTGTTTTTCATTTGTTTGACAACTTCTCCACTTCACAAGTTATAACAATGTTTAACACCTGTATTTTGTAGTGCCTTAGGGCTCTATCTTCAAGCAACTAATTTATGCAACTGCAGATTGAAAATACTCAATTCTTTTTACAGTGATTGATAACCCGTGTATTTTATTCTGTAGAATATATTATGAAATTCTATCTTGTGTAAGGCAATAAGGAAAAAAATGATAGTCATACTATTTCATGCATATATATTTAGAAAGAAACAAACAAACAAAAAAACACATGAAGGAGAGATGTGAGATAAAAAATAGAGGAGCTTATTCTCACATTTTTTCTGTCAGTCCTATACCAGATCCAGATATTTTATACACAAATTAAGAGGGAAAATACATTATTAAAACATTAGCTAAATAATAAAAAAAAGTTTCTTTTTGACATTTTAGGCACAAAATATTTCAGTTTCTAGTATCACATTTCAGAAATGACCTGCATGTAACAATAACAACAGCAGGAAATAATAAAATGACCATCTAAAATTTTTCTAAAATAAATGTTGTATTTTGTTTCAGTTCTGTGAAATATTGAAATCAACCTAATTCAAAATGTTTTAGATTTCTCAGTTTGGCCAGAGAATCAAAGAGCATTTATTCCTACAGCTGTAGTACCTGAGAGAGAACTCATTCTGAATGACTTTCAATATTGAAATTTCAGGACAAGTCCATTTAAGACTCTAAGAAAGAAATATTTTCTATCTGCTGTGAATAGACAATATTAAAATGAATTTTAATACAAATATAACTTAACAGAGAAAAAAAAAGCTCAATTCTTTTCCTCCCAATTTTATTTGGGTTTGCTAATAGAAAACACAAACTTATCAATACAATGTTCAAAATCTGAATTCAGAGATTTTAGTACATTAATGAAACAACTGTTCCAAATATCTTAATCTAGGAATAAGTTTAAGCATTAATAAAAGGTATATAATTATATTATATTTTATATATTATTTGTATATATTTATTATACTATTATATATTATTATTATTATATATTACATAAGTATATAACATATAATTATATTAGTAACAAAATACATAGAGAATAACTTACTTAGCTTGTATGACTAACTTTCTTCCAGGCCATCTTCCACCTTGAATTCAGCAGACCATTGGCACAGCATATTCAAGGAATATCATTATTTTTAACTAAGAGCACAAAAGAAATTAAATTGCAGACAACATATCCAGTCTCAGTGGCCAAAGGCTGTCCTGCTGGCAAGGTCTACTGAAGACAGTTGCTTGACATGCTCCTCTCCCCCTTTCAGTCGCATGGAAGTTTTGCTGAATTTCAGCTTTTTTTGCTAAACAGAAGTTTAGCAAAACTGGCAAAAAATGTTAATTGTAGATAGCGTCTGTGAAGTCCTTCTTACCACATAGTGTCTCTAGACAAAAAAAGAGTCTTTAGACTTGTGTATGCACACTAAGTTAACCATACTGATATAGTTAAGATGACATAAGATTCTTGATGAATACTTAGTTTAAATGTAAAAGTATATTTCAAACTTATGCCAATTCTTAGGAAAATATGAACATTCAGTTAGTCAAATTTGCATGACAGATGTATTAGATCTGTGCCTTCAGAAATGTCAGCATTAGCAGTTTTGGCTTCCCACTATGGTAGATTATTCCCTATGAGTAACCTTTCATGTGCGTACTGCTGTTTTTGCTACTAAAACATTTGAGTGAAATGTTTGTAAAGAAGTTTATAAAAATTTAATTTATTTCTGAAGTTAGCTTAGCACTTCAAGGAAAGTTTGGATTAGGACTCAGGATGTCTTTCATGTCCAGGAAAGATATAAATGCTAAAAAAACGAGGAAACTGTGGTAGGCAGAGATATACAGTCTTTCTCCTAGAGGTATCAGAGGCTCAGCATGAAGAAACCTTTTCACTATGGATGGACTCAAGACCTTAAAAAACTAAATATCACCATCTGTGCCCAATTTTTTCTTTATGACCAAGACATAAATCTTTCAAACATAGGTTGACTCAGATATTCCTCCTCACACTGGAAAAAGCAAGCAGTTTGCCAGCCATTTTAAAGGATCTCCAAGGAACAGAGAGTCAAGTCTGAATCCTAATGTCCAGTATCACAGTCCATGGATCATACACTCCCCTGCTTTTTCATTGGGTGTAGAAAAAACCTCATGGAGGAAAAATAAATAAGTAAAGGTCACAGTAACCTGAGATAGTATAATTTCTGCAAAATAACTTCTCAGCCCACTGTGAGCCCTCTGTTTAAAAAGATTTCTTCTGTTAGATGCTCATTGGCACACTGCTGACTGCTGGACATGTATTTAAGCCAGTATACCCTTTTCCCTTCTTTGAAAATGTAAAGAATTCCCCCAAGCAATTTTCTCCTTTGCTCCCATACTTAATACGAAGTAGCTTAAATTATATTCTTAAGTGATGACAGATGACGCAAATGCATCATTGGTCAATTCAGAAGATCACATACCATAAAACTTCAGAGTTTTAAATATTTATACCAAATTCACAGAAAACTATTTTTTTTCCCCTCATACTACATTGAACAGACTAGATTTTAAGATATGAATAAGATTAGGCCTAAGTCTATTAGAAAACTTCAGTACAAGAGACTGAACTGTCCAGAGCAGCTGAAGGATCCAATTTAGATCATATCACTGCTAGCACATATTTCTTGGCAATATTATTATATACCTCTAATTTAGAGGTTTATAGCTTGATCAGAAGGATTTCCTCTGAGCTGAAACTTGTCATAAGAGCCAAGAATGATAAGCAAGCCACTAGTTTATTTTTTTTCAGTTTCCTGATAATGTAACTATAGGTGTTAAGCTTAGCACTTACATATTAGATTTTGAAGCATCTCCAAATAAAGACCTTTCAATATTCTTCTGTGTATCAGCGCTGAGATTCAGACCTTCTGTTTGGTGGAGAGGATCTCCTAGGTAATAAAACTGTAATAGACATGAAGGGAATGTTGCCAAACCAGAACTGCAAAAGTTGAGAAGAAGCTGGGAGAATTTGAGATGGAAATTCTTGTTAAAATCAGCTTTGCTATCCCTTAGCCGTATAAATCCGGTTGATCAATGCTTAAGAGACACATTATAAGTCACTCATGTCACTTGTTTGCTCTGTCTATGTTCATGAGTCATCACCTCACAGTGAAATTTGTATGCCCCTAAGAAAGCTATTCTTTTTTTTTTTACAGTAAGAAAATAGAGGTGGGATATAAAAGTTTAAGCAGTTAAAAATGATATTGAAAACTAGAATTATTTTAAAACTGAGGGTCTACTATAGCCAATGGATGGTATAAAAATATCAGCTCACAGGAGATGAAGAAAAAATACCAATTCTAATACAACAAAAATAGTAGCCATAAAATTAATGACTGAATGAGAAATACGTTATTTAGTAATTTATAATAATACAAAATCTAAATATATTACAATTTTCTAAAATATAATGAGAAAAGCTTGTACTATGTGCAGTCATGGACAGCCTGCAGTTTGATTTTTATGCATTAACAAAATTTTACAGCTTAATTTTAAGGAAAATACTATTTATGTTTTGTTTGCAACTAAATCTAATGAACTATGGACCTTCCATGATAATGGAAGAGTGTCTCTTGGATATCCTCCTTCCATATTTTTCCTACCTTGAATTTAAGGCTGTTCTTAGTGGAGTTCACCTTTGTGCAAAAATCACTTCCCTCTGTACTTGCATCTCTTTTCATAAAGATGTCCTTCAGCTTCTGTCAATATGCCAGTCTGGCTTTCCTGCAGCAAGACATGCTATTTTTTCAACCCTAAGATATCTACCTGTTTGTTAGAGTTTCCCTGAACATTTCAGAAAAGGATATATTCTGAATGCAGCTGCCAGTATCAGCATCATCCATTAGATACTATATTTCACATCACAAGAAATGGCTGTGATGGGTTTTGCTCTGCTTCACTTGCTCTGAATTCTAAATGACCTACATACCTAGCCATCAGAAAGGAGACAGCTTTAATGAGCAAATGTCATTTCACGATCACTTTTCTCCTCCTTTGCAGAATATAAACTCCATTGACGTGATTTACTAAACATCTAATGTGTGCCCATGAAAGGTTGGTCAGTGTGCTTACAAATCCAGAAGCTGCCAAATATACTCTGTCTGTGTATTGGCTCTAATTCTGGAGTGTTTTTTAGTAAAGGTCAAAGGAGCAAACTAAAATCCTCTGAGAAAAAAGACACATCAAAACATTGAGAAATTCTATTCATATATGTGTTTACTTAAATACTATATCTTAGAAGAACTGGCCACCAGAAATTATAGCAGTCATCCATAGACAGAAAGTAAAGGATAGCTCAACAGATTGTTGATCAAATGCTTTAGATACTTGAACATTTTTGCCCAAATTGTCCTGTTAAGTACTGCAAGCAATTCCAGATATTTTGCCCTGCAAAATCCTATCTAGCTGCTATGTGCCTAGAAATTTTAGATGCGCTTTTTTTCAGATTTATGATTTCCAAGATGATACATTATATCTTATATGTGTCCCACAAAATTTGTGTCTGGAGTATAAAATAAGGATTCTATTGTGCTCAGCACTGTAGAAAAAAAAAGAGCAAATGTAGTCTCTGTTCCAATGGATTACAATCTAAGCACATTTGCATGTTATGCCTGTGTATATTAATAGCTATATGCAACACATAGTTATGAATCATTAGAATAGCATCTATATTCTCTAAAAAATATAGGTTGAAACTTTTAGAAAACAACAAATAAGTGCTATTTTCTGTTTTCTGCAGTTTTGTAGGACACTGTTAATTCCTTTTTCTTGTTTTACTTTTTACAGTTTTAAAAATAAAGATATATTAGTGCACAATCAAATGGTGTATTGTAATATTCTCAATAAGGAGATCTGGTACCTGAATCTTCATACTTTCTTTTCAAGGACTGGCAAAACAGAGTTTTGTTTAAACATTTCTACATACATCATATATAATATTCCAAGTCTAAAATGGAATCTACATTTTCAACAGTTTAATTGAAACAGTGTAAAACATATCACCCTTGCATAATTGATTACTGACATGCATTTAAGGAATAAACGCAAATCTGAAATTCAGAGCTTCTTTACTTGCTGTTAATCCCTAGCTTTTGTAACCTTTAATTTATTCCTCTTCGATAAAAGTATGAGTCAATCTACATAATTTCAGCATTTGACATCTCATGCCTTTCATTTCTCAGTTTTCTGAAGTACCAAATCATCATTTACTTATTGAGGTTATAAGCCCCTTTTAAGAATGATCTTTTTTATAATATATAAAGCTAAGAGGAAAGAGATGAATTACAGATTTATACTCTTACTGTTGGTAGACTATGCAGAATAGCAACCCTGCAGAAAAACAAATCATTTATCTGCAAAGCAGATACAGCTGGCAAAGCATCAGCTGTTCCCACCTGTACCACCTCATCATATTGCCATGCCCAATTAGGAGGGATTGTAATCATCTGAAATAACAAAGCTCTTCATGACTTGCTCATGTCCCATCCATGTTCTTTCAGTTTTTTTCTTTGAAAGTCCTGAGCTTCATACAGGCTTTGTACCACAAACTCTTGGAGTTTGTACAGATGCCCCACTGACCATGCTAAGTTCCATAAGTCAAACTCCTAGTCCTCTATAAAGCTGATAGCAGGCTTAGACAGCATATGCTGTTGCTAGTGTCATTGTTACAACACACCATCACTACTACTGCAAGTAGCAGTTAGGAAAGAACACTGAATACGAGACAAAAGGATCTCAGGTATAAACATGGCTTGTTCACCCAGCCTGGGAAGCCACTAATCTTCCAGCCAGGAGCAAACTATTGCTCTCTGAAATCTAGGTCTTCTGCAGTCTAAGCAGGAGATCCAAGAATTGCAGTTTTGTTGCAGCTAGTGTTAGGTTTTTTTTGTTTTTTTTTTTTTTTTAAGTTTATATCTCTTAAAAGCAAACTTCCTGTACATTGCAGAAGTACATGTCTGTCAGCACCTCCAAAATCCCACTGCAGCTGTTTGCACATAGCCATTTAGCAATCTCTAATCTGATTGTACCATTATCCACAGCCAGGGTATCATCATATAAGCCAGCATATCATTACAAACTCCACAATTTTTTTTTTTTTTGATCAATATCTGCATTAGGAACAAAGTCACAGTAATGTTAAATTAATTTAATAAGCATGCAATTACTCAGGACAAAAAATTACTTTTCATTCTCACGAAGAAGAGCTCAAACTGCAGTTTGAAGTACAACTAAATTCCATCTCCTTATGTGCTACACAGCTAGATAAATTTAGTTGTTGTTAAATCTCTTCCAAGAGACCTGAAACACACTTACACTTCATTCTAGCCTATTGATGGAGAGTAGCAAATGAAAAAGTTGTGATGTAGCTTTGCTTCTACTATTATGGTGAGAAATGTATTTCAGCACCTTATATTCTTATCTACTTGCATTTGCTCAACAAAAAGCCTAGGATGTTAGCTAGTATAAACCAGTATTTCGACATGATTTCAATTCTGCTGTGTCAATTTCCTAATTAACTGATTCCTAATTAACTAATTCCTAATTTTACTAAGTAACTGGACCAGCCTACTAAGAGTTCAGGTTAAGTGAATTCCCATACTTTATTTGCATTTGAGTCAAAGAAAATATAGTATTCATACTTTTGCGGAAGGTTATTCTTTTTCTCTCACTTTTAGACCATTCAAGAATTATCTGTTATGTGAAAGAGAAATTAAAAAGAGAAACACAGGTTTCTTACTAAGAAAGTATAACAAAATAAATCAATAGATAATATAGTTTTCAGTGTGACAAGATTCAAAAAATGACTCCAGTTGTAAGAAGATGAAAATGCCTATGCTTATGCTTGAATGCTTTTAGGAAATCCGTGAATTAAGTCTTCAGAGTGAATACTATTTAAAAAGGAGAAAAGATATAAAATTTAGGCAACACAAATCACTATATAAGAATAGGTATTGCTGACAACTTGACTGTCTTTAACCTTTCTAATCTGGAAATGGATGAGTTAATATTTTGTCCTGTCTATACTGTTATTAAATATATAAATAAATAGTACCCGAAAGAGAATACAAATTAGTCAAAAATTTTTCATGTGAAAGGAGAGAGATTAAGAGTTCTATCTTCTAACTGGAAAAAAATCTGTTTGTGGATTTTCTGATTGCTAAGCCTTTATGCAGTTTAGCAGTATCTAGGGAATTACAGCACACCATATTAATACACCAGGCGGAGGTAGGCTGTCATCTGGGACACATTTCTAGGAATTTCAGAAAAATAGTCTGCTCCAAATTCTCATAATTCATTGACATCTGTGGTACCAAAGTAGAAAATGGTAAATAAAATGATCTTATGCAAAAGTAAGCAGATATAACAAAGAGTGAAGAACTGGAGAAACTTGTAAGGTTTGTGTACTTGTAAGATTTGGAACTCATTAAGTCAAGTCTGGTAAAAGATCTACAAATGCATGACTGAGTAGAGATGAAATTTAGGCAACTGAATTTTACCCATAGACGACATAGAACTAGAAATATGTTTTCCTGCTTTTGCTTGTGATGGAAGTTCAGAATTCGCTGTATTAGTGTGAAGTATGGCTGTGTCAATTATACCTGCAATCTCAGTAAAATCTCTTTCTGAAGAAAATACATTGGTATTCCTATAAAAAAAAAANATTTTATTTTTATTATTATTATTATTATTATTATTATTATTATTATTTTGAGATTTAGATCTCCTAGATTGGTGTGTGAACTGTACCAGTCAACTGCTAAGTCCATAACTGTATCTAAATTTGAGATTTTTTGCTGATTTGCATGAGAATTTTATAAACTTTATTCACTTAGATCTTATTCCAAAAGTAGTTCTGTAATCTTGATTTTCTTAGAGAGATTTCTTAGACTCTTTCAGTTTGGTCTAGTAAGTTTAAGGAAATATATGTAATATTTTAATGTAAATGTGATGTAATGTAAACATAAACTCTACCAAATCATGGAGATAGTGATGAAGGTAAGTGGTCTTCTTCGCAAAAGTTTCAGCAAAAAATAAAAATGTTATTTTAAGAATATTTTATTTCAAAGATATTTTGTGTTTGATGAAGCCATCTTAAGTGATAAAGATGTTTCTGGCTTTATTTTCTGCCTTCTACAATGGAAGATATGTAACAGTGGGAATTTTTATAAAATAGAAATGAAAATATTGAATATTTTCTAAAAAATGGTTTTATGATTGGTGGACTAAGATGAAAAAATAATAAAAAAGGAAAAGCTGAAACACAATGCTTTAACAGTTTATACATACTATTTATTACTGTAAATTCTGTGAGAGTAGAAAAAAGTAGCTTTGTTCTTAAAAAAAAAAAAAAACTCTTACCTGTTATTTTAACTAGATTTACATTAAATACAGAATATACAGGATATCTAGTAATAAAATGAATGGACTAAGAATGCTTAGTTCTGCTGTTCAAAACAATGCACTAAAAAAGAGTATCATATATATTATAATTTTCAAGTTTTTTAAAATTTATATTTTCAAGTATTTAAAATGTTATTATTTTCAAGCAGCAAAATACGACCACCTGGATGACACTGTCCTGCATTTTGCTGACTGTTCATGAGGAGTTGCACTTACACGGGTCTTTACGATTTGAATGAAATTTTACTTCAGCAGGCACTGTATAGACTCAGGTGCAACATAGTGAAGGAATGGGAGCAAATAAAGATATCAGCCCTGCCACTGAGGTCTGATTGCTGTTTCTATATCTACCATTCCCATTACAGGCTGCTAGCTGCAGGTTTTGTACCTGCAAGTAAATTTGCACAAGTATAAAAGCTAATAAACAGAATTACCCTATTGAACTTGCAAGGATCTCTATAGAGAATCATAGAAATGAGTAATAGAGCTTATGATTTAATGCTGTAATTCTTGTGTCTTGGGAGAAGGAAATGATTATTATCAGGGAAAATCACATGCAGGAGAAAGATGTTGAGAAATTAGTTTTCTATAATGACTTCACTAATGGAGTGTAGGACAACATGCTAATTGTTCTGTAAAGTATCTTGTCTTTTGGGTCTAGATGGACTGGAAGATTGTTAAGTTGGTCATGACTTGTGACCAACTTAAGTGGCACTTCAAGCTACTACATTCAAAAAAAAAAAAAAAAAAAAGAACAAGGGGAACAAGTTTTTGCTCCCCTAACTAATGGCACTGAAGCACTTCATGGCTTTTAGATCTGGACTCAAAGTTATGAGTTTTCATGAGAGTTCATCTAGCTGAATTTGAGTTTGATGGAACATTCTTAAACGGTAGAAGGATTTGGGCAGAATCAAGGGCAGAATGGAGAGAATAAGTCCAGAGACTGAGAATATTCATAGAAATGTTATATTGTATCTGACCTTTCTCAGGTATTTAAAATAAAAATACTTGGAAATAGTTTTTTTTTTTTTTCTTTTTCCCAGAGCCAAGAGTGTATGTGAAACTGCTGATAGTGACATTTGTAGGATAAGTGCATTTGGCAGTGAATTTTGGAAATTGTGCTTCATTAAAGTTTAATGAGCACTGTGCAGGAAGACTGCAAATACTGCTTTGTGCTAATGTGTCACTGTAAAAATTGTCATGTGCCAGATAGCTCAAAGATAACGATGCCCATGGAAAAAATTGCTTTCCTTCCTTTTATTCCAAAACAAAACTTGTGGGACAGATAAGGCGTTCCTACTATATGCCCACTATCCATTTTTCAGCAAAAGTTTTAATTATGACAAGCAAGGAAAACATATTCATATATTAGTTAAATCCTTTAAATTTTCTACTTATCTCCAAAATAATTCTTGTGTCATTGAATGCACAGTCCTTTTGCTAGATACTAAAATGGCAGGTTCATGTAACTCTATAATTTGTTGTATTCTCACTGGAAAAAAAAAATACCACTCTACCAACACATAAAAATAGTATCTGCAGTTTCCATGTTTTTGTTTTAAATAGAACTGGACAATATTTTACAATCAATAGATGGCTGTGTAGGGAGTTCTATGTGCATTTTTGCAATTTGCTCCATAAGCTTTTGCTGTTACTTGTTCAGAAAGCTATATTCAAAATGTAAACCTCCTGTTGTTTCCTTATATCACTTTCACAAAACAAAATGTGGTCAGTCCATGGCAAAATGGTTCATTGCAGCAATATAGATTCCCAGAAATGGAAGCAACTGCCAGCAAGTCCAATTAGATACAAAACTGATTAATTTCTGCTCCATATACCTTTGCATTTGAAAGAACTCAGAACAGAAATATGGATTCCCTGCCTTAAGCTCAAAAAACTGTTCCTTTCAACAGGCAGGATGTGGGTCTGCTGCACCCTTATGCGAATTTGGGTAGCAACCTGACTCTTCCTTTGTAGCTTAAATTGGCTTAACAGAAATTGGACAATCAGTAGGCTTTCAGAAAAGATTTATGGGTGGTAAAGTTGTTACACAAAGGCTTTGAAATGATGATTTACATTTTCATTTTTAATAATGATTTTAATAATTTAGCCATGAATATTTAATAGCAATTAGGTTTTAACACTTCATATTAAAAAAAAGAAAGAAACTTTGTAGTTTTCAGTATTTTCTTACCTCTTATTGAACATTAATATGTGATTTGTTTAAATGGTTTTCTCAGGAGGACTTGAAAGTTTTAGATCATGCTAACAAGGAAGTTGGAGTTTACTCTATAAAATATATATTTTAATAATTGTCATGTATATGTACTTTTTTACAGTAAGAGATATAAAAATGTCACATTTTCCTCCAGGAAAACAGTAGGAAGAGTAGAATAGATACAGTAAGAATGAAATCCACCAAGTGTATCAGATAGGCAGTACTAGTCTCTACCCTGGTCCGCATGATCTCTTGCAAGAGCTTTCTTCAAGGGAGTTAGGAAGTCAAAGCAGGGCATTATTTTTCCTTTTCTGCTCTTTTTCAATGTTTTCATGCAACAGGACTAAAATTCTTGAATCAATCAAAGTAAATATTTGGGTTTTTTATAAGATGATAGTAAAGTAGCAGATTTTCAGTGTTTCAGGGATAATTTTAGCAGTGGGAGGAACTTTACTGTCTTCTGAAGATGCCTGGGCATATTAAATGGCGAGTATCCATCATCTCTTTTCAAGCCACTGTGTTATGAATCCTTGTGAAAACATCCTCTTTACTTTTCTTTTTTCTTCTTCTACAAAATACAGTGTATGATGTGAGTGATGATTTCCTTTCAGACCAGCTCACTTAAGAGCTATGCCGAGATCAATAGAGCAATTCAAATAACTTCCGGAGACCTGATGGAATCACATCTTCTTTGAAGATACTTAAAAGACTAAAGGCAATGTTCACCAGATTTCTGAGCAGTTCTACTACCTCTAAGGAAAATGTCATTCCTGTCAATTTGCAACTGCTGTCCAAATAGGATTCATTTTCACCTCTCCTAAGATGCACAGTAAACTCGTATATCACAGGATTTTATTCCTTTCTGAGATCATAGTGGAATTCTCTAGGTTGTCTGTGGATGTAGTGGAATAACCTCTTCAGGAAGCTTTAAAGAAAAGTTTTCATAGATTTCATGGATTTAGATTTAGCCTATACTACTTTGTCACAGGTTAGAGACTAGGGTTACACCCAAAACAAAGGATCTAGGAATGCAATTCTGAGTTATCATGACTATTTGTGTGCCCTGTAAAACTTTAATTGCATGTACAATGCAGACTTGCATGACATTACTTTCCATGCACTTGTGTCTCTGAAAAGGAAAACTGGGCATGAAAGTCATCTTAGCCATAACATGCCTAAGATATTGATATGGATGATGGGAATGAGAGGAAACACAGGTCATACTTATCCGTCAACATCAGTTCAACTGATTTCTTTAAGACCCTTCAATTTTTTAATTCACAGATGCAATATATGTATTTCCCTAATGTAAATTCTGCCCAGCTTCAGATGTTATGTATATACATATATATATATATATGTATATATATTTTTTTTTTTATCAAAATATTATATAATGAAGTCTTGAAGGGGAAATTTCTCTCTTTAGGTTAGGAAAAATAGCTGTGTCTAGCTGTGAACGTGAACATATAACAAACTATGATGGGTTCAATAAAAAGAGACCAAGCTGGCCTCCAAAATTCCCTGTATTATTGTGAGATGCTTCTGCTGGTAGAAATGAACAGCATTGAATTCAGTTCCTATACTAAATATTGTGATAGGTTCCAAGTAATTTTACTTTGAAATTAAAGCTTCTGCTCCTCAGATAGACCAATGAATTACTTGGTATATAAGAATGTAATGCTTTTGCCAGACCAGTTACCTGACAAACTGAGATTTTTAAATCCTTGACATACTGAAATATTTTTTTAAATATATATAAATAACACATTAATTTAAAAGATGTATGCCATGCAGTTTTAAGTATGAAGCTGAAGCTATATTTTTTTGCAATACCGATAAATATATTGTAAAGTATATACTACTAACCTGCCCATATGACTTTGAGAGTAATTTAGATGTGGATTCTTCTTGAACTCCAGGATTGACCCGACATGACTGGGAGAGGGTGCGGGGAAGAAATGCAGTACACTCAATATGAGTGATAAGGCAAAACTTCGTTTATTACAAGAATACACACAGAATATATAACATCCAGTAATTGTTGAGCCTCCTTGTCAGCAGCTCATTGGTTACAAACTGACCTGTTGGCAATAAGTGATTGGATGTTAAACAGAGCCTCTATCACTAGAGCGGTAACATAGCAGCAAGGAAACTTAGCTACTTTCTCACACTCTGGATAACTGCAAAGCTACTATTGTTTATGCAGACTACCAAGGTCACCGTGCCTCTGAAAACATGCTGGGATCTCTATATTACAAACCTAAGGCCTAACTTATGCCAGGGGCCTAGCTGAGTTAGAAACCAAGGCCGTGGTTATTCAAAGCTTCACATGATCCATGTCCCTGCTCCTTTAGCCATTCTGCAACAGAGTAAAAAAAAACCAAAAAAAAAACAAACAAACAAACAAAAAAAAGTAATATTATGTTTAAAAAGTTATATTGGGTCATATGTTGTGGAGAAAGAAAGCCCATATCTGCGCAGGCACAACTGTGTCTGTTAAAGTTAACAGGTTGTTTCAAGAGCTAAAATTTGAGCAGAGACACGAAAACCTCTGCATGATATGCATCTGGTTAGAAGCTTTTGTAGCATTCTAGCCAGACTTCAATACATAATATTCTTATTTGCTTAATCAATCTATAAGAAAAATAAGCTGAAGAAAAAACATCACATTTACTTGTGATCATTCCTCCAAGTATTAATCTGTAGAAATCGTTAAGCAAAACCTGTGAAAATATTCATACTAGAAAGCCTCATAATCATCAGCACAACCATAGATTTTTTTTTATTTTAAGTTTGTATAACATATGCAAAATGTCTTAAAAGTAAGAGATGTTGAAAGTTAGAGGCACAGAAAGGATTAGCGGTCAGTCTTCTCCCAAAATCTACTAATTATCAGGACACTGGCCAGTGTCCTGAGTCCCAATTAGAATCCAAGAGTCACTGATAATCCTTTTAAAATTTAAGGTGATATTTGGTGAGGCTAATCCAGCACACAACCAGCTAGCCTGCCTCTCACTAGAATGTGGTTCTGAATGGCTGAAAATGGAAGTGGAAACATCTTAGGCCAAAGAAAATGAACACGTTAATTTTTAACCCAAAATACTGATGTAGGCAGTTTATTAAGAGCACACTGCAAGACAAGAATACATTCTCACATGATTTTATTAAGAAAAAGCAATAAAACTGTGAAAAAAAAAAAACAAGAAATTAGCTTCAATAAACATTTTTTTTTCAGTTTTCTGTTAGATGTGATCTAAATCAAATGAGAGTTTCAGAATCACTTCAGAAAGTGGCAGAAAGGATAAAAATTGTCTGACTTTTAAAAGAACAATCCATATATACATATTAGTTTAAATCATTCATATATTTTCATGTTTCATTTAATCCAATACACTCAGAAAAAAGTTGCACACTTCAACATTCCACCAAAATTCCCTGTGGATTTCTAGAGTAAGTGCTTAATGTAACTGAGAGCAGCAAGATGGAATCTCCTCTAGGCACTTTGGATTAAATGAAACAGCAATGTTCTCCATAGAGGATTTTTTAAATCCAAACTTGAGTGCTTTATTATTATAAGAAGAATGTAATTAACACTTTTCATTTATAATCTTAAAATACCTTGAGGATTTTAATTGGCCAAAGGCCTGTTGTTATCCCTATTTTACATACAGATAATATTAGACTTGCAGAAACCAAAGACCCAGGAATAGCTGTCCACATGGTCAAGGAAGGGAATAAGAGCCTCCTTGAATTCACATTGTCAAACCTGTGTGTATGGAAGATGTGCTAAAACTCTCTTGTTGCCCTTACCAGACTGTACAGCCCTTGCCAGACACGTACAGCTACATCTTTTAGCTACACTTTACTTTTGCCTCTCTCTTTCCATTCATCTGGGGCTGAGTTGGCAGAGTGAGAAAATATAAAACTCCTGCACCAGCAGTCTACTAGAGGTTTTTCTTTGCATCTAAAATGAGGTAAAGGAGAGAGACATGTGCATGTTTCAAGTAGCAGAATCTGCCTGCTCTTCTTCGCTGAAGGGAGCATCTGCAGGATCAAATGGTAGTGCTAAGAGAGAAAAGGGGCATTGACTGGGCAGGTTTGGGTGTTGCAATTTGAAAGCCGTGGTGGTGGGGGAGGAAAGGAGATATCAAAGACTGTGTTAGCTATATGCCTGACTCTGACAATATCGGATTCATGAAAAGTCTGTTGACCGTAGGTCCAATCTCCTTCCTAGGAATAAGTTGAGTTCCCAAGCAGTGTGATCAACTATAAGCTCGACTCTGGCAGTACCGGATTCACGAACGGTCGGTCGACCATAGGTCTGATCGCCCCCTCAAACAAGTAGTCGAGTTCACAAACAGCAGGATTTATTCAAATGCAACATTTA
>VZSV01000022.1:7371427-7396775 GCA_013398735.1 Nothocercus julius | reverse complement strand
TGGAATCTTCCCTCCTCACTTCTTACTATCTTCAGGCGGCGTCCTGACCCGAGAGGAGGAAAGGACTGATCCAAAATTTATGATGGAGTCTTCCTTCCTCACTTCTCTTCCTCCTTAGTTCACCTTTTATACTTTTCTTTACATTCAGGTGGAGCTTGAGTGACTATAGTCATACTTAATATTGTTATTGATTGGTGCAACAGTTTCTCGCTTTCATTTAAAGGAACAGTCAATGGAAAATCTAGAGCGCGTGCTCAGTGAGGAGCCGTCGTACCTCGGAGGCGGGTAACTTTTGGGATGGAGGTGTGTGTTGGCATTGCAATGAGCTTATAATGAGCAAAGTTCAAGCCAAGTTCACCCGAAAGGGGTGATTTGCCACCCTTGCTGGCTCCGCACCGGCCATGTTATCGTACATCTCCCACTGGGCAGCTACTGTGCGGCTGATCAGCGGCCCAGCACAGGGAGGGCAACAGAGTTTGGCCGCGGTGCCTTCACTCCGCTCCACCCTCCGTTACTCCTCTCTGCAGCTGCGGGGAGGGCAGGTTGTGGTGCCTAAGGAGCCGTGGAGGAGCAGAGTCTGGGCCCACCAACCATCCTGGAAGTGGCAACTGTGTCTCACCTCAAGCAAGCCCCTGGAATGCCAAAACTGCTGTTAGGCCCTAGTTTTCTCTAAATTTCCCCTTTTCAAGCAATTCTTCCACATTGGGAAACAATGAAGTTTTAATCAGTACTTACCTAGTCCAGCTTTTCTCCTGAGAAAAAAAGTCTCATATCTTTATTTAATAATTAAATGAGTATGATCTTCCGGGGGATCTCTGGAACATTCTTGATCCTGATGGAAGTCTTCTCGCTTTCATGATGGTATTATCAGCAGGGGCTTGGAGAGCTCTTTTGGGAAAAAAAAAGGTTTATACCTGTGACCTTCATGTGGTGCTATTGTTTCTATTTGATCATTTTTCTTCTCTTTGTGACAGATTTTGAGAGCACAGGGTAAGAGTTTCTGATGAATCCAGTGATCCTTTCTTGCTGAGATCTCAGCCGTTTTGACAGGTGATTCACATTAAGAAAACCATCATGCCACTTAGATGAATCCGTGGTACTTTTATTGCAGCCATCTATGTCTGATCTGCTCTAAACGAATCAACTTCATTTATTCAGCTAAGATCACAGCAAAACTGAAATTTCTTAATATGTGTATATCATTAAAATTACTCTAACAAATTATATGAGTCAGCCTGAATGTTCGTAATTAGTTTTTGCTTTTCTAACAGTCACTAGACATTGACTATCATACTAGCAGTATTAAAGCATACAGCCAACTTGATGGATCTCCTAACATCTTAACACTGAGCATGTGAGCTGTTATTATCACCTGGAGACTCAAAGTTCTCTTGGAGACACAAAATTCACTTTCAGGAAGATATTCATTTGAAAGATAAAATATTGTCTTCGGCCTTAAAAGTGGATCGAAGATAAAAAGAGATAAGGGGTGATACTGGGAGAGGGAGCATAGAGATTTGCTAAATGGAACATTTCATTTTTGGCCATATCTACCACCTGCAATGGAGCCACTGCAACATTTCCAGCAGTCTTATGCATTCACACTGGTTAAGACTTTATGTTCAAAATACAAGAGAGTGACTATGGAAAGTTATGTCTCTGTTAATTAGAGTAATTTCTTAACCTGGACACCAAACTCAAAACACTGTAACTCAGGAGAAAAGCCAGTGCTAGGCTGGGGATTTCTACATCTTATTTTTGGAAGAAGGAAAAGTGCTGAAGGAATGAAGATATATTTTCTCAAATACTTGTACAAATTCAAAAGTGAATTTCAAGTCTTAGAAGTTTTAAAAAACAATTGATGTAAAAACTAAAGTCTTGATTAGGGAATTTTATTGAAATTCATCTAGCATGAAATTCAAGATACCAATCTTCTGTTAAATAATTTGTTAATTGTACAGCCTGACTGACCATTGCAGGGCTGAGGTAAAATAAAAACTAAATATAAATCAAAGATGCTGGATGTGAATATTCATTGTCTGGATATTTGTTTCTGAGGTCTGTGATGTAAATCTTTTGTGGATGTGACTTACCTTGAAATGAACTTTTCCTGTAGAGACCAATTTTTGCAAAAGGCTTAAGCAAATAGGGCCTTTCTTAATCATTGTTCCTCTCTGATATTCAGCTTTTACTTCAGTAATCCCCGTGTGCTTTCAGAAGGCTGAAGATGAAGTAACACAAGCCTCAAAAGTGATTTTTTTCTTTCTGATAGTAGTGAAACCTGTTTTTATGTTGCCAAGCACAGATAATAAACTATGTATTGATTTCTTTAGCATAGATATACGCAGTACATTGGAGAATGGTCTTATTAATATTCATTAAATTCTAAATAGCTCTCTTTTTAATGTATCTATTTAAGAAATGAATAATTCATGCGTGTACAGGAAGCTCAGTGCTGTCACTTACAGCATAGACCTTTAGCAATCTAAGAAGGCATTTGAACTGAAGGACATTCTAAGGTGTGCAAAGCAGTGGAAACACTGAATACTACTCAGCTTACCTCCAACAAGGGCATTTTTTTATGTTGAAAATTCCACTGACTCATCACTCTTCTTATAGTACAGGTTTTCACATATACTTTAGTGATATTGGACCTATAATTTTTATGTAATGCATACTTTTCTAAAACCAGAATAGTTATTGTTTGTTTAATATGCGAGTGGCTTGTAAGGCTTTTTATCCATGTAAATGCTGGTAATTCTGGAGAAAAGGATGAACATGCAAGTTACTCTCCCAGAATCTACCTTTACACTGCAGACTATGCCTATGATGTTTCAAGTATTACCTTAGGCTTTGTATGTGACTGCTGCTCTTCCTCACATCTGAGTGTTTAGGCATCTCTATCTGTCTCACATCAAGTTTCATGTTTAGTCTCTGCTTCTAAAAAAAAGAAATAAAAATAGATTAAAAAAAAAAAAAAAGGTTTAGGACTAGTGTTTATACCTATACAATATTTTAAAGTCTTTTTGCATAATTGTGTATCATGATGGGCCCAAAGTATAGTTAGCATATAATTGTATAACTAAAAGATAGCAAAAAATAGTTATATATCATATATATTTATGATAAATAATTTGTAAAGTTAACAGGCTTATAGCTTCTAATATCCATGACAAAGTGAAAACTGATACCTGGTGATAAATTAATATATTATTAGCTGCCTTTATTTGGAATAAATTGTATCCAGTTCTTTGGGACCTTTTAGAGCTCTTTCCTTTTTTTTTAATTAAAAGAAACAATCTGAATGTGGTTTCAGATGCCAAAGTGAAGAGTCCAGCATAAAAATACAATAAGCATAATCTTGTTTCCTTTTTTTTTTTAAAAAAAAAGCTTTATTTATGATCAGCAAGGATACAGTGGGGAAAGAGAATAAAAAGGACAAGTCATAAACACCTGAAGTCACGTAACAGCACTTATATGTGAGGTTATACAGAAGTTTAAAAATCTCTAATAAGTACTCATTCTCAGCTCTCCTCTTATCCATGGTACTCTTTCCTTTATCATTTGTATTGAAGCACCCCCAGGACACATCTTCTTTTCTGATTAGCTGGAGCTAATTTAAAGCTGGAATTAAGTATTTATTTAAAGTGAAATATTCCACTCCCCACTTCCTTAAATGACTTAAAAGACAAAGCATGAACAGAACTCTCCAGTTATTTGGACTGTCATCAAAATCTATAACATAGAAAAAGAAAGGAAGAAAAGAAGGACCTGTGGTCTGCAGTATGGTCAGGCCCAGTGAATTTTTCTCACCAGTGGGTCCTCTTATTTGTACCATTTGGGTCAGTCACCCTTGTAATATGAAGCCCAAGCATAGAAATTCCATGAAACTTCTATGATCATGCGCAGAAATGGAATGAAAATTCATAAAATAAAATTTCTCCTAAGGAGCTTAAGTCCAAATTAATGTCCAGGATAATCTGTGTTTCCTAGCTGAAGAAAGAAAAGAAGGCATGGTCCGAAATCACACACACAAAAAAAGAAAAAGATAAAAGTAATGGGGCAATTCTGTCACGATTTACAAAGAAGCCACCTTACAGAAGGCACTCACCAGTAAAAAATTACATTAATTTGACTTTGGAACATCTGTAGAAACTATTGCAATAATAATGCAATGTCAAATTATCTTGGGGGAATTTTTATTCCAAGTCCACTGAAAAGTTTTGTCAAATCATTAGAAGCTTTCAAAGACAAATCCGATCTCTGTGCCTTATAATACTGTGCTACAAAAGGCAAACTAGCTCGTCAAAACCAGTGAAATACTGTAGAGGGACACTAATTTCATTTTCTTGTGGCCTCATCAACAGCATACGGTTGGTCATATGAGATAATATCAAAGTTTTTTTCTAATTGTCACTGATTGCCTAATTTTCATAGATATTCTGAATTTTGTCTTCTTTCTGTTTTGGTATATATGCACAAGGAGACTCCTAATAGGTGTGTAAAAGAGAAATGCTTAGCTTTTCAGACGTTCTGGGAAGAAAAGCTGGTCAATCAGCACAGCACATTAATATATTCTGGTTCTCATTGTCTAATGTTCATAGGAAAAGAATCGCTTCCTCAGAGGTTGTTATGTTTTGTAAAACAGCATAACCCATATATTGCTATCATGTCATATTGTTTACTTCACTGGCACTTAATCCAGAACATTTCCTTGCCCCACTTCATCATGACCAGCTACAAAGGCATAAGAAAAAAAAGGATTTCTTTGCAGTCCATATTTTCTGTATGCATAGGCAGAAGGCAGACAACATGCTTTGGGAAAGCCAAAATTACTATAAGTCTGGTTTAGTTCTGATCCAGGGCAACTATTGCTGCTGATGACAGGACAGTTAATGTACTATATCCATTAAAGCAAACTAAAATCAGATTAAGGGCATTAATTACTTGGGAAAAGAAAAAAAAAAAAAAAAAAGACACAATCAGACATTTGTTTATGACCTATTCTTAAGAACATGGTATGCCTCATACTTTCAGCTCACGGAGAGGATGCCACAAAATTCAACAACTTTCTCTCCCTCTTACATCTTGTATAAGCAATTTGTATTCTGTCATGTTCTTCACACATGGTGTTCAAAACAATTAAAAGTAAATTGCACCCATTTTGCTCAGTATAGCAGGCTGAAAATTTCAAAGATAAGAAGCACTTCTCAGCATGAATAAACTGTGGAGTGCTTTTGAAAATAAGGTTTTTAATGATAATTGACATTAAAAACCTTTATTTTCTAATACATTTCACAGTTTATGCTTGTCAGAAAGTGCCTGGTTTTTTGAAACTTTCTGCCTGCTACACTGAGCAGAGGTGGTACATTTTCCTTCAAATGAAAACCAATGAACCTTTTATTTATTTTTTTTTCATATATATTGAAAAAAATTACTAAATCAGCCTCAAAAGAAACTCTCTTAGTTCCCCTTCTGCCTGCCACGTACACATATTCATATTCATCTGGGTAGCTGTAAAACACAGAGAAAAACAAGCTCATATAAAGTGCAGTACAGCTTCTTTCAAGTGCCTAGGAGAGGAAAATAACTTCCTCACTCCATAAATCTAACTCGGATACCATGAATAAAAAATCCATTCTTCTTTTTCCTCTAGCCAATAACACTCACTCTTGGCAAGGCTGCGATCAACAATGCACATTGACAACCGAGTAATTGCAAAATCAATAGCAAATGAAGAAATCTTATGGGACAAGTTTTGCAAATGGGAATCCCCATATATATATGTGTGTATGTATATGTATATTTTGACATTCAAAGATATCAGCTTGTGTATATAAATTGAAATTTCTAGGCAGAGGGCACTTTTATCAACAAGATGCATACGTAAGGCCTTTGATACATAACCAGATTTGATGTCTCAAGTTAAAAAAAAGTCAGCAACAGAAATCTTTTGGATTTTGAGAAAGTCAGCAGAAATATTTGGAATTTGTGTTTGCTGAACAAGTCAGTAATAAAAATAAATCTGAAATTATATGGAGAGAACTAAATACAAGAAAGCCAAATTATCACCTAATTTACATAATTTTACAACACAGACACATACACAAAATAATTGTAGGTGAGATCCTTTGTTCCTTGATTAAAACATTAAAAAGACTTTAATCAATTCAGGAAATCCTTTGGGACTAAGAAAGTGGAAACAGCCATCCTAATCCCATATAAATTAAAGTACTATCAGTTTGAATAGACATTCAGTTTCTGAGATAGAAAACTTAGAAGAAAATCACTAGATAACATAGACTATGGGATGGGACTATATGGATGATGGAAAGAGAAAGAAAGTTATTGCTGAAGCTGATAAAAACTTTTAAAATGACTTACTCATAGTTGTGGATATCTATATTTTTAGTACTCCACCAGAAAAAAAACATACTTAACTAGTAAAAAACATCTGTCCATTTTAATTTAATCTTTTTTTTCCTCCCTTCCTCTCTTTGTTTTACTCATTAAGAGAAGAAGTAAAATGGAAGAATATTTAGGTCTGTGGTATGGACTTTTCTACAGGATTTCAGCTGTAAGAGTAAATCTTTTAAAGTGTAAATGCTAATGTTAAATGGTATGATTTGTTTTTTCCTGTGTATTTTTGCTTTGGTACTTAGTGTGTTTTGTTTTGTTTTATTTTGAATAAGTAGACTTTTTGAATAAGTAGAAGTGCTTATTCACTTAATATATTATAACTTAGAGTACAGAGATTCTCATTTTCTCTCTTTTTTTGATACCTTAAATGATTTTATCAGCAGTATTCAGATTTATTGACATTCTAGTCATAATGTTATTACCTTTTGGCTTTCTCAGTGATTTTAAAAAATGAAAAGGGAAGCTTTTAACACACAGTAAATTAGCAAAGGTGTTCCCATGGCATGTAAGGAATATAATAATATTGTTCAACCATTCTAGACAGATGTGAGAAAAATTCCCCTGTAATTTCATCTCCTGTACATAGGAAAATGTGATATATATTTTAATTGTAAGCAACTACAATTTCCAGAGAGTGTATTTTTTCCAAGAGGCAATTTATTTCTTTTCCCTGACCTGAAAAGTGTCAACTATATCTAAATCATTCCTGAAGATATTTATCTAAATCATTCCAAAAAAAGATTATGATGAGAGTTTCTGAAAACCTCTAGACATCTGTTTCCAGATTGCATTCTAATTCCAGTTTTCTAAGACAGTAGCTATCGATACTATTATTTTTTTTTCTTAATTTCTGACTCAAAGTTCATTGTTCTGATTTAAACCTGTTACATTTTATTCTGTACACAGTGGTCTCAAAGAGGGATTATTCTCACATTGTTTGGAACTAATTTTCCTATATTTAAAAACTTCTATCATATTTTCCCTTCAAACTACTTAGGATCAAAATGCCCTCATTTGATTAACCCTTTTCTCACAGAAAACTTTTATATTTTCATTGGTTTTGAGTACTCTTATTCCTGCCTTGCAGATAAGCTGGAGAAAACCACATCTTTATTGAAATATTGTGAACAGACTGAACAGCCCGAGCTAAGGTCTTATTGTCTTTTATGTCCCTTTTTTGTAATACTTCCTCCTGTGCCTTAACTTTTCTGATTTTTATCCCTGCAGATTTATACTGTTCCTTTATGTTTGTTCTGTATTGTCATTTAACCTTGTGTACATTTATTTAATGTTGTGCACATTCCATTAATTAAGTTTGGTTTAATGAAAAGCTAATGAGTAGATTATTGACTCTTCTGTATTTTCACATTGTGATATAAACTTGTATAAAGCAAGTCTCAGTTTAGTAACATTGTACCTTTGAGGTGCTTGACCTAAATAATTACCTTTTAACACAGATTTTGCTTTTGATTAATTGCTTTACCTTTGCACATGGCAAAGATTCCACTTGATTTTTCAAGTGAAGAGTACAAGGAGCTGGCAGAAGAAAAAGTCATTCTTCAGACTCTTATATTTTTATTACTTTTCTTTTTTCTTTTATTTTTTCCTTAATTTCTTTTTTAGAGAAAAAAAGCACAAGGATTTAACAGTAGTGTATATCTGTCCTAGAAGTTAACTGAAGAGGTGGGGCCAGCTTCATATTTAGTAACCTGTATTTATTCCTATAGAGCTTTTCATTTTGTAATATGCTTGAGCATTTCTACTTTTACCACAAAAATGAATATGTGACAAAGACATGTGAATTGTGGAAAGGCATCTGTTTAACAGCACCTAAAAATTCTGCAAAATGCAGATTTCAAAATGTGACACTTTGTGAAGATAAGGCGCCCAAATGCAAACAACCCTGAGTTTCTGCTTTGACCAAGAGAAGCTTGCAGTGGCTCAGCATCTCCTTCATCTGAGCTGTTATTCCCAGTGGAGGAGAGCAGAGGACAGGCCACCTGCAGAGCTGCTGTTCCTGTGGACCGTAGCAGTATCAGGAGCGGATGGCTGCAGATGTAAATATTCAGAGAGCTGCTTCTCCATAGTTCTTTGAAGGAAATAGGGAAAGACAGGCAATGGCCTATTAACTAAATGTCCTAACTACTTCTACAGTTAAGAATGGCACATCTAGAAGGCTTGCCTGAATTGACTTATTTAAGAGGAAAAGGAGAAAATAAAAAGAGTCACCTGTGCTCAAGTCAAACAATTTCCTCAATAACAGTAGCTAAGGGAAAAGTCAGTCCATAGACTGGGCTGAGGAACAAAAATACCACTGCCATTGTTGTGGCATAGTAGTGAACTCTGAGAGCTTTCTTGTCTCTAACTCCTGTTTGCAACTAAATTTTGCCAATTAAGAAATCAAACTTAAAGAAAGTAAAACAGAAAATTGCAGCATCTTCCCTAATGAACGGCTCATTTATCTTATTGGTAACAATCTTAAAACAAACTGATTATGTATAATCTCCACATTGTGTCTCAGATATAAACAGTCTTTGAAAGCTAAGAAAAACATTTATTAAAATGAAAGTTCTGAATCACCTGTGAGAAAGAAAAGGAAGTTTACAGCCCAGACATATTCATGTTAATATTGCATTATCCAAATACAACTCTTCTATAGTACTGTTCTGAAACAGAGCTAAGGATTTATTATTATTATTATTGTCTTTTTATTTTGCATAAGGAAAGTGAATGGGATTCAACTGCTACATTTAAAGTATGCTTTATAGGACAACAGTGATTCTGTACAACACTCTAAATGTAACAGAGATGTTTTCTAATAAATAATGCTTTCTAAAAAATAAACAAACAAACAAATTAAGAATGCGTCAGTTTGCAGTTTAAGAATGCATCAGAATGCAAGGACAACCCAAACCTTGGCAGCACAAAATACAGCCAAAAGTGATATACCTGTTGCTCATGTGTTCGGTGTTATGTCAAATACCTAGTATCTAATTCCTGGGAAGAAAGCGGGCAATCTTGTTCCAGCAGGGTTGAATTGCCACAATGTATATCCTACTTTAGCTAACCTGGCTACGTGGTCCCACTCGTATGCCATGGTCACTTACATCCACCGTTGCCACTGTTGTGTAAATGTGGCTATGCCTGGAAGAAGCTGGGTTTGACCTGCTGGAGATCAGCTCTGTGGAGAGGGATTTGGGAGTTCTGGTTGGCTAAAAGTTACCCATGAGGCAGCAATGTGAACCTTGCGGCCAAGAAGGCCGAGGGGCTCCTGGCCTGCGTCAGGAGGAGCGTTGCCAGCAGGTCGAGGGAGGGGATCCTGCCCCTCTGCTCAGTTCCGGTGAGGCCGCACCTGGAGTCCTGTGTGCAGTTCTGGGCTCCCCAGTACAAGAGCAATGTGGAGCTTCTAGAAAGGATCCAGATTAGAGAGACAAAGATGTTTAAGGGGCTGGAGCACCTATCATATGAGAAAAAAACTAAGTGAGCTGGGCCTATTTAGCCTGAAGAAGAGAAAATTGATAGGGGATCTGAATCAATATGTACAAATACCTGAGGGGAGAATGTAGCGAGGATGGGGCCAGACTCTTCTCTGTGGTGGCCAGTGAGAGGACAAGGGGTAATGAGCTCAAGTTGAAGGACAGGAAGTTCCATCTCCATGTGAGGAAGAACTTCTTTCCTGTGAGGATGAGAGTGCCCTGGAACAGGCTGAGGAGTCTCCTTCTTTGCAGAACTTCAAAATCTGTCTTGATGAGATCCTGTGCCACATACTGTAGGTGTTAGGGAGTTTTGACTAGATCATCTCTAGAGGTCCCTTCCAACCTTAACCATATTGTGATTCTGTGTGATTTTGTGGTTGATCTGAGGGTCCTGGATGTGAACCTCACCCAAAACAACAAACACACATACACAGAATATACATACACACCTGTAGCTAGCTCTGCAGATCAACACACACAGAACATCTCATCATTCATCCAAACACAAACACCACCAACATCATTATCCTGCTCCCTTCTCTGGATGACTAAGAGGAAGGACTTTTAGTGGGACACATATGCGAATATGTAGATTGTGCAGTCTCCAGTAGATGAGCTTAGACACTCATTGTGTCCTGCATCTGTCCCAGGACCTCTGGGCTCTCCATAGGTGGCACCTGGACATACATTCCCTGAGACCCCAAGCCCCCTCCCTTGGCTCCCAAACAACTTACCCACCCCTCAGCTTGATATTTGCTAATGATCACACATTGGCATGTGTACACCCTGTCTCTCTCCTTGCTGGCACCACAGACACACCCAAACTCCTGTGATCCTTGGTCCCACTCCTGCTGCATGCCCGGAGACTCTTGCACACACCAGCCTCAACAGCCACCCACCAAAAAAACCATAGCAAGTGGATGCTCTTCACTGTACCCCACACAAGCCCCCATGATCAGGCAATGATCTGGAGCTTGTGCCTGGGACAACCAAGAGGGGCTGGGATTCATCATCCTGCAGACATGATTGGGGCTCTCCCACCTGCTGCCCATGTCTGGGCTCATTTATGTATTTGTGCGCATGTGTATGTATGTGTGGATGAGCATTTTATGGACTGAGCCCTCTCCTGTGCTGGCCCTGGGATTTATTTGGGATCCCCCACTTGACACCTTTCCCCTGTGCTCATGCATCTGTGCGGAGACCAGCCTTTTATCAAATAACCTAACACTAGTCTTTACTCAGAGAGTAACTTTTGAAATTAAGAATAGCAATTTTTATGTATATAAACCTTGAATATATGTCTTTGTGTTGTAAAAATATTCATTAGCTCTGAGTCTGGGAACCTCTGATTTTAGGCAGAAGAACAAGATAGCATTTGCTTTGTTTTCTTGTCTGTAATTCCAACAGTTCAAGCAGATTTGCTTTTAGTTTATTCTTTAAATGATAGAAAGCACAAAGTGTGTATTTTTATTGTTAATCATATCTGTGAAGGTGAAATGAAGTCAGCCAAACTGCATGTGTGTATGTATCTAATAGATACTTGTGAGAAAGGCAGACTGCAGGTATGCTGTGTTTTCCTTTTTACTTTTATTTCTAAAATAGAAGCCAGTTGTATTGGTCACATAAGTCTTTGCAGGTTAAGATACTGCACAGAACTTAGGCTGAAAATCACTTTAACAGTTTTTAAGAACAGATGTTACTTTTTGTTTTTTTCTTTTCCCTTTTTTCTTTTTTTTTCCCATTGTAAAATTCATCTTATTTAGCAGTTGTTTGGAATCAAGCTATAAAAATCAAAAAGCAGAAAGCCAAATGAGAAGATATTTTATCTCACAAAACTAATGAAAAGGATGGAGAAGATTTCAAGTAATTTTCTAATAACATTTTGTTCTGTCTTTCTGCATAAACACCAAGCAGTTAAGCATTGTTCACCAGGAATTGTCTTAAGTATCCATACTCTTGTGAGAGAGAAAGTTTTTGAACTCCACATAAGAACATCAAATCTTAGAAGAATTACTAAAAGAAATTGGCCAGAGGACAATGGCTGCTTTTTACTGACCTATTATTTCTCTTCATGGTTACTGGATGCACACAGACATGAATCAAAGCACTTACAAATAAGATGTTTTTCTCTGTACCTGTACACAGAGAACTGCCTTTACGTCTCATTTTATTCTTCCTCAGTATAAAATGATTGATTGATTGCTCACAGCTTGCATGACTCCCTGCTGCCCTAGATCCATCTCCGCTCTTCACACTCCACACAGTTCTTGCATCATTGACTTTCTGCCAGCCATTTTGCTGCCAGTGCATGAGCTGACATTTAATGATCTTTAGACGCAGTAATGTCACATTTATCACTCTTTATCAGTTGTGACAGACCTAAATTCAAATGCAAACATGAAATGCAGACTGAATCCAATCCAAACAGTGATATACTTTTGAGTGGCATCTGTCAAGACATGTTGAGAAAGCACTGAAAAATGACCTGTTTCCTATTATTTTCTATCTACAAATAACAGCTTCCTAGGTCTACTCTTAAAATCTTTTTCCTTGTGGCATTCAGGAAAAACCCACTCAGCTTCCAAAATGTCATATCTATGTGGATGTTTTAATGTTTCTCTGAACTTTCAGGATTTCCAGATTGCACATTTTCATTTTAATCTGTTACCACGCTTTACATGAAAAATTCTTTGAACATATTGGTCTCTGCTTTAACTCTATCTTCATCTGCTAAACAAGGTATAGTTTTCCCCTTCTGAATTTCAGCATCACAGTTCTGATAGTTACTTTAGTGCAAGTGCCAAAAGGTAATTTTGCACTATCTTAGGCTGCTTTCAGCCTTCCCCCCAGGCTAACACACAAAAGTTTCCAAAATCAAATGGTCCTCCAGGTCTTTGTTGCTGGAGTTTAGTATCTTCCTCCTGTTCCATGAGGTCCTAATCAGTGCTTTCACTCTTTACTAACACACCCTTACTAACTTGTAGTTACAACCATCTTCTACAAGGAATGGATGCAGACTTCATGGCAGTAAATGTAACAATGAGAATCTTTGTTCATCAATTACAGAACCAATAAGAGTTAAACCTCAGAGGAAAAAAAAAAAAAAAAAGTATTTTCCTACTCCATTTTACTTTTTTCACTGCTTTCTCCTGCTGTGGGGAAGTCCAGCCATTGAAATTTTTTAAAGAGATGGTGCCTGAGGTATCCTCACTGGTGAAAAAGATTTGTGAGTAAGTCTCAGTATCTGCTCTGGATTTTCAATATTGCGGGTCAACATTTCATGCACTTCTGCTATACTGAGTTCACTGACTGAAATCAATGTTTACAAAGACTCGTACAGACTTGTACTGGAAGATGGATAAAGACACTGGTAGGCAGTAAAATAACTGCTAATTTACAGTATAGTCATTATTCTTCAGCTATAATTCATCACCATTGAGAGGGAGTGAGAATTCATGTTTTCCACATCTATGTTGTTGACTTTGCCCGGAACCAGAATTTGGTCTTTGGCATGCTTGTATAACATACTGTCTGTGAAGAAGAGCATTAACACCATATTTCTGCCAAAGTACTCTGAACTATATACATTTTACAAAAGCATTACTTCTTTTAAGAGAAAATTCTAGGGAATAAAATAAAATTTGAGAAGATTTAGTTAGAAGTCACATATTGCAGGTATGGCTGGGTAAAAGCTGTATCTTCTGAGACAGCAAAGCTGTTTGCCAGCTATCTGCTTTCCTAATATTATTCCTAATATTCCTGTATTTCCTAATAGTGAAGCATATTAAAAGAGCATTTGATAGAATTTAGAAATGTCTATTCTTGTCAGTTTCACAGTGTACCTACCAGAATGCAGAAATTTTCATTCTTCCCTTTATTTCAAAGACAGATGTATTTAAATTTATTTTTACATAGATGTCAGAGCTGATGCAGCCTGCACTTCAGAGAAATGGATGTTGCTTGAGATCACTAATTCTATTTATAATGTTTGAGCTGAGAACATTTCTAGAAGTCTATTGGCACTTCTTTTGCCAAAGGCAGGCTGCCACCAATTAATTGTAAACTCTATTTTGATACATTTTAGGGAAACTGTCTAATAAAAATATTTTTTTAAAAGCAGTGAAAGTGATAGTTCTTCCCTGTGGAGAAAAAAGGCATATTTTAAGACCGGGGTAGTATTGAAAAATCTGCCCCAACTATGTCCCCAAAACACTTTAGGAACACAGGTAGAAAGAAATAGTTGCAGTGGTAGTTAGCTAACACACACAAAAAAACAACCAAACAAACGAACAAAAAAGTAATAAATTAATATATGTCTCCTAGCAGCTATGCAAAGCTGTATGATGGTAGTTATTGTAACACTATGCAAACGACAGAAGTTTGAATTAGATTGTTTTATTATCATTCACTACTATGGCTCGTCATTACTAAGCTGTTAACTGAACACATTCTTCAATATAATGACTTAGCAAACACACAACATTTATGCAGAGTGGAAAGAAAGATGGAAGTGGCCTGATCCAAAGCTCAGCTACCTCAGTGAGAAATTGCTGATTTAGTTCTGCGGATCAGGCATTCACCGCTTTCCTTTCTCCTTTTGCATAAATATTGCACTACAACGTTTCCTCTACCTCGTTTTTGCCTCCACTGCTTAGGGAGAAAGTTTTCTGAGGATGGAAATATCTTCAATTCCCTTTTATGTAGAGAAAATCTCTGCAGTTTTGGTGCATAGATAGTGAGGGGTGTTGGGGGAGAATAGGTTATGCTTCTTCACAAACTAAAGTTTTGCTGATCAGAGCCAATGGACACCTTCATTACTAATCCCTAAGAACCCATAATAAGTTTATATACCAAAAGCATAAGCTTTAACATTCTATATCATTATTGAGGCACTAGACCTTGCTATTCCAACAGTTAGGCTATTAGGGCAGTCTTTGTTTTATGCCACCTCCAAGTTGTTTTCCAAAAATTTTTTTCCCTCACATGGTTGGTCAGAAAATACATCATCCTAGAAACATTTAAAATTTGTCAAGAAGCAACTGATATTTACACAAAGGGCCCATCTCTGAAGAGTTTGTTATCCTCTGAAAAAATATACCTGATTTTGACTGTAGAAAAATACAATTTATGAGTTAGATTGAAAGTAGATAAATTATAATTAATTCCACCTATTGTTTAATATTGTTGATTTATTTTTATTGTTTAAGCCTGAGACTTCCACTACAAAATCTTAGTTTTCCTAAATCTCAGCTTTTTGTCTTCAATATGTTAATATAACATGATCAGCATTAGCTTTCTCTGTTTCTTTATTTGGAAATCAGGATGCTCATATGTTCCTGACCAAAACATTATCTCTGGAGCATGTCTTAAGGTCATAAAGTCACCCAGGAGTTAGTAAGTCTGCTATTTCTTCAGAGCCGCTAGTTTCCGTGGATCAACTTTTTGTTTGACAATTTGTTTTTTCTGGCAAAACAAAGACTGCTTCCATATTATTTTTATATAGAGGTATACAGGAATTTTTGAGTAATATATCTTTTTTCTTGGGTCATCAGAAGGAAGTTTCAGGACCTAATAGATATTAAAAGGAATTTATCTGTCTAAACCTACAAATGGCTTTTACCCAATGGTCAGCATTGTCACAGCTGCTGCACTTGGGTGTAGTTTGTCAGAATACTTTGCTTTTCACATCAGGCAGTGAAAGTATGTTTCACAGGCATTTCATTTTTTCTTTTTCTTTTTTTTTCTCTTTTTTTTTTTTTTTTCCTGTGGCTGTTGATAAACATATTTGATCATCATGAACAGCAGGATTTTTTGTCCTGACTCATTGGGAAGTCCTGTGACATCTCAAACAGAACAACTTAATAGTTGGATTTCAAGTTTTACCATCCACTTTTCTACCAGCATGACACTAGTCCACTGTGAGAAAGCCCACCAAAAAATTAAAAAACTCAAACAATGTCACTGCAGCATGATAAGTTTCAGACGTGAAATTCAAACTTACATGTTTTCAGAAAGATAACAGAGACTCTTTTCAGTACTTGCAGTGAAAATGCATCTATGTTGTAGCATCCATTAAAGAAAGAGAGAGAGAAAGAGATCTTTATCAAGAGTAGGGGGAATTTAACTCTGAGATGCATTTCTGTAATCACTGCTCTTACAGCCTTGATGGTTTTCGGATTTACCCCTTCTCCTCTTTTTATGCAACCACACTAGAATGAGGCGTGATGTTAAGAGTTAAAGCTGACTGCATATGACAACATTCATACTACAATACCAACAACTAGGTCTTTTTTCTTTTTTTTTCCTTAATGGCTAAATTGTTAACATCTTCTATTTCAAAATGAAATGATTTGTTCTCCCTGCCATTTTAATGTATTTCTGAGCTAACAGTATATTCCCTGAGGAAAGAAGTTAGTTCAAATCTATAACTTTGAATTTGGTCATAAATGCAGGAAGTGTTCCACTTGGCTCAAACTTATTTCCTGCACCTTGTCTCCTTGCTGCACTTTGTCTACCAGGATCAAAGAAACAGAAAAAAGTCTGAATACTTATTCTCCTTGTAAAAATACATATTTGTTAATATAACAGTAGGTTTTAAACTACAACTCATTGATGCCAATCCTGTGTAAACCCATACACCAGATAGCTAATGATTTGGGGGGATAGATATCTGCTATGAGAAAATACTTACATTCACACTGATTTATACTGAGGTATCCTTCAGAGATCTCCCTTCTCACTTTCCTCTTTCCCTCAGTGCAAGGCGAGTGCAAAGAATTCTGTTACACAGAGTCACTTTTCTGGAGAGAAAGAGGAATACAACAATCCACTACTGCAAATCCCATTTCAGTACATGGGAGTGTTGTGAGAATTGGTATTCCATATTAAAAATGATTATGTATATTTTATAGTGCTGTAGCATTCCATGTCTGAGGCAAATAATAATGACTTAGTAAACTTGAAAACACATTTGTGTTGTTTTTCTGGGGCTACACAAGCGTATTATTTTCTAGCTGGATTAAATCTAGCTGATTTTGTGGGATTGATGTACATCAAGAACTGCACGCATTCAAATGATTGCATAAAATATGTACCTATGTGTTGATATTTTACCACATAGATGTATATAAACTGAGTGCATATTTCTACTTATGTAAAAATACGGGTGTATACATATAAACATACAGACATATAAGCACAATATGTTTTTAATACTTGTTTCTTTTTTGATGATGTGATGAAGATATAAAAAAAAATGCATGATGGTTTAAAATTCTCTGATGCTTTTGGTCACAATACCAGAAGAAAGGACAAAAGGTCTTTATCTTTGTGTTTGATGTCTTTAGTTACAGCCTGAGACAGGCCTCCAAGGTGGTTCGGTGAAGGTCTGTCTGCCGCTTAGATTTGTTCTTTTAATCATTTAAGCCTATGTTTTCAGAAATGTTCATTAATTCTCCCTGCCAAACTGAAGGCTTGATTTGAAAAATTGTTTAGCCTCTGAACTCATGTTTGCTTTAAACAGAAGTGCTTCTCAAAATTCTATCTGCACTGTCTCAGATTTAATGTTTGCAAATCAAAACACCCCTATAGGACACACAGTAGAAAACATGGATATTCAGACATTGCCACCACAAGCTGCCCAGTGCTGTGCTGGGAAAAAAAAAAAAAAAAAAAAAAAAAAAGATTGATGCCTGACCCACAGACCATAGTTCTGTCATCCTGTTTTTCAGTTTGACATGCTCTGATATCTGAGACATGATAATAAAAAAGCTAAAATTAAGAAATCAGCATTTTAAAATCCAAAAAGAACTTAGTTTTTCCTGTCATGCTGCAATGAAGGACCCAGTAAAACTTTTTAAGGATTTTTTTTGTTTTGTTTCACTTATGCCTTGTTTTTCTTTACTATCTGTGCAGAATTATACAAGAGCTAGAGAGCTAGGCTGCTTATTTAATAATAGTTCAAAACTTGTTTTTAATGACACTATCTGTCAATTATTTTTAAATAGAAGATTGGCAGGATTTTGTTTGGGCACTGTTCATATCTCATCACTTTTGTGCTGCTTTGATGCTTTCTTGGAACCATAAACCTAAAGCTAAATGACTCTATATAGCTAGGGAAGAATCAACAATATGAAGTCACATGTGCTGACACTTGGCAGAGTGAAAAATTATCTGTGGCTCTTTAATAATAGGGAACTGGGATAATGGGTATCTGGGGAAGAGTGCTGAGATGGGAGAATAAATGCAGCATGGCTGCTGGCTTACAGTTATATGGGTTAGCCCAATGAAGAGATTTTCTTCTTAAAGCTGGGTTTCATGAGGGATCTTTTTTCTTTTTTTTTTGCTGTCTCTATGACCGCCCTTCTCTGCTGTCACTTCTCCTACGTTACTCATGCCAACTACTTCTGCTGGAGAGGGAAAATGATTAAGCTGACTGAAAATGGATTAGAATATTGAATGTGCACATACCTACCAATATAAAATATCATTTAGGGTTTTTTTTTTATTGCTGATTCTCAAAGCTGAAAACAGTGTTAGATTTTTTTGGTGTTGTTTTGTTTTGTTTTATTTTTGTTAGCTAGTTTGTTAGGCTTTTCTGTGTGGAGGCTCTCAAGTTAATGTCCATCCTGACCCATAATGCGGAGTGGTGGTTTTCCTTTCATGTCCCGTGCACCTGGCACAGGCATGTGCAAACATCAGACCAAGGAGGGTTTCTATGCAGGGACCCTGGGACCTTGGGCTTCTCCCACAGGGACAGAATCTGTGGCTTTGCCCATTCCAATGTAGGGAAACACAAGGAACTGCTTATGCTAGCTTCACTCAATGAGAGTTGACAGCTCGGCAGCTATGCCCAGCAGGGAAGAAGGGGAGCATGGAGATGACCTGCAGCGAATAGGAAAGGCTTGATAAGTACCCCAGCTGGCGGCAGTCACAGTGAGCAGAAGAGGGAATGGGAGATGCCCCTAATTTCTGGGCCCTGCTGATCCACTGAAATTCACTGGTGTGGAGAAGGATTGTAGCTGTGTTAAGCATATGACAACTGTATGGGTGGAGGGTTGTGGGATAGAAACCTCTATAACTACACCAACTCAGTAAAATGCAATTAGTGCATGAACATCAATCAGTCCCTGCTCATATAAAGGCAAAACAAATGTACCCTGACAAGATAGCTTTGAAGACATCGCCTCACCACAGATCATTTCAGTTTTAACTCCTACTTCTTTCTCCTTCTTTCAGAAATCAAAAGGAAAGGTCTGAGGATTGCTTCTGAGGATTGTTATTTTTCTTCTTCTTTTTTTTTTTTTTCTCTTGGATTACCTGCTATAGATTTTTAAATGCAAATCTGGAACATTTCATACAGCTATCCTTTCTGGGGGAAAAAATCATTTGCATATTCAAACCTTTAAAATGTCATCTGTTCCTTTCAGCACGTCTAATCAATGTTACCTGCAGAACAGGACACCCAAGGCTTCTGTAAGGGCCAAACTCTATTCGCCAGCTGGACAAGCCAAATAATGCCCTTTATGACAGTGTTCACAAGGTTCAGAACACAATAGCTTGGATAATTATAAAGCAACTTTAGTAAGGAAGCATAGAGAGGTCACAGATTGCAGAGTGCCAATGACAATTCATCTGGAACAAACAGTAATCTCTAAGGTGTTTCAGCTCCCGCCACTCTCGATGAAGTTCTTTGCTCAAAGTAAAATAAGCCCTAATGTATTCCCTAGAGCACAGGAGCATTGTGTTCCTTGTGCTTTTGAAATCCAGACTGTCACTTTTTTGTTGCTCACATGGTTTTGTGGAGACTTCTTTCAGAATAAAAGAGACATACTGCATTTTTTTCAGACATCATTGTCTTTCATGGTTTGTAGCAAAAAGAATGAATATAGCAAACAGGGAAGAAAAACCACTATAAGACCAAAAGTAAGCCATATAGCAGGTGGAAAATGGTAAAGGAAATAGAAAAGAAAGCTGTAGGAAAAGGATATGAGATCAGAGACCTAGTTTACAGGATGAACAGGATTATGTAGAAGAGAAGCTAAAGGAACAAGAGATTTGTGAAAGGTGGCTCAGGAAAATTGCCATAAAAAAAAAAAGAAAAAAAAAAGAAAAAGAGGATAAAGTTACAGTATGAAGAAAAAATGATAGATCTCTGAATTCAGTATCTCTTTAATTCTGAAATATTTATAATAAAATCTTCCATGAGACTTTCTTTTCATTCATAAGACATCTTTTAATGTTTATCTGCCAAATCCTTACATGGTGCAAACTCACAAGAATTGATAAAGGAAAAGCTTTGGTGGGTAAACTTCCTAACACAGACTCTTTATGACAGTAAGGCTTTCAGCCTCATCTTCATGAAAAAATAGTGAAGTAACACTATTACAGTGTCATTGACTTTATTCATTGGCACTAGGAAAACTTTCAAATCCAGAATTTGAGAGTCAAGTTTCAGATCTGTTTATATTCTGGAGTTATTCTATGATATCAGAAAGTCACTTAAGAACAAGTTTTTGAAATATTTGCCTGCAACAAGTGATCTGACTAATGGTGTTTTTGAAAGTGTCTATACACTTAATTTCCCTTGATTTCAAATAACTGACATCTCTTCAAGACTTACATGTCTAGTTGTCACTTGCTTTTGAAAAAAAAATCAGTTTTATCTTTAAGTCTGTCTTTTAGTTTTCAGTGCAAAGTACTATTTCTAGATGAAGCATAATAGCATTTCTCTACCTTTCACAGGTATTGAGATTTACATAGAATATGAGGCAATATTTTTAAAAAGCTTTTAGGTACCTCTCCCTCCATGAAACTAAAAGTCTAAATTTACAATCTTTCTCTACAAAATTGCTAAGATAAGCCATACACAAACCATAGAGAGTTTTTTTTTTTTGTTTAAGAGGCATTCCAACTACTTTGAAGTCAGCCCTGCTACTTCTGGAGTCAGTGACAAAAGTCACTTTGGGTTTTGGGAGGAGGAACACTGGGAACACAAACGACTTTCTATTTCATTGATCCAACTGTCAATTTCTTGCTGTGACCAAACAAATCTTTATAACAAACATGGGTCTGAGGCATTTTTTTCACTTTCTCTTCTGATTTTCCTCAGTGCTATAATAGCTTACCATCTATCTCTGCCACTCTCTCCTCTATTACTTCTTGGCTGGAAATCATGGAACTCTTTAACACATTCACTCTGTCACCATCTCTCATTGACATCTTTCTGCTAATCTTGTCAGTGAATATCGACAGGCTCAACCACCAAATATTATTTAATATTTGCTAAGTTAATCAAGATTCTTTTAATGTTTAAACACACAAGAAACACGTTTTCTAAATTAAGACACGGGAAAGGAAGACTATGATCCTTGCCATCATCCCTATTAGGCCAGCATTTGTTATTTAAATAGGATGGCACATTATTGTCCCCTGTCATTTATGCCATGTGAGTTGTAGCTGTATCATTCCATAGAATATCAAAGTGTTAAACTTCTGCAAAAGCACCAGGAGAACTAATACTGGACTTTCACAAGGTTTAAATCTTATAAATTACTTAACTCTGGGGATGGTCTGAAGAAAATAAAAGTTTTTATTTATTTATTTACTTATGCCATGTTATCCAAGTTAAAGACCCCTTTCTTGTGGTTCTTCTCTTAAACAAATTTTTAATATATGTGTACTGAAATTAGGAAATAAAGTACATGTATACTCCATTATCACCTGTTCTTGGGTCTGACCATCTAACTAAGAAGAATCAGATTTTTGCAGCATCAGCAGGAGCGATACAGAGAGACAAAGGAGTGATGTAAAGGCAATTTTCTGTGACTTAGCTAGATAATGATTTTGCTTAGTAAAATCAGGTTTTTAGAACAGCGTAACTGCTAAGTGTAGCATCATTACCCAGAGGAGCATGTACTTTCCAACCTCAGTGCATTCAATATTTTTTTTTCTCTTATGATTGATTTATTTATCACTTCTTGAGATAAATTTTAAACAATTTTCTGGATCAGAATCACATCTGAAGTGCATTTAAACAAAGACTCATTTAGCTAGATCAGTTCTGCTACTTATTTGCTGCACCTTGCTATCACTCCATTAAGTGTGGATTTTAGGTAGTTAAGAGACAGTTGCTCATTTCACGAGGGACTATTTGTTGTTTCAATGGAATTACAATGCTGAAATGTATGTTCTGCATAGAACTTTTGTGGTGGTTTGCCTTTGCAGGAATTATTTTTATTGGCCTCATACTACTAATTAGTGCAATTGATCGGAATGCAATATTTTTCTGCTTATATATAATAAATGTGTATGCATAGATATGCGTATCTATGGATGCATATAAATGTATATAAATGCTATAGCACATATATTTTTGTTGAAAGGTGTTACATGCAATGTAAATTCTTCCTCATTTTTATTTTCACAGATAACAATTACTAATATGACAGTTACCTGAGAAAAAATTTCTAAACTATCTAGTTTTATATTTTCCCATCAAAGTTCTTTAAATGCTTGTCAAGTTACATGAAAGTAGCACACTTTTATTTTATGTTATTTGTCGTGGAAGAAACCAATTAGGGTAAAATAATACGATTTTCCTAAGGTAAAAATAATGAGTCAAAGACTAATAAAACTGAGGTAGTAAAACAAGTATATGTGGTACAGAAAAAAATTGTGGATCCCATTAAAGTGTCATTTAACTTCGGAAGGCTTTAAAAATATACATTTTTCTGGTTCTGGGAGTAGACAAATCAAATCAATCAGAGATCAACATCAAAATTTAAATTGTAAAGTGTTTCATATTTCCCCCTTCCCTCCTGCTACCCATCTCTCCAAGCTTGGCAGTCCTATTATTTTGGCAATCCAAATGTCATTTTCTTAAATCATATATATCATCAAGAAAGCTAATTTCAGAATCTCAACATGATTCCAACTCTGTAGAGACAGTTCTTCCTGGTGATGATAAATGAAAAGGATTGTATGAACACAGAGTCACTGACAGTAAGAAATCATAGAACTAAGACTAACAAAAATAAAGTCATGGTTACTGTTCACACTAGTTCCATATGTCATCAAATCTTTATAGGTGGAAGAAACACTCCCATTTTTTCTCCAGTGCTGTTTCTCACTCCATTCAAGTGTGGTGCAATCCTGCTTCAGGTCTCCTCCAGAAAGTATAAGTGCTCAGTCAAACCTAAGAATATTTATCAAAAAATGAATTATTCTTTACTTTATATGTTGTTATCTCAGTAGGGTCTAGTATTGTATTTCAATTCAATGCATTTGTGTAGCAATACCTTTTGTGTAAATTTAGGCATCACTTCAATATCTTATATACAGACATTTCAGTCAGAAAGCTTAGAAGACTTATTTAGCACTCTTGAAAATATTAGTAGTTGCAGCCAACTTCCTGATCCATAAACAAAAACTACAAACAAATACAAAAAAATACAAAGTATTGAGGTTTAAAAATAAAAAGAATTCATTTCCCAAACCCTTACAATGCTACTTATAAATAGAACTTTAATCTTCTACTTGCATGTTTTATATCGTGTATCTGCTTGGAAAGGAAAATATTCCAAGGTATTTAGACACTTAATTCTCAATAAACTCAATATAAATGAGATGGGTCAGTACACCGAAATCTCTATTTATCTCTCTTGTTGTGGGATAAACATTTTTTTTTTTTTTTTTGCTAGAACTGTCCAGTTTACATGTTTACATGTAGTACAAACTTTATCAATGCAGAGTATATTTTTAATCCTGGAGAAAATTTTAATCTTTCTTATAAAAAGGTGAAAATAGTACAGTTAACCAAAATCACTGTATATAAATCACTGTAGTACAATACTTGATTCTTCATCTCAGTTTAAAATAATAGTAGTCTTGACAAGCAGCATTCTGATACACATTTTATTGTTTTTCTGAAATACTCAGCAACACAGTTGCACATATTTGTAAGGAGAGATGTATTATATCTGGAATATGTGGACAAGGAAAGGTTTTTTTTCACAATGAATTCCAAAACTAGACACTACAGCTACATTTTTCTTCTGCTTTCAGATGCATTTTAGGAATAAAAAAGTGTGGTAAAAGGTGTGAGATCATCTTCTTATTCTTAAAGCTTTTTTTTTTTTTTTTCAGAAAATTTCTAAAGAAAGTTGTTTTACATATACATCTTTAATTGTAAACTTACTTTTTATCTGATGTATCTATTTCAGATTAAGTGCAGTGTGCCATCTCTGGAGACAATTCATCTACAAAGAAATATTTCTATTTTAAGCATTCAGTCTTTGAGTTAAACTTTATCATTTTATTTAAATAGTCATATGGCAAGATAAAATTATTTGTTTGCATTTATGAGTCTGACCAGCAAGAAGATGAGGAGAAAATCCACACTGTATTTAAATCAACCCCATGCATAAAGTAACATAGTGTGGAAACAGAAAATAATCAATCACATGAATGATCCATCCTCATGGATAACCTGCTCCTGTTGTCCTCAGCATGTATAGGAAATGCTTTCCTTATCTTAAATGAGCCCTTTAAATAATCATATAAAACAGATTAATTTCATGAGAATTCTTATCTTACTATTACTGAGGGTGAAAATGAGAAATGGAAAAGATAACTAAAAAAATTTTATCTAATCTTAGGACTTTATACTTAGCTGGTATAAGCAAGGTAACTACAATGCTCCTCTAAAGAATATTGATATTGACATTGCACAGATGGTACTGCAAGTTAGAATTTTTTCCACCTTTCACACTTATTTGAACTGGATGGTGAAACAATGTTTAAAGCCTTGGAATTTAGTTAGTCAGAGCTGAAAGAGAACAGGGTAAGATATGAGAGGTCTACTGCACAGAGTCATTTTCTGAACAAGAACATTAGATTGGAAGGAATTGGAAGGATTGGAAGGAATTAGATTGGAAGACAGAATTTATTCTTTTATTATTTTCTTCTGAATCATGCCAAATGAAGCAAGTCTCTTAATGTTTTATCTAGCTAGTGGTTTTGCAAATGCTTGACTTCAGAATAACTCCGTTAATGGAAGCAAACCATACAGGCAGCTATTAAGCATACTTATTGTCAGGCCTTTATAAGGTTAAGATCAGCATTGGGTAAGTGGAAAAAGAGTTTGCCTGTTGAATAACAATTACTCTTCCAGTAACATTTTAGACTAGCTGGAATATAACTGGGATTAGAGGTCAATGCCTGCAGTTAATATATATATTATCGTACAGAGACACTTGAATTTTCTGGGAGTGGATGTTCCTTTCCTTTGTCCCAACCTCAGTAGCAATCAAAACTTAAAAATCCATATTCATAGAATATGTATTCATAGAATCATAGAATTGTTAAGGTTTGAAGGGACCTTTAGAGATCATCTAATCCAACCCTCCTGCACACACAGGGTCACCTAGAGCATGTGGCACAGGACTGCGTCC
>VZSV01000022.1:7346660-7369572 GCA_013398735.1 Nothocercus julius | reverse complement strand
TTTTTTTTTTCTCTCCTTCATCTAGTAAATCACTCTCTTTGAAAATGTGTGTGATTAATTTTTACTTTCTTAAGAAAACATTCTTTGTTTTCCTCTGTACATATAAATGTAGAGTACTGTTATCTACTCATAGTAACTTGATATTTTATCCACAAAGAATGTGTTTAAAAGAGGCTGTTGTGGCAAAACACCAATGCATTATCATTAGTCCAGGTGTGTTTACTCTGCAATTTAAGCTTGCAAGCATGTTGTTTTGCTTTGTTCCTTTCTTTCCAAAGAAAATTAATTTTCACCTTTTTCAGGTTCTGTAGGTGATACATATGGGTGTTTTCAAGCATCAGCCATTTGAAAAATACCAAGTCCTGTGTGAATTAAATAAAGCAAATTTGTTTAAGGTATCAGCCATACTATTCTAGAAACTGAGGTGAATTCCATTTGCAAATGCCCCTTGACTTAGATGAGGTGAAATTTGGGGGGTTTTCTTCCTTTTTTCTTCCTTTTTTTTTCCCTTTTTTTTTTTTTTTTCTTGAAAGTGCTCTTTTTAACTTGGAGGAAATATTTTCAATTATGGGAATAACAACTGCTTAATTGGTAAAGAATATAGAGCATTTAGTGCCTAGGAAATGATGGAGAGTAGGAAGCGATCTAAGCTATGCTTGTTTCTGATGCTTCACAGACACTTGTGTGAGACAAGTAAGTGATTGCTAAAATTAAGTTTTGTTTATTTACCTGTTGTCAATGAAGCCTGACTTCAGTCAAATAATTCGGTAGGTACAAACGGTGGAGCCTTCTCTTCCTTGGGGTAAGTGGTCTTTTCTTCAGCAGTGATCTGCTTTAAGTCAGAGCAAACAGAGCAAACTCAACAATTCTAGTCTGCAGTGAGGCTTAAGGTACTTTTTCTATCTTCTGGTAGATGCATACAGAGAGTTGCAGTACCTTTGGCACCTTGCTGCTGTTTTATATTTCTTCTATCAATGCGCAGTGTCAAGAGTGAAGCTTAGAAAGAAAGAAAAAAGAAGAAAAACTTAATAATGGGCTATCTGTTTCTTTTGAATGAGTTGAATACCTGCAAGCGAGGATGAGATCTAACATGATTCTTAATATTAATTCCAAGCAAGGCAATAATAATTGCACATTCTGGAGAAATTCATTACCTATCTTAAGAAGAGTGCATTGTATTATCAAGGTTCCTATGAATGCAAACTCCAATTTTACACTGAAATCTTATTGTGAAAAAAGGAACAATATCGTTATCTTCTGGGTGTGTTTTTGTTTGTTTGTTTTCTTTTCTTTTCTTATTGGAGTATGTCTGTTGCTGCCGCTGGAGTGATTCTACGTCTTAAAATTAGTTAGCAGGAGAGTAGTTTATAAAAATGTACTTTGAGGTTTTTAATTATTTTTATTTTCTTATTCAAATACAAATCATTTATTTTAAAAAATATAAGAAAGATCTCTAATTTTATCACTACCCATACTGAGCAACGTTAGGAGAGTTTAATTTTGTGATTGTTCTGTGAAGTCAGCAGTCTTCTAAGAATATATCAAGTTAGGAATAAAAAATTGTCAGCTCTGTTATTGTGACTCCCAAAAATCCAGAAAAACTTAGACTGGGTTGAAGAAAAACAAGCAAACAAATAAACAACAACAACAATGAAGAAGAAATGTGTAGAAAACTATTGAAAAGAAAAAGGCGTTGTCAGGCAGAACAATATCTCATTAAATATAGAATCAGGTACAGGTATAGCACAGGTACAGCCGTCTGGCCATCCATCCATAGGACTACAGAACTTCCAAATGGCAAAATAGTCCAGCTGTTTTTTGGCTTCTCCTTCAACACAACCAAAAGGGTACCAATTAATTTGAATGTTTATGCCTGTGACACATAGTATGTTTTTTTACAACATTCTGCTCTCAAAGAAGAGAAAAAAGAAACAAAGGTGGAAGAACTTTTTGACTAAGAAGTTTCATTACATATGGGAAAAAGAAAATCATTTCTTTATCCTGACAGCACAGGGATAGTTATTTCTGAAGTGATGACGTTTCAGGGCCAGAGCCCAGCATGTGTTAATCATCATGTTGCCATTCTCCCCAGTTACTGAAATTTATACCAGCTAAGGATTGGTCTCTGGATATCATCATTATTTATTTAAGGACTCAAGGAAATTANTTTTTTTTTTTTTTTTTTTTTTTAATGTATGTGCTCATAATCTAGCCTGTTTGAATTACGGCTAGCAAGAAATTCAGCAATTTATTTTTCCCTGAAAGTGTAGGGTTTCTTGTTTGTTTCTTTATTTTTTCTTTTTTATATATAATAATTGGTTGAAGAATCTGATTTGCAGTCTCAATAATTCTCAATCTTTTGTGATTGCTGAATATTATCTATAAGCAAAATAGATTCATAAGTATAGAGAAGGGAAAAAATAATGGTGGGTCGATAAACCTATAGGTTTTTAAAAGTTTTTCAAATAGTTTCCACTTAAAGGAGCATTGGAGACAAGATTTTATTTAAGACTGTATTTGCATTTTCAATACTTTCCAGATGCCTTTCACAATTCCCTTTATCTTGAAGGACTGGAATCTATCAGTTGAGAAGCTCTTATAAGTATTATGCCGGTTTGCAGATGAAATGAAAAATGAACTCTAAAGAATCAGACTTTCAGCGTGGAGGTTACTTTCCAGCCTCAATAAACTGAAATCTTCTGGGTTATTTTTTAGATATTCTGCTGACAGGGCAAGGCATCTAGGTTCTTACCTCACAAGTTCAGTTGAATCCTACTAGAAATGACACTTTCTTAGATAAGTAAGATATCAGTAGAGACTATCCCAGTAGAGATAGTCCCAGTACCAGTAGAGACTATCAGCAGAAAGTGCCAGTAGAATATCAGTAGAGATAAGTAGTCAGCCTAGAGTCCTAAAGTTATCTGAAAGTCTAATTCCCCTCAGTTTTATCAGGCAAATAAATGCCTTGGAAATTTGGATTTTTAGCATCATTTAGGTGACAAAATATTAGAGTGAAAAATCAAATATATTGCAACGTTATAGGAGTTAAATTTGGATACCAATGTTTCAACATTTCCTCTCCATTACAAGAAGTATGACGCTAAAGCAAACACATAGAAATAAGTTTAGTGATTGACTAACCACACACTTTCACACAGAGAGGGAAACAGCTCAAGCCACATAATAGGAACAAAGACTTGATCCTCATTTACCTCAGAGAAGTTATTTCAGCAGTACTCTAAAGACAAGCTTTGTAGCATGCCTCCTGTTATGCCTAGCTTTTTTATCAAGACAACCCACTGTTAAGATCAGGTTGTCATGACTACTGTAATGTTTAGGCCATGTGTAAACTTTCTTTTAGAAAATCATTCTTTCTATGAAAATAATTATTTTTTGAGGAAGAGAAAGGAAAAAAAATGAAAATGTTTGGAATGACTGCACTTTTTATGCTCCAAGAAATCAAATCTTAGTCAGACCTTAGGTCTATTTGATCTAACTCAGCTTAGGTCAATTTTACTTTTGTTTTGCTCTGACTGTGGCAAATGCCTTACATTTTTTCATGTAAAGTGTATCAGTGAATTTGAGGTATGGATTAAGATCTGAGGACCTGAAGCTTTCTTGTGAAAGTCTCTTTCCTTTGAGATTTTTATCATTTTCTTTGACTGCAGCTGAATGTTTGTTAATATTCTATACAAATATTTCCTTCCTCCCTTCCCCAATTGTGAAAACTTAATTAAAATGTGATTAGAGATGGATATAAGATGAAATACATATCTCAGCAGTTTCAGATATCTTGTGAATTTTCATCTGTATTTCACAAATTTCATGGCTGGCCTTCATCTTTGTGAGGCTATGTAAAGTATCAAACATTTTCAAGGATGATTAGATCTCTATCATGTGAGCTAATTTCAAGCTTAAAGGTAATATAGTCTCCAGGTGCTTTAAAAATATTGAAGTGTCATTTCTGTTCAAAATCCCGACCACATAATGATTTTGAAGATTGATTGATGATTTAGCAAGAAGGCTACGCAATAAGATCCACTGATAAGTATCTGTTCTCCCCTGAACAACAGCATCCTGCATTGGTGCTTCCGGGAAGACAATAGCAAAGGTTGAGCAGGTTTTATGATAGGCTTCCCACACATAAGCCAAGCCACTGCAGCTGTGTCTGTCAAGGAAGTGATTACAATTGAACAAATTGCTGAAAAGAAAGAGCAGGAAGAATTTTGACTCTCCATTTTCTTCCTTTTATGCTCAAAAATTAGCTTGTTTTTAAAGGCTTTTGGTAAAGGTGCTTTCCATTGAGATAATACTCTGGAATACAAAAGTAGATGAATTTTAAAGTTGGTACTATTCTACATGCAAATGTATATACTGGGATAGCTTGAAAAGTGAATTTTAAATTAAAAGTTAAAGAAAATGTTAAACAGTTATGTGAATTTCAAAGGCTTATAACAGAAAAATGATTCTGACTGAGAGATTTTCCTAACAAAATTTAGCAGGATGTGATAATAATATACCTGGTGGCCATTAGAAAGTTCCAGTCTCTTTTTCACTTTTAGGGAACAGATTCAAATGACAGTAATCTTAATCCCTTAAATATGAAGTGCAGACTTTCATCATTTTTTTGCTAAAGACAGATATCTCATGTTAATACAAAATCATTAAGTTAAAACATTTCATTAAGAATAATTTTATTATACTTGATGGTAAAATAATTAAAAAACTAAAAATTAAATGTGTAGCAAGTAAATTTACACCTGTAGCTTTTATGCTATCTATGAGTAATGGTACCATTTGTACTTCATAATAGCAGTACAATTAGGAAAATTTTAACAAATAAGCAATTGTAATAAGCATAGCGCAGATTGAAACTCTATGTGATTTAATTATATATAAATTCATTAGTAAAAGGTGTTAAATTGCTTATCAGTTTGGTTTATTACCATGCTTTCACCAGTCAGATGTTCGAACATGAAACCATCCTTCGGCAATGACAATTGTTGAAAATTGAGAAAATACTTATAAATGTACCCTTAAAATGAAGTATGACCATGACAATCATCTTTTCAGAAAAATGTTATTTTTAAGAAGCAAAGTCCAAACATATAGTGATCCAGATTGTTAGTATTATAAAAATATCTCAGTGCAAATGTGAGTTTAGGTAAAAAAATAAGGTAAATATTTATAAATTTTTGCTATAATAGATGTGAAAATGTCATTTTTCCATTCTCATTTGTTGCTAATATACTGGGATAAAGAAGCAAAAAAATTGATGATGACAAACAAAGTTCTTTTGCTTCGTCAACATAATCATTTTTGTGGCTAAACCAGATAACATCTGCTGCTCTGTTTTTGGAATTTAGTCTTTCCAATGCCTATCAGAGCAAGGCTGTATGTTTTCATCAAAATGTAAGTTTTTTAGGACTGAGAATAGATGCCAAACCACTGGAGAGAAAATTCATTTGACAGGTACAACCCACCATCTCTTTCCGAAGCAGCAAAATAGAGAGGACGTGACTTAAAATAAAATTAATCTTCTTTTGAAACTGTTTTTTATGGCTCTGAAGACTGAAAATTTGTAATGCAGCACTTTTATAGTTAGTACTCAGCTTTTACAAAGATGGAAGAGAAATAGAACACGATTATGAGCACCTTCTCTCTTGAAGCACCTTCTCTCTCATGTAGAATTAAGGGTGTCTTGATGTTTTCTAAGAGGAAAAATTACCAGCTCTTCAAAGAGTTTTCTCTATTTTTTTTTTTTTTATTTTCTTTGAAATGACCTTGGTACTTGCACCTCTACAAAAAAGTTGGAATAATTAGTACCAGGTCTATATATTTTTTTCTTTCTCTTGGAGAATATACATAGAAAAGAAATATGATTTCCATTAAGGAATTTCAGAGGTTCACATCTTTGAAGATTAACCCTTTCACTGCTACACTGTGCCAAAGCATGTTGTAGTGAAGCCAAGGTTGATCTCTTCTCCAAAATAACTAGCAATAGGAAGAGGAAATGGCCTCAAGTTGTGCCAGGGGAGGTTCTGCTTAGATACTAGGAAAATTTTCTACATAGAGAGAATGGTTAATCATTGGAACGGGCTGCCCAGGGCAGTGATGGAGTCACTATTCCTGGCAGTGTTCAAGAAATGTGCAGATGAGGCACATGATTTAGCAGGTGTGGTGTTGATGGATTAAAGGTTGGACTTGATGATCGTGAAAGTCTATTCCAGTCATAATGATTCTATGATTCTATAATTCTAGAAACAAAGTAAGAATCCAAATTTGGAGTGCCTTTTATATTCACAAATTGAAATTATTTTTCTTTTTCCACAATATAATATCTAACATATATTCCTTCAGCCTGTTAACACAATTTCATTAGTACCCTCTTCATATCATTTCTGTCAGCTTTGGATGAATCCATCCAGTTTGGTCTGCAGAAAAGAAAGAACTTCTCTTTATTCGTTTGTCCCTAAAAAGTAGCTCCAAATGAGAAATGTATTACACATAAATTCAGTGATGTGCAAAAGAGCTGCAAAAAATTACTTTAAATTGGCCCATATATCTCAGCAGGCTGCTCATTCTAAAGTGAAATGGTAGCAGTTTAAAATGTCCACATTGTTAACCTCTCTTTTTCCTTTCCAATCTAACTTTACCTGAAAGACCAGAAATTATCATATTATAAAAATCTAAATGCTCTGCTGTGGCAATTCATTTTCATGACATATGCAAGTGGAGGTTAGTTTTAAATAGAATTTGAGGAAATACAGCTATTTCTTACACTATCCCAGTTTGCCCCCTCTTTCAGGATAACTCTCAAGCAAGGAGAGTCACACTTTTCAGTATCTGTATGCCAGTTCACATAGCTTTTATTTCCACGTCTGAGACATGGATATTTTGACTGCACATCTCCAGTCCTATTATACAGAAAACTACATTGCCTGAGAAGAATGCATATATTTTGTTCTCTATTTTGTAAGAACTTGACATTTGTTAAAAAATACTCTTTCTGATTCATGTTAAAAAATGTACATGCTGTCTACCAGAGACTTATAGCACATGTTCAGTACTCACACAGTAGTGGCTGATGCTCAGTGCCCGTGTCGGAGACAGCCACTTTCTATCACTGATTACAATCATACTAAGAAATCAGTGTCTTCTAGAAAGGGAGAAACTGTACTTAGTTTTAATAATATTTATGTGTCAGGAATGCAGTTGGCCAAAGACTGGTTTGATAACAGTAACAGTACATGGCATGTTTGTCCTATGCCAAAGAATGAGAAAGTTTTCAGTGATTTTTCGAGATGTATGTATTGCAAAAATAAAGTACCGTGAAGCTGAGCAGTATGAAAAAGTACACTGTGAAGTAGCTGATAGTCTAAAATTGCAGCAAGATTGTAAAGATATACAGCTTAATTTGATCTGATATTAGCTGTTTTTTTTTTTCCTTTTGCCTATAATTCAACTTACTACAATTGAAAATTAGCTTTCTCATTTCACTGCTGATGTTTGTTTAATGACTGTGCAGTGACTCATTGACCAGTTTTGAACATGTAAGATGTTACCCACTCAGAAGGTTATAAAGATGGATCAAAGCTAAGTAGAAACATTTTTCATACTGATCATTCTGAGAATAAGCTTTAGACTTTCTATTTTAATTTGTACTGTAGACATCATATTATAAATACGTTCATTTCTGATTTACTACTGATTTTTTAATATTCCTTATGCTTAAAATAAGGAATACTTACTGCAATTTGAATAAATAAGAATCAGTATGGACTTTAAAAGCACTCACTCTACCCTTACTAAAACAAAGTTTCAGGATATGGGATTTTATATCTTTAAGAAAAAAATTAAAAATTCATTTAATATTTTTATTTTTTATTTTTAGTAAGCTTAAAAAATGAAAATAATATATTGCAATTGAAATAGTATAGGTACTTTCTATTTTAAAGTAAATCAATCAGGCAATTCTTATTATGAGCTAGGATGGAAGTAGATATTGTGAAACTGATATTTTCCAGGACATAAGACACCTAATTTCTCCCCAGTTCTAAAAAAAGTCTCAAGTTAACTTAAATTCATCTATAGGGCTCAGGAATTATGAGATCTGAGCCTTTGTGTATATGCAAAAGAGATCTAATTTTTACAGGGAGAAGGGACCTAACTTTGCTGCAACTTGGAAACTAGTTTTGTACCATTCCTGGATGGTAGATTTTGTTTGCTTAATGTACTCTACGTCAAGTCCCAGTGAGCCAATAAATGCAAATTTTCATGATCAATGGGTTTTGCAGAAGCTGTTGTGGAATTTTTATTTTCAACTTTCACATTTAACAGAAACTAGACAGCAGCATATATCTGAAATAATAGTAAGTAAAAAAAAAAAAAAAAAAAAAAAAAAAAAAAAAAAAAGAGCCTGGAGAGGAAGGCAATCAGTCAATGCACTCCATTTTATAAACTTGGTAGTCAGTTATCTATGAGAAAAGTCATAAACATCATTAGCACAGCTGTACAGATTTTACATTGCCTTAATTAGTTTCTTCCAGCTACTCTTTTTATGGAAAAAGTGAAGCTAATGTAACTTTTGAAACCAATACAAGACCCTCGTGTAACGTATGTGAAAAAAGCAGGTCTCAGGTAACTTCATAGTGATCTGACTAATGAAAATTAGTAACGATTTTTGTAGGGGTGGATTTTGAACATGACCATTCCAGAATTCTGCTAAACAAAACTATCATGGGAATACCAACATGAATATTAACCACCACCAACAACAAAAAAAAACAAAAACACAAATGATATTTTTAATTGAAAGTCTGCTTATCATACTACTTAAAATCCATCTTAAACTGAAGTTTCACTATCAACTCGGAATTTAGATATCAATTTGGGTAATTAGCAGTAATAAATATTCTGACTTGAGACAACTGATTATTTTAGCCACATAAAAATGCAGTTCAAGTTTGTTCTTTCTCTTTTGTAAGGAAGAGAATTTTGGAAAGAGAAACAGAGCTGGGATAGAAGCTCCATTGTTTTTAATTAGTGAAGTTTAATAGGCTTCAGTTAAAGCTGGACAATCTGGCAAATTATTATAAAGTACCCTACAGAAGTATATCTTTTGAGACAAGATATTATTTTGTACATATTCATTGTTTTAATAATCATAGAGCATCACACAAAATTGAGGTTAATTGTTACATTTTGCTACAAAAAACACTCCTAGTATTACGTAGCTCAGCACTATCAATTTGCACTCAGGACAATAAGAGCTTTTAAGAACCAGATTTTGTTGATGCTTGTGCCATTTGTGTTCCTCTAGCATGACATTTGTTATTGCACGTACGCCATGGGCTTACCCTTATTCTCTCTCTTTCTTTCTGTTTTGCTCTGATATCTAAGGCAAGAATTTTAGCATGTACTTTTTAGTTGAATAGCACCACCAGAAAGTTATGAAATTTTAGACCTTCACACACAGGATGAGTGCAAACTAACAGCTACCAAGTCTGAAGAAGGACAATCTTAACACTGGAGTGTTATGCCTCTCCTCCCATTGCATGGGGATGCTATTGGTAGTTCACATAAGCACAGTTATATTGGATCCATTTTTCTAAATTGACTATTGTGTTTGTTCTTTCAGAAAGTAATTTCTGCAGTGCTCCATTCCATGATGCAGGAATCCAAGAGGCAGGTGTAGCCTTCCACCTCAAACATGCAGCAGAAGGTCTCTGGTTCAGTAGTGGGCAAAACACCTTGTGGCTGTGGAACCACTGGCTGCCTTTACCCAAAGAACAGTGCAAACATCACAGAGGATTCTGCTAAGTGCTTGAATGATTCTAAGGAGTGGGTAACAGATAGTTGTGAAATGCGTTTTGAAGACAAGCAGAATCTGAATATGCATCAAAGGGGCAGCTGATTGAACAAGTTCTTGAACTAGCTCACCTCTTTTAAGGGCTTACATTAGAGCCTAGTGATTCAAAAGGCAAAAGGTAATTTCAGGAGTTCTAGAAAAGGCTTTCTCTTTTTGTATCTCTAGTTTAACCTGCAAGACAAATAATTTCAAATAGCAAGATGACACTTTGGGAATAAAAAAAGTACATGGATGAAAAAAGCAATAGCAAAAAAAAAAAAAAATCTAAAAAAGCTAAACACTGGCTTATCATATACCAGGCACAAAAGTTTGTGCTACCCATATCATCAACTACAGAATTTCTGGCTCATTTAAATTCCTAGATAAAATGTTTACCACTTACAGCTGAGCTGAGAGAAGACTATATGTTGATACAATTAGAATAAAACCTTTCTGTTGACTGCAGCAACATGCCTTAGGTCCTTAAATATTGCATCTCTTAAAGTTAAATTAGAACTATTTTTTTTAATAAATCACAACCATTCTTTAATGTACCTTTCTTTAAATATAATTATTTCTAATGTTGCTACTTTTTCAGTATGTAGATTTAAAGTTTGTTATTAAACACTACGGAATTTAATTTCCTGTGCTGTAAGAAAGAAAAAAAAAAAATGAAAAAGAGACTCCAAGCTCAATAAAAGTTTTATTCACCCCAGCAATTATGGCTTGTTGTGTATGATGTGAGGAAAAAATATAGCAAACAAGCTATTAGAGCTGTTCTGACAGTCAAAAATTAAGTAGAAAATCTGAATAATTTATGTGAATTTGTAAATGTTACTGCTGAATGAATAACAAATGTGCAAAAAAAACCCTTCAGTCTTTTACAAAAAAAAAAAAAGACCAATCCTGAATTGTCTAAGAACATTCTTGTTTTGCACTATATTCAAGATCAAACATAATATAAAAATATCTGACTGCCTCTCTGTTATGAAATTTTAAAACTAGTTCTGACCTGTTTGTTTTTTTTCTTAGTTTTTCAAGGTGAAGCACAGAGATTCTGATTGACACAAGAGGAATTAAGCTTGGTAGCTGTTTGAAATACTTATTTTGACTAGACTGTAGGATTTCAAAGATCAGTAAACATTTCTGTGCTTACTAACACGTCTTCACAGATTTAAAAAGATGTTGTACACTTTATTTCTGCTAATACCTATGAATGCAATATATAAAAGTAATTTTTATCTTAGTGTTGTGCATTGCTTTTCACCATGGAAAAAAAAAAGCTGACGGAAAATATTTAGACAAAATGATTCTAATTAGAAAACGTGAATGTCCAGTCATTGGTGAGGCAGATTTTCACAGTTTAGCTACATTCCATTTCATTCCAGTCAACAGCACTTACTACTCAGACAGGCTATTCCAGTCTTTCCCACTCTGTCTGTCTCTGTCTCTGTCTTACCACTAAAACCTTTGAAAATTTTGTTTCATTTCAATAAAATAAAATAATATCTATAACTTTAACTTCTTTTATGAAATGTCTTTCTCCTCTTCCTTTTGTCTAGTAATATCCATAATTTGTTATGATTTCCAAATGAAAATATTTGGTCAGCTGTTATGGAGAGCAGGAGACATACAGACAATTAAAATAACTCCTTAAAATTTATATGGAAATAGGACTGAAAATGTTTTGTCTCTTTCACTTTTGTAGAATCTCCCATCCAAAAGAACTCTTCATAGTAGGAAGCTGGTAGCATAGTTTTTCTTTCATGTTTGGAAAACTATCTAGAATGCTTTGAAGAGAGTCTTAGATTGACGCAGTTCATGGCAAACTTAAATAATTTCATTTTAGATCCCATCTTTTTTTTGTTTTTGATGCATACTGAAATTCATCGTACCTATCCAGTGCAATATTTGTGATGTACCAAATCAAAACAAACAGAATACAAATAAATGTATCTATAATTTATTGAGAAAATATATCTCTTTGTACATTTTAGGTCTCTATATAATTAAAAAATAAACAATAGTAATGCAAGCAGTTTCATATTACTAGACCATGCTCATCTATTCTTTGAGTTCACTGAAAAACCTACCAACAATTTGACCTACTGATTTTGAAGTAGTGTGCTGGCTTGAGGTGGAAAAAAAATAAGCAACAGGCAGTGGTGAAATGCTCTCACCTTAAGAAAATATAACACAACTTCCAAATAAAATAGCTTTCTTACGTTCTTTTTGCTTCTTGTTCCTTATCCAAAAGATAAATGACCTTGCTGTCAGAGCAATGCAATGAGAAAAATGGAATCAGTGGCATGCAGCACAGCACTGTGTGCCTTGTTTCCTAATACACTCAGACCTAAAGCTAGCAAACTTCTGAAAAATAACAAACGTTTTCCGTCTTCACTAACACATTTAAACACAGCTTCACCTGAGAAGAGTGATAACTAGTGGGGAAAAACCTAAAAAGGCAAAAAAAATCCTGGTCTTCCTCATGTATTCTGCAGGTAATTCAATCTGTGTTCTATTGGAAAGTCTGTGTTAATTTTTTTCCTCTTATGACTGGGCTCAGAAAACAAATTACGCTGCAGCTGAACTGTGTGTGGGGCATTTTTGTTTTACTACATTTTGCTGTTCTCAGATTTTTTTTTGCAGGTCTTGTCATAAGCAGGCCAACCTTGAGGGAAAAATGTTCTCCCTCAGGCAGATTTGTTTGTAAAATTTTTATCCTAAAGATCTTAAAGGTCTTGTGTCTTCTGTATTGTGTTTAAAGATTTTTTTTTTCATGGGTACTTAGATAAAAATCCAAACTTAAATAAAAATTCCATTAGTAAAATTAGCAATAAGTATAGCTTTTACTTAGATCTGGCCCCCCTCAATTAAAAAAAAATCTATATTACACAGAATATTACACAGGCCCACTTTCATTATAACTTCCAACTCATTGTCTTTAAGTTTATTAATTTTGCAAAACTAGCACAGGTCTGTACTTTGTTTCTACAAAGTGTAGCTGTTTTGGAGTTCTACTAGGTACAAATAAGAATCTCAAAGCTTTTAGATTCCATGTTTGGGCAACAATTAATATAGACATATTTAGAACTAGTGAATAAGACAGAAGAAAAGCAACATTCTTAGAAAAATAAGACAATTGGTTTCTGCTAAAGTTAAATGCATAAGGGCTCAACTCTTAAGCTCAGGCAAACTCATATGTTACTCAATAGATTTAATCATGTGCCCTGCCTCACACAACATTTTGCACATAAGGAGCTCATATACTGAAGTATTAATTAAACACATGTAAGAGTTAAGTAACTGAAATAAGAATGAGCAGAATTATATGTGGGGAAGCTTCATATCTCTATAATCTAATAAAAATGCTTTACATCATGTTTAATTAAAGCTGTTTCTTTGTGTTTGGAACGGTCTTCTCAATCCTTTAATATTTACAAATGCTGCCATTTAAAATCAAACTGCCAATAACTCTCCTGATCCTATCAAATCACCTGAAAACTCTGTATTTTCTTTCTTCCCTCTGGAAAAGCCTCAGAGAGCAAGCAGATCTTGCAACACGCTGGAGAAATCAGCAGATTCAGGCTCTGATAAACTGAGGTGAGGAGCAAATCCTGCAGTTAAGGACCCATCACTGCTAACGCCCTGACTCGAGCCCCTTGTGACTAAGCCAGGAGGCTGTTAGCTTGGGAACATTAGATGATCTCAACTGTCATGGTGTCATTTTTTAACACATCAATGTACATTTTCCCCATGCAGCTTGACAGGGACAGGTGGTGCTGCTGAAAATGTTTGCATGCAGAAGACTGCAAATGTTGCACTCAGGCATTTTAGAAAGGAATCCTCCAGGAATCAAAGGGACAAACAATAAGTCCATTGTTTAAATGTAAGAACAGCAAGATTTGCATGGATGAAGTAGTTTCTGATACCCTCATTGCAGTGTCTGTAATGTCTGCTGTTTTCTGCAAATCTGTGCTCCTGTGGTTTTTTATTTATGGGCATTGGCAATGGTCTGTTTTCTTTATATAGGTGATTGTTACTTAGCATTAGAAAGGAGCAGTTGCATGGAGAAGGCATCACAGTCTAAACAGGTATTGCAAAAACTGGTGTGAAGTTGAACAATAGTCCCCACTCTGCAATCTACCATTTGTTGGATTGAGGATAACAATAATTAAGTCTCCCATCCTGTACTACACAATGCTCAGTGAAATTTGAGTCTCTTCAATACTGAGAAACTCTTTGAAAATACCATATGCCCATATGATCATTTAAATGCTAATAGCTTTTTAGCTAAGACATTTGTCTTTACCTCGTCTGCTATTAATAATGTATAGCCTTATAAGAGTAAACAGCTGATGGGACGAAATCCATGTGGAATTCACATTTCTTTCCAGACAACTGAAATTTCTAATTCAACTAAAGTTTCAAAGAACACCTCACATGATTCCTCAAAGAGGTTAAATATAAATATATTGTTATAATTTTCTGTATGTTTATATTTGAGAGCGCTTCCTACGATCTGCCAGCAATTTCTCGTATGCACAATATTTCATATTTCTATAAATTTAATGTAGCAGAAAGATTCATATGTTATGTTGTAGGAAAGCTTCCTAAACAAGTTTTATAACTACTATATTACTCAAATATGTATGGGACAAGTAACTTAATAGAATCACTTTTCCTTTCTATTACAGCGTTTCAGTCATCCATAATTTTCCTCTAGTAAAATTCAATTGCTCATTAAGATATTTTGTATATTTTAAAAGATTTTTAAATATTGATTGTTCTCAATGGTTTCAGGAATAAAGTCAAATTTCTAGCTCTTTTTTTAAGATCTTAAAATTCCTTGTAACATCATCTGTCTCACTCAGGGCCCAAAGTCATACTTCTGAAACAAATTTGTTATATGAGTAAAACAGAATAAGATCTGAGATTCCTCTAAGCTTATATCATTACTATGAGCTTTCATTTAGGAAATAATTTGTGTCTCTTTATCTTCTTAGTCAGATGATTTGCACAGGTCCCTTTAGTCTAAAATGGACATGTCCTGAGACTATGAAATTAGATTATGGTGAAGGAAATGCTTATGTGCATGTGTGCATGTAAAAGAAAAAGTCTCCTCATAAACAATATAGTTAATATATTCAGGAAAATGTGGACTTGTTTAATCTTAATTGAAATGAAAATATGAATATATTCTAAATAAGAGAATGCTATGATTGTTATGTTTTAGATCAGCACATTTATTCCATTATAACTACCATAATGACTTGAAATCATACCTTACTATAGACATCCATATTTCTTCCTCAGAAAACTGTACGATATAAAGATATGACTGAACTTCATATAGTACAGTACAGTGAAAAGCAGCTGTTTGATTTATATTTTCTTATTATGATAATGATCCACATTTGTCACTTAAGGTGAATTAAATCAACCACAAGTGTTATAAACCTTTTTATAATTAAGATGAACCAAAATGCGTTCAAAAAATGTTCCTCAATAATTACTTGTCATAATGAAACTTATATTCGAGAATGTAATTCTTGTAGTCTTAGTATTGTGCAGATGTAATTTACTGAAGAGTAAATTACAAAGAAAAGTTATATTCAACCCAGTGGGAGAGACGCTGCCACATTTAATACAGCATCTTTAGCCTCTTCCCATCTGCATATAACACAATCTTCCTTGGTTATCCTTTATTTCAAATACTACTTCAGAATTGCTTTTGCTCTAAAAAGTACCCCAAGATGACAAGCAAGATGTACTAGGTCTGAGGAAAGAGACAAGGTTGTTGTGAAGACTTATGTATTTGGAAATATTAGCTAGAGACAGACACAAAGGAGAAAATTAACCACTTTATTTTGTATAGTGCTGACTGATGTTTTGTAGCTTTGAACTTCTGGGTGATGCTGTTGGTTCTTGCAATTTTGTTTTCATCTTTTGGAACTCAAAATAGGAAAATGTGGACAGATGCAAAGACCAGCCTACAACCCTTATGTTCCAAAAACTCTCAGTTGCAGAATGAAGAGCTGTCTATGTCAACCAAAGCAAAAATTTCCTTTTGCCAGAAGGAATCACTGTGAAATGTGGCCAAATTTCATTATAGAAATAGGCACAAAGTGGACAAACAGGTGGCAAACAGGTGGAATATGTTCTGGACGCATAAACTGGAATACATACCCTTAATGAAATAGTTTTATTTTCTAAGAGAAGATCCTATTCTAGGAAAGAAAATAGCAGAAGTAAATAAAAATATTTGGAAAATGGAAAGTAATGAGGAAGAATTGCATAGAATCAAAACCTAATATAAAAGCACAGGATAAAAATATTACAAGAAGTAGAAGAATGATGAAGGCAAACAGCTTTCTGTAAAATATTTTATAGATCCTTAAATACACATTTGAAAACTGAAATGATAGAATAAAACTAAGAAAACAAAAACAACAGTATCTCTCTTTTTAAAACACTTTTTAAAAGCTATTCATTGTAATTACATAAAGATAGGATCAAATTTTCAATCATGAAAATCATGACTCTTTAAAAAATGGTTATATACGTTTTGGAAAAGTTCAATCAGTAACTATTAAAATAACTTTTTTAAAGTTTTGTAAAATCTGGGAGGAATCCAGAAAAATTGGAAAATGTGATGTGAGAATACTTTTAAACCCATTGTCTGAAATGAGGACTGCAGCTAGTGGGTATTTTCCTCAAGATTCCATTCAGTCAGGGACTTGAGTATGTCAAGATGCAATGCTTTTTTCTTGGGCATTTCTCAAACTGAGCTTCCATCATGATAAATAAGGGCTGAGGAATGCTGACTATTTGGCCTGGCTACTAATCAGGTATCAAACTGGCCAGCTCCAGCAGCAATTGCACTACATTTATGTGATATGAGTACTCAACGTCATATGAGTACCTTAAGACATTAAAAAGACACTCTGTACGCCTCAGTATTAAAATACTTATTTTCCAGTTTATGTAACCTTAAAATATTTTACAAGCAACACTTTTTGTTAATATTCTTAATAAAATGTCCATCATCAATGTTCTATTAATAATGCTAAGTAAGCCAGCTGTGACATTCCTGCATTTTTTTTGACGATCAAGATTTAAAAATTTTTTCTAGTTTCCAAGGGTTTCAACTATGTTGCACATAATGTAACTTGGTTTTAAAATTTGCTTGACTAGTCCTAGCCTGATACGAAAAATTTATTTCTAGTTATGAACAATGGAAAATTATATTTTCTCTGAAGTACACTTCATACACAGTACTTTTTTGTTTCACTGAAATCTCTCTTTTTTTTTTTTTTTTTTGTAGTCTGATCTGTTGGCACTAGTGATAACAACTGCTATTGTTTGTTTTGTTTTTTGCAAAATCTGTTCAGGAAACACTGGGTATAAGGTTTTTGTTTTTTTGTTTTTTTGTTTTCCTATTGTGGATATAATTAGTAGATCTGTTTTGCACATGCTTTTCCTGAAGTAAACTGACTTAATAAAAGCAATTAATTTGAAGATACGGTTGAAGAGATTGTGAGAACACAGCAGCTAGGGGCCAAAAATAGCCTGTACCTGGTTAGCTGGTCTCTAGTAGCAATAGTGGCTTCAAATGACAAAGCTAAATAAGCAGAAGTGGGAATTGTAACGTGTAGGTGCTAATATATGAAAACAGAACAAATAGGAAATAGACTGCAGAAGTCTCCAGGTTCATAAGGATTTTGCTCTAAAATAGACACCACTGAGACATAATTGCTAGGGTATGTCATCTGATTTACCTAATTAGATAAGCTGAAATTGTCAACCCCCCTCAGCAACCTGGAAAGAAATTTCACAGCATTTAGGGTTAACTTCAGAAAAGTATTTGTGTCACAAGGTCTAGCTCAGCAGTAGTATGCTTTACTCTATGTGGATTGTCTCAATACCTTGGGAAATCAAGAGATCAGAATTAGGCATTTATGTTCTTATACAGCAAGTATAACCCTAAAACCCAGTAGGATAAAGGAACAATGTGCTGAGCAGTTCTGACACTCTTCTCATTTTCTATTTCTGTAAGTCAAGACAAATCAAGTTTGATATTGCAATGCCAAAATGTATACAGTTAAGAGAAAAACATTGTTAATATTTGGTAAGACTTAATGTGTCCAGTGGAATTGCTTGGGTTTGGCTCACCATCATTGCTCTGTGCACACTTATTTTTATTATTTATAAAAGAAAACAAGGATATATTTGATCATACTCTTGTTAATTTCCTATCCTAAGTTTAATATCCTCCTATTTTATGGTGCTAATTTCTAGTCTTTTGCAACTCTGTTATAGAAGGATTCGGTAGATGCATGTCCCATTCCCAAAGGAGGCAGAAGTTCCTTGTCCTCATCTGAAGCTGAAAATTGTATCAATATCTGTGGTTAAAAACACTATTTTCAAGCTATGAAAACCTTATACACATGAAAACATGTTCATTTGTAGCTCTACTCTCGGCAATCAATATGCATGTGAAAAAAAGCACCACCAAATCAAGAACTAGTGCAGTTTTTAACATCAGATCTGATTGAGCTCAAACCAACTGCCTTTTCATCTGACTGAAATTTAGGTCAAGTTTAAGAAAAGAGCATAAGTATAGAACTGTATAAAAATGTATTAGCTGAAATTACAGTAATTTTAGGAAGATGAACATTATCTAACTAAATTAAAGTTTGGCATTTAGTACATACAAGGGTAACATATTGGCAATAGTTTAAAGTTTCCATTAATCTGTAAATCTTTATTAGTGTATACTATTTGGTATATACCTATATATATGTGCTATATCTATGAGACATCCTGTAGAATATCATACTAACTTCAGAATTTTTTTTTTTTTTTTTTTACTCTTGCAAGGGAACGATGTCAGATTCCCTAAAATTTAAAAACAGATATTTTCCAAAATGCTATATGGAAACAATTTTTATATCACATGTCCTTAGTATTCATTCTACAGAAGTAAGAATAGCTTTCTGATGCATCAGGACACAAACTCTAGTTGGACAGTAATGAGATACTGTGCTACAGGTTGATGAGGCAGCCTGGGGTTATACAAATTAAATCCAACCAAGCACCTGGACCGACCTTGGGTGAATGATTATGAGTAAAGTATTTAAACCAAAGTGTTTTATCTTCAATATGCACTTCTGAAATGAAGCAAAGTTCTCGATAATCATAAGTTTCATTTATTAAAAGAAAATGATGATTGGCTAAAAGGGAGAATTTTTTTTTTTTTTTTACCTATATCGGTATTAAGTTACTTGTTTAATAAAAATGAATTTTTCTTTCTTTTAAAATTTCTTTTTCCTTTATTTTTTTTTAAATAACATTCTGACCTAATCAAATGTAAGTATATTTTATTTTACATAGTTCATCCTTGGGATTCTAGAGTGATTCCTAATAATCACAAGAAAACACTCCTTATATCAGGATGGTACAACTGCTGAAATGTGATACACAGTTCTTCTGCTGTGACTGCATGGCAAGTAAACTACCCTTACGGGGTTGCTGCTAACACTGGTCCATACTTTCGGGTCTGATACAAGGACCATGTGAAGACTGAAAATTAAGTACGTTTGGTATTTACTATACCAATAGCAGCCTAGAAATGTCCCTTCTCTGATGACATCTGTAGCACACCAGCAGAAGTCACGAGAGCTACAGATCATTGTGATTCTAGTAAGAAAAAACTTCAAGCTCCATAAGGTATTAACTAAAATACCCCATAAGGTATTAACTAAAATACCATTTGCTCAAAGTAAAACAAAAAGGAAAAAGAGGATAGGTAACCTTATGTTCTTTCAGATGGTGGGAACTGTAAACTGTCTTGGACATTAGAACCCTCCTAGAATTTTCTCTGAAGAATACAATTCTATTCATAATTTCTACTGTCAAATAAAATTATGTTCACCTGAGAACTTGCTGCAAGAACTGTGGAAAGACAAGGACGTACAGGTGGTGTCGTTGCTTGCTGCATGGTGGAGCTGCCTATGGGCCCTTCCATTACAATTAACTTGCTAACTTCAACCTGCAGCCAAGGTGTCCTTTGTCTGCTCCTTTTAACTCGTACGTGGGTCACTAATTCCTCCATCTACAACAGTCTACCAGTTAGGATCACTGCAAAATCTTAGGGAAAAGAGACTGAACAAAGATAACAGTGAAAACTGTAACAAAATATATACTCCCTTAAAATACTGGAAAATTCCTCTTTTAGTAGCAGGAGATAGAAGTCTTTCAAATTCAGTGATCTGTGTGTTCATGAATAATTGTCCTTTGCCCTGGGGAAATGAGAAAATAATTAGTCAGCTAAATAAGATTATTTTATATCTATTTACTGAATCAGTAAAGTACAATTACAGTAATAATGGTTTACATGTAGTGTTAATTAATGGCGAATTGTGTACTGAAATGTGGAATGCACCCTGTGTTTATTATCTGAAAATTTAAAAATAAACTTTTTTTTTTGTAGATTATAAAGTTGGATGGGGGATTGTTTTCTTTTTCAAAATGTCCTTAAAATAGTTCATACTTTGTTACAAAGATAGTGATAGTCAACACAATCTGCAAATGTTTGGGAACAGTGGGTAGAGCAGTATGCTAATGAAAATGACATTTCTTATTAGCTTTGAGTTAACTAGAATTGCAAATTTTTTGCTCTTAAATTTCTCCAAGCATGAGATGAAGTAACAAAGATATAGACATTTTTTTGTTGGAAAAATAGTCATTGCAATAAATGGGTGATAGCTATTAGTAATAATTAAGCTAGCTTTTCAGAAAAATAGCAGAGATGCCCCATACAGCTAGAATAGATACTTTCAGATATAGAACAGAATGATAGAAGTGGCAAGATATTAAGCAGACATATTGTCTTGCAGGTGTAAGGTTTACAGAAGAAAAGATTGTTTCCAGTCTTTCAGTTGTAGTTGAACTATTACCAGTGAAAGATAAATTTTCACTAAATTGCACCTTGGCATTTTCATGGCTTTGGCTTGGCTTAATACTCTCTCAATTAAGTGTCTGAAATATTCCATTTGATTCTGTACAGGCAGATATACGTGGAATTCTAAAAGCTTAGAAGCTACATTTAAACTAAGTATAAACCACAAAAATTCTCTTCCCTTTCAAATCTTTTTTAAAAAATAAACAAAAACAACAAAAAAAATCCCAAACCTCATTTCTACCCCGTTCAGATAGCTTAAATTAAATACTTTCTTAGTCTCTCTAGCACTTTTAAAACTCATCTTTGTTTTCTATTTTTCAAACACTACATTGGAGAAATGAGCATTTGCATCTCCAAATTCACTTTTTATTTAAAGTGCTTTTAATTATTTAAATTTATTTCTCTTGCTATGTCATCCTATCTATATTAAACATATGTTATTACATATAGTGTATATTATTATACATGTGCATATTATTATAATGTATCAGTTTGTCTTAATATTTTCTGTTTTATTTGTCTGTTGTCAGAAATAATGACTAGAAATTACTCTATTGCCCTTTTTTTTCTCTCCCAGCAATATCAGCTATGTAGAAAATTTCTCCTTTTTCAAGAAAACCGTATGTTCAAGGGTTGTGGGGAGAATAGCTTTTCCCTAATTTTGTTTGACGCAGACACAGAAAAGTTTCCTCTGTCAAGCCATATATCAAAGTGAGAAATACAACAGTAAAAATTCCGTAGTAGTAGCATCTGAAAAGGATTTCCTGTTGTTTGGTTTTCGCAGTAAGTTAAGGCTCTTAGACAGACCTCCTTTAGACCAGGAAAAAACGTTTTTTTTTTTTTTTTTTTTTTTTTTTTTTTTTTTTTTAATCAAGCCCTAAAAAATCTACCATCAATTGACTATTGCTGACATGCCAGCTTGTTAGCTGAAACAGCTGCAGCTTGCCTGGGACCTCGTTGGCCCCAGGGGTTGGTTTGTTGGCATGGTCAAGCTGAGTGGGTTACGAACCATGACTGAGGCCCTGGAGCAGCACGAAGCAGCTGGGAACAAGCAGCTCTTGGTGGAAGGAGCAATAAGTAGGGCCTGGCAGTCCACATGGCAACATGCCCTGAGCCCTTCTACTAGTGATGGCTGCAAAAGACTTGGCCAGACCTGTAGCCCCTATCTACTGTTCACTCTACTGCTTGATGGCTGCAGGCAAGGACCAGATTTTGTTCATGATGCTTCCTTCTCAACCTGCACATCAAGAAAAGAACCATACATACAAAAGAAACATAAGTGCCTCTTAACTTATGGTACAGTGAAGATGGGAGTTTTGATTCTCCAAAGCCCCTGGTTTTGTGAGCTAGGAGATTGCAAAAACAGAGAATTTACATTATACAAACAGTAAGTAGGTCTCTGCATTGGGAAACATATGGCATCCCATTCCTTCCTTTGCTTTCCAGTTTAAGAAAAAGAATTTCTGAGTTTAAGGATTTAGTTGGTAATTCTGCCTCTTGGTGTTGCAGTTTGAAAGCCGTAGTGGTGGGGGGGAAGGAGATATCAAATACTGTGTTAGCTATACGCCCCACTATGGCAGTATCAGCTTCACAAACAGTCTGCCGACCATAGGTTCGATCACCTTCCTAGGAGCGAATTGAGTTCCCAAATAGTGTGATCAACTACAAGCTCAACTCTGGCAGTATCGGAATCACAAACGGTCTGCCCGCTGTAGGTCCAATCACCCCCTCAAACAAGTAGTCGAGTTCACAAACAGCATGATTTATTCAAATGCAACATTTACAAAGCAGGTTTCGCAGGTCAGTACAGGAAATTCTCTGATACAGCGTGGGGTTTTTAGCTAGCCCTGATGTATGAATGTGCAACCATCACTCACCCCAGAAGATGGGAGAGGGCTGTCTGTCTGGAGGCTCCTCAGGCGGCGTCCTGACCCAAGGGGAGGAAAGGGGGATCAGCCTGTCAATTGACCCAGGAGTTACAATGGACTCTTCCTTCCTCATCCTTTTCCTCCTTAGTTCACCTTTTATACTTTTCCTTTACATTCAGGTGGAGCTTGAGTGACCATAGCCATACTTAGTATTGTTACTGATTGGTG
>VZSV01000022.1:7312440-7345525 GCA_013398735.1 Nothocercus julius | reverse complement strand
TTGGTTAGGGAATAAATAACTGCCTGTTCATTATGTTAAACCTAGGTATATATAAACTGAAATCATAAGACAAAGTGTGACCCAGATCTTTTCTTCTTTTTCTTTACTTTTTTTGAAAATGTTCAAACTGAGTTAAAATAGTCTGTTTCAAATCTGACAAATGTCTCAGTTAAAAATGAAAGTCTTTGCTGTTCAGCTTGAGCAATAGCTACAGGTTTTGCCTGTTTCTTTTGTCACCAGAATGAAGAATGAATTCTTTGTACAGACTAGGTGGAGTATATCAGCTTCTCAGTGTGCAGGGAAGGAGGAAGTCTCTTTATTTATTTATTTATTTTGCATTTAAGATATGAGTTCTTATTTTCTTAAACTTTTAAGCTTTAAATTTGGATTTCATGTCAGTGCTTTCAAAGTATCTGTTAATTCTGTATGGCTTAAAATGTTGTTGCATAACCAGAAGCTCAGTACTTTCCAAAATGTTAGCTTGCTCTTTTTCTTTATTATTTTCTGTATCTATAATCTAATAATAGGTAATAAATTCTGAGACACACTTCTTTGTCTAAAGAAGGGCAAAGTGTTTTACAATTATCAAATAGAAGCTATGCTAAAAGGTTCTGAACCTACTCTTATTACAATAAAGGTCCCTTGGAAGTCATAGTAGCTTTTCAAATTTCTCAAAAACAAGCATGATATAATAATATTTAATTCCTTTGTACTTGGATCCAGATTTCAGTTATAATTTCACCACATTTTTCAACATGGTCATCCTTCAGCTGGCTCATGAAATAGAAAAGATGTGGACACTGGCTTGGGAATTATTTATCTAAAAGGAATAATTTGCCTAATTTCAAAGCAGAGTATGTCTCTCAGAGTTCATATTTACTGTATAGTTTGCCTTCTGAGGACTTATAGCCTATTTTTAACCACCAGCAAGACTACATTTACTGTAAGAAGATTGATAAAGTAGAGCTAGTACTGGGAAGGGCAAAATTTCTCCACCAAATCACAGCTTTGCAGAGTAGATCTTGCCATAAACTAATAACATGTTAAAGGAAAGGTAGGAATAAATGAATAGTTTTCACAATCAAAGGCAGTTCACGGCAAATTTCCTTAATTATCTTTACAGTTAGTTTGATGTCCAACATATTGCTAAATAATGCAGAAAATGGATAGCAAATGTGGTGACAGAGTTCGGTGCCGGCTTGTCACTTACTATTGATTTCAAGGAGGTGCAAAGAATCTATTACGATACTGCATGGTTAGCCAATAAAATGGCTTATGGACCATGAGGCTCACTAATGAAAATGATATTTGGAATATTCATATTCACTTAACAATATTAAAAATATTTCAGCTATACATGGGACAAAATCGTGGATTCCAAATTATCTATCACTTCTTGAGAATGGATTCTTGGAAATATTGTGGATAATTCTATGAAAATATCCCCATCTTGGGCACACATGCATTTTTAGTCATTTCCGAATAAGGATATACTAGAACTAAAAAAGTATACTGAGAAGTGAAAGAAGGTTATTGAAACGCAGGTATACAAAGCAAATTTCTAGCCCAAAAGTGTTATGTTTGGAAAAGAGAAGAGAGAGCAAAAGTAATTTGGTTATGATTATTCTCTGTTCCTCAAGTGCAAGAGGTAGAAAATACCTGTTGTAACATGCAGAAAGTTTACTTAGAACAAACTAATGAAATATTTTCACACAACTTCTTGTTTATTTTATGAAAATGATTTCCACATTTTTTCTTTTTCTGAAGGCTAAAGAGTTTTGTGAAAGGCTCAGCAGAGCCTTTCATGAGAAAACCAGCTCAACTGTGGGTATTGAACATATGAGTTCACATGAAACATCTAGTTTCAGACTGAGAGAGAATCATTGTACTCTTTCTGTGCTCATCAGCTCATCTCTATGTGTTTCCTACTGCATGATAACAAACTATATGGACTCCTGAGTCTAATCCAGGTTGGCATGTGTGATATGCTTGGGTCTTATCCTAAATAAGTTGAAAAAGAGAGATGTCATGATCCGCTATCAAGCTGTATAGGAGTTGTATCTTTATATATGGATGGACAATACTGTACCTATCTGTAAAGGTGAGATCTGAAAGTATAGCACTGACTGCTGAATATTCAGATACATATTGCTGAGTTGCAGCAATTTACTTCTCATAATATATTCATTCCCATCTTTCTCAACTGAAAGAAGGTCCCAGTGAGCAGTAGGCTAATCTCCATTTTGAATTCAGAGAAGTTTCAAAAAAAGACAGTGAAGAATGCCTGGAGCCCTTTAAGCTTTTATGTTCAGACCATTTTGACTTAGGGAGCTTTGAAAGCTACTGCAGGCCATAGATGAATTGCAAAACAAGTAAAATAGAAAATTGATATACAATTATACATCTGCATTTATTGGATTTAAAGTTGGCAGGGAACCTGTCCATCTGAAAAGGCTGTAGCAATCAGATGGCACACGAAATCTGATTAGCCCTGCTTGGCAGAAATAGGGAGGAATTATCTGAATCTCCATATTGGAATGTCTTGTATAGATACTGTTTCCCAAATCCCTCTTTGCCTATGTTTTACAGAAAAGTTGCAGAAATTGTGTTTTGGATTTGCTCTGATGCTACCGTGCAGGGATATTACTCACTTACAAGGAATCCTTGAAAAAAATGGCAACATCATTCTGCATATGTTTTTCAGATTAAACATCTAATGCTAAGTGTTGTGTGTTATTAATGTTTTGTCATTATGAATTTCTGTTCTATGCTTTGGAGGCTATTTCTGCTTGGGTGCTTCTTTAGATTATTTCATCATGCAAAATAAATTATGTGGGTATGCCAGATTAGATTGGGTTTATGCCCTGCATTGGCAGCTTGTTCACGAATTAGACTATCAAAATGAACTTCATCAAATAATACTTATCTTCAGGAGAAAATAGAACTGTAATCTCTAAGCATGTAAAACAAAAAACTGCCTAGCACAGTCATCTGATAAGCAGGTAACTAATCTGCAGCTAACATTAGGAATTTTATAAAACCATTTTCAAATGGTTTTAATTTAAGTAGGTTCAATGAGCTGTGGCTTAAAATGGTACTTCCATTTTCTTTTTACAATATCATGAGACTGTAGCGTTGCATAAAAGCAATAATATGTTGTGTAGACTTCAGAGCACTTAGGACATTGGCAGATTTTCTCACATTACTTTAGAAACCAAAGATGAAAATGGGGTGAAGGTGGCTGTTACATTTTCCTAATTGAATTAGGAAAATCAATAGCTTTGTACAGGTTTACACATCAAAAACACATTGATTCATAAAACCTGATCCTTTAAATAAAGATGAGCTAGTGCTCAAGTGTGTATGAGAAGTATTATTTAGTGACTAAACACTAAGCTGCTGAACAATAATTCTGAATCTGCTACTGCATCTTTTTGAGTTTATGGGATTCATACCTCCTTTCAGACTCTGCTTTGTCAGCTGTAAAATCAAAATATTAGTAAGCAATTGCTTCACAGGAATGTAGTGAGAATGGATTGGCAAGTGTTTATTGAGAGCTTTGAAGATCTGGGGCCAAGCTGTTTCTATATTCTCCCACTGCGCTCATTGTAGCTCTTAGATGATGAATTATTGTTTGGTAGAAGTTAGCAACACTAAGGATGGAATTTCAATTTTCCTCCTTCCGTCTGCCCCAGCACAGAAGAGATGTAGCAGATAAAGCAGTTGAATCCTATTGTTTATATGATGCCTTAAAGCAAAAGTATAATGTGCTGGGCTAGCTGAAATTCACATAATCCATAAGGACAGCCCCTCCTTCCATAAAAGCTCTTTTTTAACAATAACAGCATCTGAAATTCTCCACCAAATAAAGATATGTTGATGACTGAACAGAGTATACCCAAATATCAGTATACCCAAGTATCAGCCAAATATATTTTAATTATTTTTCAAAATATTAATTACTCCAAAAGGATTAATTTGCCGCTGTTCCATACATACTGGAAAGCAGTATAGTTACAAACCTGCTTGGGAAAGCACTGCAGTATAGTCACAAACCTGCTTGGAGTAAATCTGCCACAGTGAAAGCCCCTTATGGAGACTTTCATGGCAGACTGTGTTAATGTTCTTCTTCTCCTGCTTCATTGCTAAATAAACTTTTAGATCTGCCTTTCATACAACATAATTTTGGTTATTTCTGCCAACCAGGAAAGTCATCTGAAACCAGAAAAGAAGTTCATGTATCTTGCCCAGCTGGCTTGATCCAACTTTCAATCCCACCTACCCTAAAGGCATGTGAAATATCAAAGAAAATCAATAGGGAATCAGAATGAAATATGTTCAAAGGATGAGATCTCAGATTTGTAGGCAGCAAACTATAAATCCCTTGATGTTTCACCTACCTCTTGTTTTACAGATGCTTGTAGATTTACCTTTTTTTAGGAAGAAAAAAATAAATTATTTAAAATGCAAAATCCTCCTTCCCACATTAAGTTTTATTTTATTTTTAAATATGTGGAGCTATTGGTTGTGGAAAGAGGGCAAAAACATTTCAGATAAGCTGGTACTGTACAATTAAATTACTTCTACTTTTACTGGATCTAAATCAACTCTGGCAGTTGCTCCCAAACCAATTCAGTAAATATTGGATTTAATAGGAGTTCATTATTTACTTTTCTCACCCTTTCATTTGGAAATTGTTGAGAATTGAAGAAAGCTCTCTAAAATTCGTAAAGTAGCAATACAAAGTATTTAGTCTGATCAAAAGATCTGTATAGACCATATTCTTATGTGGGTTTGATCACGATAGTTTTATCCCAATTGAATCCTGTTGTTATGTAAATGACGATCTTGTGTGTATTGTCATTTGTGTTTTCCCTTTTGACCCACATGGTGGAGAGAGATTCATTTACGATCCTCGATCTCTGTGCCCAGGAGACTACTGTTCAGCCCTGACCTGCATGGGCTGTTTGTCCCTGTAACCACTCTGTCATGCTGACTTTGGATGAACCCCGTGGGCTGAATAATCAACCACAAGCGCATCTCTGGGTGGTGGCAGCAGTGAGCGTTGGCCTGAGGTATATGCAACTTCTGTTCAGAGAAACATTAATATGTACAAGCCAGGGAGGGTTTTGACCTGACACTGAAAGTCCCTGCCCTAGCCATCAGGACTGCTAGCAGCAGAGGTGCTGGCATGACCTCTCTTGTTTGTTATGACTGATTGATGTATTAAAAATGGCAACATGTAGAAGTTCTGCTCAGATAGGGCTCCCCTCTCTTCAGGGCAGGGCTCACAAGGAGAGCCAGGGATGAACTTGGCCTTCAGAAGATCACCTGGAGGTCACACAAAGTGTGACAAAGTATTGCAGGAAACAAATGAGAAAGGATTTAGCGTTCATGACAGCAATTTTTCTCATACGTGCTCAGTTTGCAGCATCTCCCTTTCAGTAAGGGAATGACTTTAGTAGTCAGTAATACTTGTTAAGCACCTCTTCTGTCATCATTGATTGATCATTTTTCCATTTAATCTACCTAAATAAATTTAAAAATATGCTAGATATTGAGAGAGAGATTTTAATCCATCCTACTGGGATTTCATAGAAGATATATTATGTTTGTTGAGAAAGAATGGATTTATCCATATGCTCAGATTTCTTTTGCTCAGAAGCAGGAAGAAAGCTTCATTCAACCCTTTTTTTTTTTTTTTTTTTTTTTTTTTGCCATTCAGACACTGATTTGTTCCTTTCTGACTCTTATCTAGAGTTAGGCTATCAAGTTAAAGAAAAATAGGATACTGGAAGAAATAATATAAATCATCCATAAGAAAAGTACTTTTTAAAATTGTGTTATACACTACATTTAAATGTGATTATGAATTTACCTTCTTTTGACTTCTGTTATCTATCTTCTTTGATATGTCTCAGGAATAAAAGCTGTAGCAGTCAACAAAACTACAAAGGGAAAAAATGACAAAAAGTTATACAGCTAAATGTACTGCTAGAAAACAGACACTTTTGAAGTTGCTCTGACTTTTGACAAGCCTTTAAGGTGTCAAAAATTGTAAATTCTCTGTTGTGTGTGTATATATGCACTGTCTAACTTGTGACACACTGGGACTTTCATTAAGGGATATAGTTGCTTACTTAGCAAACTCTCTCCTTCAAAAAAAATTATAACACAACAATGGGCTAATAATTATTCTTGGGAGGATGACATAGATCCGGCTGAATTGGCTTTTCCTCTGCAAGGTGCAGCTGTCAGCATGGTTCAGAACTTAGAAGAGTGCAAATCCCTCAATAATTTTGACTTTGTGAAAATCCTTTAGGAATACAATGACTTGTTTTTATCTTACAGTATTTTAAAATAGACATGATGGAGGTATTCTTCTTCCTCCCCATTTTCCTTCCCCACCCCTCCTCACAGAGTAACCATCCAGGGCATATTTAAAGTACAGAAACCACATCCAACTGCAAGCCATTATGCATTTGATTTTATAGACAGGGTATTGTCTTTTGTAGAGTATTACACATATTAACTTTTATATGGCATCTTAGATGGGCAGTTTAAGGTGTTTTCCCTTGTGTTATAAGTGCTATAAGCTTCCATGTAATTGTATCCTACCTAGTCATGGATATATGGAACATAAGGAAGAATCACTGCAGTATTTTACTCCTGGAAGCAATGTTGCAGTGAAAGGAAAATCAATTCCAGTTCAGAGTTTGGTGTCTTTTCTGGATGCATCATTTTAAGACAAAACTTCCATAAGTGATCTTTTCAAAAATGACTTCAGCCACTAATTCAAGATATAGCAAAAGAAATCATAAAATAGATGATCCTAAGTCTCCCAAGCACTCACAGCTTTGCAAACAGACAGGAATGGCTTGAAAACTGTATTTGGTGTATCCCTGCTATTAGTTCCTTTCAGTTTCACTGTGTAAAATATTATTGATGCCACAAAGAATGAGCTTTTGATAAATATACTAAAAAAGCCTAAGTCAATAGTTCTCTTGAAGAAGAATATCTGGAAAAATAGAATATAGAGAATCAATTGTCCCTTAGTGGTGTGAGATTTCTCTTCTCCATCACTCAAAATGTGACAGAAGTACCAGCAGCAGCTGTTGCTGACACTACAGCTGCCAGGGAACTCATATGCAGCTGGAATGTTTCTACCACAAATTTATCTGTGCATCTGATGTAAAGGGTACAGGTAACCATGACACTGGAGGTGGGTAAAGAGAACAGAGTGGCAAAAAGTTACATCCTGCCCTGAAGAGCATAACAGGGAGCATAGGTCTTGCTGGGGAGAGCTCATGGGAGGGCTGCATTCTGATTCTCCTACCTCCTCTTCTTTTCCCCCCGTCTCTAGGCAAATCTGCTTTGCAGAGTGTTGCTTTTTCTAACATAGCAATAAAGCTTAGGTAGAGCTACATGAAGTGTTATTCTATGTATTCTACTTGCTGCGTGTATAATAACGAGCAGCAAAGATAAAAATAGCAGAATAACTATTATTCACTAGTTTTTTAGAAATATCACCAGGAAAGCCCTGAGAGTTAATAGCCACTTGCAATTTCTAACTGCAAGCAGCCATCCAATTACCAGCTTTTCTTTTTTTCTTTTTTTTTCTTTCTTTTTTTTTTTTTAGGTGGAGTGGCTTTTGCTGTTGACACTTTTTTGAATGTCTGTTTGTTTGCTTGTACATTTTCTAAATAAAAAGGATGCAGATACACAAACAGAGCCATAGGTTATTTATTGTGTTATTTCTCAGAATTTATTTCTAGTATCCATAAAGTCATGGATGTGTTCACAGATGTGTATATATATATATTTTCTTTAAAATAAATGTCTTTTGTTTGTTTGTTTCTCCCATAAAGCAGTTAGTCTGTTAATAAGTGAAGTTCAGAAGATCACGCATAAATGAGCAGCAAGCTTGAGATAACAAAATATCTTAATGATCCTAATAATATCCTAATATCCTAATAATATCCTTAAGAGTGATTGTTGAAATATCACTTGATGATAAAGGAGAAGATAGTTGGTGTGTATAGAAGATGCTTCTTCTATACACTGAGATTTAGTCCACCTTAATGGGAAAAAATCACAATACTATAAACTAGATTCAGAATCCAGATAAGTTGTTTTCATTATTTTAGAATCAAGGAAAATCTCAATTTCTTGAAAACTGCTAATACACCTTTTTAATTTTTATTTCAGATAATATAGTTCTGTGGGTCTCTTAAAGTATTACAAAGTGCAGAAAAGTCAGAGAATCACAGTTGATAAATCAGGTCACAGGTGACATTGGTCAAGGCTGTAATTTTCATAGAAATAGAAACTAATGTGAAATACATGAAATCATAAAGAAATAAATCTTTTAAGCAAAAGCAACACTGTATGGACTTAAGAATAAATGTTCACAGACAGAATATTATTTGTTAAAACACACATAAAAATGCTATACCTAGCAAAGGCTTAAAAAGTAGATAAAATGATGCATTTTCTTCACGTGAGAAAATTAAAATTTTCTAAATTTTACTTCCTTCATCTTAATTCTCATGATCCTTGTTTTATAATTTTGCATAAACATATGTAGCCAAAACTGTAGTCTGCACTGAAGACTCCACTGACTATAAACAGGTTTTCTTGTCTTACATTACTCCTACTTGCTGAATCTGGATATCCCCATGAACTCCTTGTTGTTCAAAAGTATCTCAGTGTCATAGTTCCTCTAACACCTGTCAAATGTACTTTATTATTATTATTATTGAAAAAAAAATCCTTGGATTTGGAGGATAAATTGATCTTCACATTTTGCTCAGGGGATCCACACTAGTTTTATGTATGTAGCTTCTTGCTTTAGGATTTTATATATCCTGACTGTAAAAGAGAAATGCCATCATCAGTCTGATCTGCAGCAAGTTCAGACTCAGACAGTCACTAGTATATTCCTTCTGATCATGCCATAGAAAACAAAGATCAAGCTAAGATTAAATGATTTTATAAGGCAAAATGATGTGAGGAGATTATCAGGGATTTGCTTTGTGAGAGAAGACTGTCTAATGAGTAGGTTATTGAATGAATTACAGTAGCATGTAGTACTAATAATGAATTTAGACTGAGTTACTCAGATAAGGCAGAGAATCTCACTGCCACCACAGACCAAGCCATATGTGACTTTAGCATTGCGCGGTTTCCTGAGAAGATGCTCTTTGGGATTTATTTCGGTGCAACAAAAAGAAGTTGCTATGACAAACTAAAAGTTTTCTCCCTTAAAATTCTGTTAACAAATGGTAGCATATGTATACTGTTTTGGGAAGGTAAAAAATATGCTAAATCTTTTAAAATTATTAATTATTTTCTGTTTTACCTTTAATATTATGGGCATAAGCAATTGCTATAAGAATATGATTTGACTGGCTTTTGTGGCAGGTGCTGCTTCAACACAGAAAAAAAACTAAGGGCACACTGAATATTACACACTGAGGATCTCTTTAAGCCATTCAAAATAGGAGCTCGAAGGTCACAGGTACACCACAGGAAAAATTAGCTTGCAGTCATAGGTATTCATGACAGTTATTTCTGTCCTGCCTTAGCATAAGCTTAGGTCACTTGTATCCATTATAAATAGAAGGAAACATCATCTTTTCCATGGTTTTATTTTTATAAAATTTTTTTAACCTTTTTAACCTTTTTTAACCTTAGTTTGTTGTGTTCTTTTATGATAAGGAGTTAATGAGCTAAGGCCCAATGCCAGACAATATTGAAAACCAGAAGTTATTGTCTTCAAGCTTATCAAAAAAAAAAAAAAAAAAAAGGAATATGTGTTCTGGCCATTCATTTTCTCTTATTTAAAAGTCATTTTAAAAAACAAAAGTAAAATACTACCAAAAGCTTTTTTTTTTTTTTTTTATGTTACTTCCCTTATTTTGTTTCAAAGAAAGACCTAAAATGTCTTTCAATGTATTTATTTGCTAATAATGCTGGAATTTGGCCAAAGACAAAATGAACCTGAGCCTCAGTGACAGACAGTTGTATCTAGTTGCAGCAATAACAGAAAAATACTTAATCACTGTAAAATTTCATCCCTTGGCAAAACTTCTCCTGATTCTATCAGACAGTGTCCTGAAGGTAAGCAGATTTAATCCGTTTATCAGGGAAACAGGGGGAAACTTGTCTTGTGAGAGAGAATTCAGCTCCACGTCAGTAATTACGCAGCAAGAGCGATTGGGTAGACACTCAACATCATCACAGGGGTTCTCTTAGGGACCACTTTGCCAGTAGACCTTTTCCCTTCAGCTGCTGGAGGCACTCAGGCAGTCTTTTTGCAACCTTCCACATCCTGAACTCAAGGAGGGAATCACTCTGTACCTGCTGTAGGTTTGGGGTGCCGGGGAGCTGAGAATGCAAAAGCCTTTGGGTTTCTTTTAAAGTGATGTTGCCCCAGTTCTATTATTACAATTTCACAGTTGCATCAGTGGGAGCTCAGACAGTGGGGAAATCATATAACATCCCTTGTAACAGTCTTGCTCTCGATATTCCTTTGTAATGACCTGGTATACACCTGTTTAATAAAGAGTTTCGAACAGCTTGAAAACTGAGGACACTTGGGTATCTGAATTGCTTCTAATCCTTTAAGTTTTATATGCTTTTACAATAGACATGTACCAATGAATCTGCTGAAATATGTTATAACCAATCTAGAAGATTCCACTATTTTCCCTTCTCTTGAAGATAACAAGGGCTAAAACAGAGCAGTTTTAATAGCCTTCTGCAGAATTACTCTTAAAATAATCTAAGGAATTGACTAGAGGATAATTTTCTTTCTATAGTTTTTATACTCAGACTTATAGGCTTCTGTTAGATTCTGCATCCACATAATTTCCTAGCATGTTTTAAAGGTAGTAAAAGGAAATAGCAACATTATCACTTTCTATTAAATTCTATACTACTTTCTTATAAAATTAAACATTATGGCAACCAAATTAATTTTTAAAAAGAAGCTCTCTGAAGCTTCACTAATGTATGGTCACTAACGTTAACCAAAACCCCGAGGATGAAATGCACCAAGCCATAAGGAATAAAAGTACGCCCATTTTAAGAAGACTGCCCTGGAGAAAAGATGAACTAATCCGATTTGCTCCAAAACAGTCGTATTTTAGTGTTTGTTGAATGGGCAAAAATGTGGCAGACTGTATATTTGATATTCTGGTGTTATTACGATATGAGAAGGGTAGCAGTGGCTTCATCAGATTCAGAAGATGGTGAAGAGGAAAGCTCAATATTTTTTTTGACCGTCAGATCAGAACTGCTCATGATGAGAGTGTTCCTATCTCTCAATCCCCTTTTTGTACATTACTTGCATTAGAGAGAAATATCCTAAGCGCTGCTATGTGAAGGTTAACATTTACTTATTTAATATTGTATGCTAAGAATAGCAAGTTAATTGGTCCCTGGAGCACAAAGAATGAAAGTTCACAAAGTGGTAGTTCATGAGAGCAACTGTCTCCTAGATTCCCCCTTGTTAGAGGCGTAAGAGGCAACTTAGAGCACAGATGGTTTATTCTCATCTTAAAGAGAACCTAACATGCACTATTTAAGGTTTAGTAGATGTGAAACAAATAAACCAAAGCAAACAAGAAGGGTAAATCATGTTTTTACCAACAGTAAAAATTTCAGTAGTGGGATGTATATACCGTTTTTTAAACAGTGGAAGAAGTTGCTTAGAAAACTGTGAATTCTCTATCAAGCTCTATTATTTAAGATAGGTTAGACAAGGCCACCTCTTGTGAGCACTTTGAGAGGGGAAATGTGTTAGATTGTTGCTCAAGATGCTCCACAGCCAAATTTTCAGTGATTGTTAGATGAAGAACAGCAGTTTAACAGCTCTTCTGTACCTGCATGTGTTTCATTAGCTACAGATCTGGAAGAGGCCTTGTGGATGATGTGTGTTGTAGAGCAACACATTCATCAAAATATTATCAAGATCTGAAGTTCCTTATTCAATATTTAGCTATTTGAATGACAGGAATTAGAAATTAGAATAGACTTTAAAAGGGAAGAAAGGGCAGATATGAAACATGGAAAAGAACACCATAAGAAAAGTAGAAAAGCAACTTTATATATTTTGGTGGCAGAGATTGTTTCCTTAATATGTTTTAAAATAATTTTTTCCCCAGTGTCAAATGAGTTTCAGTTTGGATCTTATCACTTTTTTTTTTTTTTTTTTACTTTGTTGCAATTTTTTAATATAACAAGAACACTGTGGCCGGCAGTGTCCCCCAGGGATCGGTACTGGGAACAGCGCTCTTCAACATATTCATCAATGACTCGGGTGAAGGGACAGAGTGCACCCTAAGCAAGTTTGCAGATGATACAAAACTGAATGGAGTGGCCAACACCCCAGAGGGCTGTGTTGTCATTCAGAGGGACTTAGACAGGTTGGAGAGTTGGGCAGAGAAGAACCTCATGAGGTTCAACTAGAACAAGTGTGGGGTCCTGCATCTGGGGAAGAATAACCCCAGGCACCACTACAGATTAAGGGTTGACCCACTGGAAAGCAGCACTGTGCAGAGGGATTTGGGAGTCCTGGTTGACAACAAGTTAACCGTGAGTCAGCAATGTGCCCTCGTGGCCAAGAAAGCCAATGGGATCCTGGCCTGGAACAGGAGGAGTGTTGCCAGCAGGTCGAGGGAAGGGATCCTCTCCCTTTCCTCAGCTCTGGTGAGGCCGCACCTGGAGTATTTTGTGCAGTTCTGGGCTCCCCAGTATAAGATGGATGTGGAACTTCTAGACTGCGTCCACTGCAGAACAACAAAGATAATTAAGGGACTAAGGCATCTCTCTTAGAAGGAAAGTTTAGGTGAGCTGGGCCTCCTGTTTAGCCTGGAGAAGAGAACATTGAGAGAGGATCTCATCAATACCCGAGGGGAGAATTTAAAGAGGATGGGGCCAAACTGTTCTTGGAGGTGGCAATTGACTAGGGTTAATGTGTATAAGTTAAAACACAGGAGGTTTCATCTGCATATGAAGAAGAACTTCTTTACTGTGAGGGTGACACACCCTTTACTATAACTGAAAAGGGATGCTGGTACTTTGGCTGCTGTTGACTTTTCTGGTCCTTGGGATTTTCTTGGCTGCACAACTTTTTCCCTTGCATTATGTTTGATAAGATAGAACAAGAGATGTCTAAGACAGGGGTCATGCTCTTTTAAGTTACAGCAGCTAATGTGAACTGTCAGCCTGCAGCTGTTAATGTTAGCACTTCTTTTGACGGAACAAATCTTCAGCTAATGTATAGAGTATCAGAGTATGAAAGGTTTAGAGGACAGCAGAGGATTTAAACACATTATATTTGTTACCGTGATCTTAAATACTAGATTAATAAAATGTCTAATGAAGCTTTGCATGTAAGGTGAACTTTGAATGGCTTTTATTCTTCTTCCTTTGAAAATGAAGAATAGGCTTCAAGAAATATCTGGTGGGCAATTTAAAAATCCCTAGTGAATGGTTAAGATTAGCTAAAATTACTTTTTCTTTCTTTTTTTCTTTTATTAAGTATTTGGAGAGGCTTCCTAAATGGCAGCAGTTTTGTAGAAACGGGTGACAGATCTAAAGTAGCCAAGTAATACGTATTATTCACTTTTGTCCTGAAATGCTTCTGCCCTTTGAGACATGAGTACCAAAAGTTCAGACAGACACTTTGATATTGTTAAGCAAATGTGCTTCATCATTGTAAGTCAACATACAACAGAAAAAAAAAAAAAAGAAATGTCACCTGAAGACAGCTGAGTTAGAAGGTGGTGCCCCCTCAGCTGTCCCACTTGGCACTTTGGTTTTGGTAGCAATAGAAAATAAGGAATAATAATGCCTAGCTGCTTTTGACTCCACAGTCAGAACAGGTAAGTAAATAACCATTTATCCCTGAGTAAAGCCGAACCAGGTTTTTAGTGTGAGTTTATGTCTAATCTCCAGTGTCTCTTGGATCAAAAAATGACCCTCCTTAGCTGCTCTAGCTGTCCCCTTCTGCAAATGAAACACCTTTCCCAAATGGTGTTTTTCAACCGTAATAAACACTTTAGTCCTTTTTTTGAGAGCCATAATAAAATGTGCTAAAAGACACCATTGTCTTTTTCACAGATATGAGACATTACATCCAGTTCACTGTCTGTAAAGTAACAAAGTAAATTTTGACCGTTAGGTTTAGAAGGCAGGTGAAATGGAAACAAAATATGCTTATGCAATTTATGAAAACTGGCTTTTAGAACTTGTGTTGGTGGGTCCTTTGGGATGCTGATTGTAACTGTTAGCCAATATAAGTAAAATTTCATTTTCAAGACAATGTGCGGGCTGTATTTTAAAACTTGTAAAGTAGGAATGGCAATATGAAATATTTCAGGTCTGATTGTAGTCTGCATAGATCAAAGCTAGAAGTTGCATCAACATCTTAAACAAATGGGAAAGAAGAATTACATGAAAGGAAAAGCACTGCACCATAAAACAAGATACAAGCACGAACTGCTAATTACTGTAGATTCCAGAAAGCTAAAAATGATTCAGAGAAAAATGCACACAAGATGCTCAGAACAACATAGGAGCAGTGTTGCAGTAACATAAAAGGAATCAGGTACACAGATTAAGGCAATGTTTATAAACAGAGAAAATTAGTTTTAACAGACAACAGTGAGCTTTCTACAGAGATTCTTACTTCTAAAGTTTGTTATACTTCCTCTGGGGAGTAAAGACAATGTATAAAATTCATTCTCTGCATTTTATAGTGCAACTTTTTGATCTGAATTTCTTTTGGCCATAAGCTTTTGCACATTGATGCTGTAGGAAAAAATCCACATAAACTTTTTTATCATCTAATTATATTTTATTCTCACCTAGGCATAATTTTATGCAGTTGGTAGTATGATTCCTTTTGGTCACCATTTTCCTTTCACTTGTACCAGTTAGCTTAGTTTTCCTTAGGGCGTTGTATTTTGATTTGCCAGCTTGGAAAGGAGTTACAGAAATATGTCATAGACGAGCAGTTGTTTCCACATAAAATAAAAAATTGATAATTATGCTTACTAAAAATTAATTTTCAGTATCACTGTTTTTCATGATGTTAATTGTATTCCCTAGTATATTGTTGCTAGAGTTGATTGAAGAAATGCGAAAAACATTCATAATGCTATTTGTAATTATAAAATCATAATAGAAATCTGTTCACTCTGGTCTATATTACCCTCACTCTTTTTAGTAAAAAGATGAGGATATGAGTGGATGCCATAACATCCTGATCAATCAAAAAAGGATATTCATGGCAGTGTATATCATTATAGCCTTACAATTATTTTTAAAATTTTGATTTCATTAAAATTGTCACAAAAAGTGTTTCAAGTTGTGCCTTTCCCAGGGCTCTATTAGTTATCTTCGTCTACAAACTGAAGATAGCGTCATGTTAATTATACTCCATTGCAATCACACAACGCAATATTTTACTACTAAGAAAGAAATAATCAGTAATTCTTTATGAAGATCCTTACTCTCTCAGATAATCATATTATTACTTTTTTTAAAATGGGAAGAAAATAAACTAATAGTTATCAGAATTGTGCATTGTAAAGTTTTCTGTCTTTTGTACAATTTTATTTTAAAATCTCATGTAACATGGCTTCCACTATTTCCATGGGGAGGCCATTCAATTTAGAAAAGAAATAATGACATCTCTTAAGTGGGTTCCCCCCTCCCCTGGCCTTAATTTAGGCTCACTGAATGATCTGCTTCCTTTGGGCATATCCGCTCAAGGTGACATTAGAGAAGAGTGGGATGTGAGCACACTGCTTCAAAATATTCATGCTAAAAATTCCACGACAAATCCACTGAAATTAAAAGGAGTCACTACATTGACTGCAATTAGTTTTGGATATCTCTGTAGTAAAGGATGCTGTGTTTCACACATTTAAAACTTCCAGCCTATAATCTAAAGCAGAAATATATATATATATGTGTGTGTGTGTGTGTGTGTGTGTGTGTGTGTATGTATGTATATAAATAGCTCACATGGAAAGAGTTCATTATAAGATCATTGATGACTCTCATGGAGGGCAAGCTTGCAAGCAGCAATAGCATGCATGTTTCATCTGGTTGATTTTTGTCAAAAACAGTATAGCTGTAGCATGGGAAGTACATCATAATATGACAGTCATAGTACTTTATCCTCAGCTTTCCTCTTTTCTTTGTGCAAACCTAATTTGCACTGTTACACTGCTGGTGACTGTTGATTTGTTACTGTCTGATTTAGATTGGTTGTCCTCCAGATATTTGCAAATCCTGATCAGTCACATCTGCTCATAGAAATCCTACCACCACCATGAGACTGGCCCAAAACATGTCCTAGGCTAAGTCTGTTCTACTAAATAACGGTGCCAGGGAAGGTCTGGGGGACAAGACGAGATTACTGACTTCTTTCGCTACTCTATCAGTGGCAACAACCATTATTGCCTTCTCAATGCTCAGTCTAAAAAATGCTTCTGTATTTGTCCTCAAGCAGCCTCTTATGAGTGTGAATCTTACAGTTAAGTTTTTTAAGCTCAGCCAAGCTCTCCATTGTTTTCTATATTTCTTAAATTCCTTCTTTGTGACATACCCAGAGGAATAAAATAAAATACAATAAAATAAAACAAATAGACAGCAGGTAGGCAGTTCTTGTGCGAAGATCATTACACAATCCACTGGTGCTAGGGTACATCATAATTCCTTTCACTTCTGAGAGTATCCATTTTATTTACTGTCTCTACTCTGAGAGGTCATGGCCCTTTATTTCTGATAAAGGCTTTACTCTAATATAAATAGTAAGGCTTAACTGAAGTGACCACAAAAAATGCAGGGGACTGTCACAATGGTCTTGAACAGAGGTGTTGCTTATTTATTTATGTATTTATCCATTCATTCATCTAGAAGTAGCCAAAATGAAATAAAACAAAAGAAAATTCATCTAGGATGTGCTTTACTTTACACTCTCCTGTCTTCGTCACAGACACATTTAAGGAATTTTGAGTTAAGTATAAGTTTGCTAAGTAGCACTCATTTACATAGGTCTCTTCCTGTTTGCAAAATATATAGAAGGTGCCAAAGGACTGAAAAATATTAGATTCAGATTGTATTTTTTGTTATAGAACATACTTCTCCTATTAATTTATTTAAACACAGATTTACTATAATATAATAAGAAATAGTAAATTTCAACCTTTATAGGATTTTTATGTATCTTGAAAAATACCAAGATGTCCTACTTGGTTATTAAATGAAGAAAGATTTTTTTCAGTAATAAGCGTGTGAAAGATAATTTCAGTAAAAGGAAATGTGTTAAAAAAAAAAAAAATGAAGAACATAATTTGACCTGATTTTAATTTCCCAATTACTTTTTTTTTTTAAAAAAAAACACCCTTTTTAAAAGGAAAAAAAAAAAAAAAAAAAGGAACTAAGATGGGGAGTTTTCTTACCTAAATTTACTGAGAAAATAAATAAAAAATATGAAACAAGTTCTAAAGCAACCTAATATTTATTTTATCAGTAGAAGTACTGTAGTAGTTTTTCAAATAATTCTATTTCATAGAAGGTTTTTTTTTTTATCATCAGGCTCTGTTTTCCTATTTTACTTGTATTAAATTACACTTTAATGTAGTCATCTTTCTTGTTCAGGCACTGTACGAAAGTATATAGATGAGGAGCTTGTCAGAGTAGAGGAGCAATGGCAGATGAAATCTTTAAAAAACCTCCCTAGCTCTTGAGAAATAAAGTACAGAGGAAACATAAATTATCTCCCATTAGCTAATCAGCAGGTAGGGATTTGCATAAATGAAGGAAAAAAAATATGATCTTCCTATGTCTCCCCACATTATCTGTGTTCTGCGATTGGCTGAAATAATTCAATTTTAATATAATAATTAAAAGCTGCTTGGCCTAATGGGAACATTCAGACACATGAGAAGATAATAAATGTTCCTTATCATTACAAATTAGGAAAATACTTTCAATTAGTGTATTAAAGTACTGTGCCCTGCTATGTTATATTTTAATCAGTGGTCTAGGTGAAATATGCTCCTTTCAGTATTTTATTCAGATATAGTTATTTACATAGAAATAAGTGTTCGATAAAGGAAGATTTGAAAGTAAATGATTCATTATATTTTACAGAGAAACTTAGGGTTTTTTTTCCATTCTTTCTCCTACTCTTCCAGGGCAAGGACACCCGGAACACCTCTCTGCTAATACATCAAAGTGCAGCTAGACAGAATGTCATTTCTAAAGGCTTTAAGATAAAATTCAAATTGAATAACCTGGTTCAAGTATTATTAAATAATAAATTGAAGATACAGTGCATACTTCCTCTTCTCTAAGATGTTCTGACCATTACAAAAGCCAATCCAAAATCAGATTTCTTTTGATTCACATCCATCTGTCTGATGTCCTGATTGTATTCCTCCTCACTGTAAGGTCTGTTAAGTGCTGGTTAAATGATGTTAAATGTTTGTTGATTTTGGTAAGAACAATATTAGTTGTCATCTACGGAAAAGAAGATCCTCATTCTAGAAGCTACTTAATCAGATGTGTGACTTTAAGGATCTTAGTAATCTTACTATTTGTAGCTGCATTACTAATATGCAATGTGATTTTTGTCATAACTAGTCTGGTCAAAGTATATGCGGAAATTTTACCTGTCTGTCTCCTGACTTTTCCATATGACAATATAATTTATAATCTATGCATTATAAATATAAAGGTGTTTTATAATCCTTTTTGTATAACTACACAAAATACCAGACTTGGAAGGTATGATTATAGCTGGGACATTTGAAGAACACTCTCTTGAACTTGGACTTTTATCTTCTATTACACAACAGATGTATTCCAGACAAGTACATCAATATCCCTTTTTTTGTTTTGTTTTGTTTTTGAAGAAAACTCAACTGTCTCTTAGCTGTCAAAGTCTATTCACATGCTATGCATGGAAACAGATCAGAAATGTATTTATATTATTTTAAAATTACAGTATTCAGTTAAGTAGAAATCAGTCTATACCAATATTGCTGGGTGTGCACCTGCCACGTCTCCAATGTCAGATCAATTTGTACTGAAGGCTGAAGATGACCAGTTGTATGTGATGTATGTATATGTTATATAAGTGCAGGCAATTTCTACTTTAAACCCAGACAGATAGTTTGCACTTAAAAAGTAAAAATATCTATAATATAAATCATCATTTAGAAAAATTGGATAAATTGTAAGTAGCCTACTCAGATTTGCAGTATGTGAAAAAAACTACACTTCTTGTTTCCAACAGAAGCTGATCATTTTAGCTTTCTAGATTTGTTTTTTAAAACCTTTCCCTGTTGCAGGGATGTAAAACTCTCAGTGTGTTGGTGCATGTACATGAAGAAAGAATATTAGATACAGGGAGAAATTTCTGATCTGCTGTAAAAGAATGCAATAACATGGATTTTAAAGAAGATGAATCTACTAACCTGAGCTGAGAACTCTTTTAAATACATTAGGACAATCTTGTTTAAGAGTAACTGAAAAATCTTTATACCTGAAGTGCAAAATATATATTGTTTTTATTGCATAAATACACTACTAAAATTGTTTAAAAAGTCTCACTTTTCCTATAGTACCTACCGTAAAAGAATAATAAAAAAAGATAGTAATTAAATTCTGTTATAATTATATTTCGGAAATCTAGAAGGAGTAAGACACATTTGGAATCCAGTGGGTTTAAATATGCCTGGTCTTTTTGCTTTTGCAGAGTTCATAACCCATGGAGCTGACTCCCAATGAGCCTTTTTTTGCCTTATGTAATAAAGCAAAACCTTACATAACTTCCTGAAAAGCAGTTTTATTAGGAATGATATAATTACTAGTTATAATAATTCTCACTATAATAATTTTATTGGAAAGCAGTGTCAGGAAAGAAATGGTAAAAAGAAACAATAAACTCAGCAGTAAGCAGACAGCTTGATTTCACAGAGATGGGGAAAACCGTTTTATTAAAATTTGATGTGCTCAGGACTATGTCATTTGCATACTCATTCCAACGAATGGTACATAGTAAGTACTTGGAATACAAGTTTGACCATTGATTGCATTAAATATCATTTAAAATTGAGATTCTAGTCTTTATACATGACACACAGGGATTTGGCTTCCTGTTCATATTTGGAAACTAAATGTGTTGAAGTTAAAAAATTAAAAATGAAAAGCTTTTTGATTGATGTTGCTTTTAATTTAGTTGGAGCCATAAATCATCCTGTGATTTTTTGTGAAGGATGTTGTATAAGTCTTTTGTATTGGTTACTAGGTGATAAAGCTGCCTCTGTCTTGACCTCCTGACTGCTATTTTTTCAACCCAACCATGATGTAATGAAATTGGTATCAGAGAATAAATATGATGAATAGAGATATCTTATTCCGGATTCTCACCTCATTATAATCAGCACAACCTCCAGCTACACTTCTAATGTGAAGACATAACTATATTGCTGTAGTGTAAATGTTATCAAAATCAAGCCCATGGTTATGGGCTTGATGGAATTTTAATTTAAATAATTAAAGCTTATGAATGAGGAAAATATTCCTTTAAATAAAGACAAATACAGATCACAGTCTTAGGACAGACAAAATATTACTAAATCAGAAAAAAAAAAAAAAGGAGTATGGAAGGCATGAGCAAGGAAATGCAGACAAGGTAAATTCCAGGGCCTGAATGTTAAGAACTTTTGAATGCATTTAACTGTGTTTATAGTTTTTTAATAATCATGAATGTGCTTTTGACTACTCTGACAAATAAATTTTACTTTCTTTCCTAGCAAAAATAAATATTTGGTAGCATTAGTTAAAAGAGACAAACTATACTTTTTTTTTCCTCTTACAGTTTTATTCTCTCTCCCTGGGTTTCACAGTGTTTTCATCTCCTCATGAGTCAAAACTACAAACTGTGCTGACCTGCATGGCTCTTCAATAATGTGGTTAAGTGTTCCTAAGGGACTATTTTCTGAAACTATTAAGCTCTCCTGATTTGTAACCTCAGACACAGTTAACCTTGGGCAGGAACAGCACCACTGTTTTTAGACAGGAATAACCACAGTAGAGGAGAAAACCTGTGCATCTAGTCTGGTTTCCTCTCTCAGATAATGTTCAAGAAAAAGGGACATACAAGAGATTTAAAAATCCAATTTTCTGAACAATCACAAATGACCTGACCTGTCAGTGTAAGAAAGTTCTCTAAACACCAGGAAATTTATATTGTAGTGTGCCTTAAAGGATAGGAAACTCTCTAATCACAGGAAAAAAAAATCCTTTGCAATATAAAATGAAAGATTACATTATCTTTGAGAGCATTTTTTTAATCCAGGTTTTAGTCTGAAGTATCTGGAGGCATTAAATTTCACATAATCAGTCCATTGTATAAGTCAAATTAAAATAATTTCTTGCCTCTCAGTTTCATTAAATGTCCCCCTACTTCTCTTGTTTTCCTATTTGAATACTCAGAACAGGTAAGCCCATACTTGAATTGGGCTGTGTCTCATCTCTTGATTTCCTCGGCAACAGTGTTGCCTTCTGTCTAAATGGTCCCAGCTACGGTCTTACCTTTTCATCAATGAGGATTGTGTCGGAAATAAAGCTGAAAATGTCAACTGTCTGGAAATCTTCCTGAAGCATCTGTGTCTAAGATTCAGATTTTCTCTGTGCATACTATGAACCAGTCTTTATTACACTAAGGGTGTCTCAAATAGAGAATGACTTGGTAAAGCATTAAAACCAAAATCCATTGTACAGTATTCCTATAGATGGAGCTGAATGGACTAATCAAAATCAAATTCAGTTTCAAGTAAAACATACAAAAGTTATTTTATTTTGGCACCTAAATATAAAGTAAAAGTGAGTTAAAGAAGCCCATATGGGAGAAGATATTTCATCACAGAAGCAGCTGACAACTTGCTTCCATTGTTTTCTTCCAAACATCCTTATCTTTGAGTAGGTGGCTGTAAGCAGAGGGTGGGCACCATAGGAGGCCTGTCAGACTCCAATCTCTCTCCCTCAGGGAGGGTTATTTACCAGGTTATTTACTGAGGATGTGGAGTCCATGAAGATATTTGCATGCCTGACTAAACTCAGCTTTGGACAACTAGATCTAACTGGACCTGCTTTTAGCAGAGTGTTGGACTTGCTGGCCTCCAGAGGTCTCATTCAATTTAAATAATAATGTGAATCAGTGATCCTATACAAGGTGTCACAGTTTCATCTTTATCAATACTATCACAGGCCTGCAGACTTGGCTCTTCTGTTCATTATTCATCAGAAATTGTAAGTTATAGTATTTCCCAGCTCTGCTTGCTGTTTCATGCCTATAGAGGAATAATATGAATACATGAAATTTAAAATGTTGTTGAATGCTATATTTGAAAACTTTAAAAATAAGGCTATATTTACTCAAGAACAAAGATTAACTTTGGTCTAACTCAGTTTGCTATGACACAAGTTTTCTTATGTGCTCTTTGTTATTTTTAAATGTTGTAACACTGATTAAGAAATAAATGTTTAGATTTGATGTATGAGAAAGTCCAGCTATGAGCTTCTCATACAAATTGCCTAGAATTCAAAAAAAAAAAATTTCTATATAGAATACTATGTCTTATGCTATGCCCTAGGACATTTAGTTTTGAAGGTTTTTTTCTTTTTTTTTTTTTTTTTTTTTTTTTTTTTTTTGCTTCTTAGTTATGAATATCTACATTTTCTGCTTCATTATGTAAGGTTGCCATATTAAGGCATGTAATCTCTTTTTACAACTTCTAAAATTAACTGTCACTGTACTTGTTCTTTCCTTCATTTTAACCTGATCATTGTGTCTAATCTTCTGTATATTTAGTCTGAGTTAACATTCTTTCTCAGAATCTCTGTATTCTTATCACTGCTTTAATATTTTTTAGAAATTAGAAGAGGTGACAAAAGTATCTTCAAAGCTTAATGCCTAAGACATTCTGTTTAGCATGATAATCCTTCTTCCTTCTCCTTATCCTCCCTGTTAGAATTTCCTAGGTTTGCTTTTTTTTTTTTTTACTAATTATAAAATAACTGGTAGCTTTGTTTAACTCTGTTTTAGCATAAGCACATGATTCTTCCTGTTATTTCAGGATTCTAATATGACAGCTACACCTAAAAAGTTCCTATTAAAAATAAAACTACTCATATATAAGAAATCCCCTGTGTTTAAAAAGGGTTTATTACACATATCTTCCAAACTAGATTAAACTTTTAAAGTGTGTCCACAAAAACTTCTAAAGTCTTCTGTACAAAGCTTCCAAGACTGCTTTCTACTTTTACTAAATCAAAGATGTTTTGCACTCCATAGAAGACGTACTAAAAGCAGTCTTCTTTAGAACTGGACTTACTGTCTCTAGATGACCCATAACTAATAAATTACTTATGAATCCTGCTTGCTGTCATGACTTATTAATATCCAAAAGCCTGTTTAATCTCTTACCAAGCACTTCTTGAAGAGCTTGTTGAGGAATTCTACAAGTAAGCCAAAGAAGTGCAGTTTTTGAGGTCCTTAATGTTTCATTCCTTAATCGAAACTAATGCCTTTGAATTTCTGCATCATACACGTATTTACATTCTACATATGCGACAGTCTTTCACTTTGGAGTGATTTAAATAATGCATAGGAAAAGCAAACAAACCAATAAACAAACAAACTAGTTTTTCAGGATTTTCCCGGGATTTAGCAGGAGCCTGAACCATCATTAGGAAATGTGAGTCAAGATCCACAAAAGCATTTTTAGGAACAGTAAAGAGTTTATATGACAAATTGATATTGTTATGATCCCTCTGCTTTGAGTCATAAAACATAAGTAGATGAAGTGATTGCTCTTTTTTTCTCTATAGCTCAATATTCAGGATATTCAGACATGATAAAAGAAAGATATGAGAAACTCCACCCCTTTCTTTGCCTAAAAATGTGAAATTACATCTTTGCATGATGAGGATGAAAATTCTAGTTGCTAGACAGTGAGAAACTTTCCATCTCTTGTGACTGACATCAGTGATGACCACACTGCAGAGAATTATTAAATATGAATTTGGCAATAAATAATTAGAGAGAAAGAGTGAATCTTTCTACCTTTGCAGCATAATGCTGAGCAGGATGTGACAAGAGGAGATGCTACTGCTGTCAATGCTTAGGCATTACTTTAGATAGAGTGCTGTGTTAGCATTAGGATAAGGGTACAGCCTTTCTTTTAAGAGTCTATTGCCTTTATATTCAAATTATTACTCAAGCATCTTTAAAACTATGGTATTTTCCAGAAGACCTTCCAACAAATGATGAGCAACCAGGCTTGCTCAAGATAAAAGAATGCCATTTGAATGGTCCCCATTAAACTAACGTGTCTGGACAAAACTCTTAGCATTCCTTGTACTTTTTCTTTTATTGATGAGGTGTTATAACCAGTAGAAACCATAATGACCCAAGAGGTTGCTATATCCTTCACAATGTTAACCCAGAAGCAATGCTGTGATCTTGTCACAATGAACCGCATTTAAAACAGAGAAAATAAAAGCATATCCCTTCTGAATATGTTCTACCCTGTTTCTTTTGCATGGGACAATAAAAAAGAAAAGGCAATACGGTCCTCCACTGCAAAAGTATATTTCTGGAAATGCAATTGTAAGCAACTGTGTTCCAGGCATACAAGCACAAAACTCCTCTCTCACAGTGCTATGTGCTGCTACCTCAAAACATCTATATTAATGAAAACAGACAAATATATTATCCTTTTAAATCCTCCTCAATAAAAAAAAAAAAAATGATGATCTAACTTCACCTTGCACAAACAGTGAAGAGCTTTGGATATATGTAAGATTCTACATTTTAAAATAATGCAGCGAGTTTCTCAGAAGTCCTGCTTCATCTCATATATACTTTCAATATTGCTAAGTAAAGTTACTAAAGTAACCTTAAAGTATTAGATAAAGTTACTAAAGCAAATCTGAGCTCAAAGCTTCCTAAATGAAATCCATATGAACCTCTTGTTCTTGCTATTAAAAATATTCTAAACTGGTGATAACAGGCTATTAAATGTTGACCTGATAAACAGGTCAACATTTTTAGATAGGAATGCTTAAGTAATTGTGGATAAAAGAAGATTAAGTCTATTCCAGTTCTGTATTCTTAATTATGCTTAAGGGACTTTTTATTAATAAGGAAATATGCATATTTCCCATTTATTTTCATTCAAAAAATTCTTGAGTTTAAAATAAATTTTTATAAAAGTCAAGATTAGGAGGTGTCATCTAGGAAGATTAAATTACCTAAAACTGAGAAACTAATAATGTTATAAACATTAAATCCTGAGCTACCTGAAATGTCGAGAAGTTTGCATCTCTATGATATTATTTTTTCTAGCATTATATTATTTTGATAAAAAAAAAAGTCAATGGTTTTTAATCATGTTTCCTCATCAGTTGATAAAGGACTAAAACCTAATCTATGCTGTCACGTATAATTTTATGAAAAACTCTGGCCACAACAGAATAAATGCACCCTTTTCTTTCCCCTTTTATTCAAAAAACGAATGACAAAAACTAATAGAGACTATGTTTTGATGAGCAGAGCCATACATAATTCCACAAGAGTGGCATCTAATATGTTTCTGACTACAGCTGTGTAAATAACAAATTTTTCAGTAGACGAGAAGCAAAGTGTTTCAAGTTAAAATGATAAGTCATTCAGTTGTCTTTTTAGCCATTCAGTTCTTTTAACTAATGTTCCTACAATTTGTTTCAAAACATTCTTTATGAGTGAAAAATGTAAATATGTTTACATTTGAAATGTTTATGCTCTGCCTTATCTAATTTTTGAAAGGTTGCAACTATTATTTATTATCCTCAGTGTCGGTTTTGTTTTGTTTTAGAACATTAGTTCTCCATTACATTAAAGTTTGACTCAGTTAAAATGCATGTCTGTTTTTTTTTTTTTTTTTTAAAGAACGTGTATAAAATGAAGGTGGGAAGTTCAGTCATTTTTCTAAGTAATACTTTCACGATACAAGTTCTTTTTCTGTTTTGTTTCATTACTCATCGATCATTAGCCTCAGGCAAAAAAAAAAAAAAAAACTCTTTTGGTAAAATATTAAGGTTTTGTATTAAAGATTAAGAAACATAAATGCAATTATTAAAGTGTTAATGGCAATGATAAGTCTTTAAATAATTGTTTAATTGAATGCTTTAGAGATAAAAAAGCCAATAGGCTGCTCATAATAGCGGCTTATTGCTATCTGTAGTACTTCTCCTTGACAGTCTTTGCAGCCTTCTAAACAAATGAAACACACATATATAATGTTTATAATGGCTGCTAATCCTTAACTCTTAAACTAATGATGAATGGAACTTTAATATAAAGCATATCTGAAAGACAAAACTTGCAGTTATCAAAATAAAGGGGAAGTTATTCCCTCATGCTTGGTGTGCATTTCTAAATGTACAACTCCTTAAAGATGCTAAAATTGCAACTACAATTCAGCCAGTGTAACTTCTATGGATTCTCTTTATCTTCATTACTTTATGAATTAAACAAACATTGTAAACAAACAAACAACTTGAGCAAGTAGTCATAGCCTACTCTTGTTTTTTCCCCTCTGCTTAAATTTTATAAACCAGATCATAATGTACAATAAATTATAATCATGTGCTAATTAAAAATAGATAGTCCTCTGAGGAAATGGCAGTAAGTTGTATAACATAGAAACTAACTTAATAGGAAAATTGGTTAGAAGTAAAATTCAGCAAAACTTTGCTTTTACTGTCATTAATAATGTATTATGAAAAGTTGTCTCCCTGTCAATACAAGGATCCCTGAAATAGTTACTAAAGACAAGTGCACAATAAACCCTATCCTGCAATAACTGTTTATGGATTTTTCTTAGCTAATTACCATACAGTTTTTCAATAACAAAACCCTCATCTTGTGTGAGTCAGGATGGGTCTGAAGATCTGTTTGTGTTCTTTTTGTAGAAACTAACTGGATATGCGAAAATCTTAATAACACTCAGAAGGAAGAAAAAAAAAAAAAAAAGCTACTAATTTTTTCTCCAGTCTGTATTTTCAGAACATGGTAATAAGCAGGCAGATTGACAGATAATGGGTTTCAGGTTAAAAAGTCTATCTTTCCTGTCAAAATTCTATAAGATTGTGCTTCTAGTTCACGATGATCATTTTGATTCTTTTTTAATGTAATCACAAAACTGTCTTTGAAGAGGTGAACATTTCAGAGCATTAAGAAGATTCACATCCTGATGGATTGCTTACTTCTTTAATTATATTGTACAAGTCAATTGAGTCAGCAAGGAGGAAAAAAAAAAAATTCTGGGACTGACCCAATTTTTTTTTCCTTTATTTTTTTCCCTTTACCCACAAATTGAAAAATCGCTTATTTGCACAGCCTTAATCCCAGCCATCATCTCTGTCTGATGATGTCGGATTTACACTAGGACCGCATTAGGTTGAATTTCACTGAGAATGGATTACGAAAGACCTCTTTTTAAGGATTAGACTTAGCTTTCACAAGAATTTATAAAGAAACATATTCAGCTAGGTCTACAAATTGTTTGTGCTGTAGGTAATAAAGTGGCCTTCTTTTATCCACATCACCCGTCTGACTTAAATCTGTGCAGACTGGGGGATCTTATGTCCACCTTTCATTCAGGAAAAATGTGTCAAATAATTCAAACCTTGTATGTTTGCTGCAGTTGAAACAATAATAGTCTCCATCTCTATTCCTGGGATACTTTAAAACTTGAAATAGAAGTATGTGCCAGCAAATAGCTAAAAAGCTTCCTATCTCTTTTTTCCAAACATTATTTCTAAGAAAGCATAGCTATCTTTATGAAAAACAGAAGCAAGAAGAAAAAAAAAAAAAAAAAAAAAAAGAGAGCTCTAGCATAGCCTTGAGGAAAAGCTTAGATAAAACGAACTTTTTTTCATGTTGAATGCCAGCTAGTGGATCTGTTAGTTCCTGTTATCTGATCCATGTCTGCTCCTTCCTTGTAAGGAGGAAGAGCCTTGTATAGTCTTTCAGAGTAAAAGGTTTTTATCAAATATCCCTGACTGCCATTATATGTTTACAAAAACAAGATGTAGAACAACCAGTCCTTGCTACTTAGATACTGAAGAGTTAATATGTCTTTTCCGTCCTTTGTTGTCTAAATCTGAATTTTACTTTTAGAGTAATTATGCTCCAATGACATTACAGTTTTAATGAAGCAAGTGTAATTTGAAGTGGTAAGGAAGTTAATAAGTTTCCTTATTAAAGGAGTCTGAGTAGGAAATGATAGAATAAATTTAATTTTCAAATGAATTAATTATTATTATTTACTTTTTAAATTGTAATTGTACTTTAAAGACAGATTCAGTTAAAGTGAAAACAAATATTTTATACACTGAATTTTAATTGAAGTTTCTCATTTGGCTTTCTGAAATGATGGTAATCCAACAGTAAATTTAGACTTATGGGGCTGTAAATCACAGAATCACAGAATGGCTAAGGCTGGAAGGGACCTCTAGAGATCATCTAGTCCAACCCCCCTGCTCCAGCAGGGACACCCAGAGCACGGGGCACAGGGCGGCATCCAGGCGGGTTTGGAAGATCTCCAGAGAAGGAGCCTGCACAGCCTCTCTGGGCAGCCTGTGCCAGGGCTCTGGCACCCTCACAGGAAAGAAGTTCTTCCTCACATGGAGATGGAACTTCCTGTGTTTCAACCTGCACCCATTACCCCTTGCCCTATTGCTGGCCACCACTGAGAAGAGTTTGGCCCCATCCTCTTTACATTGTCCCCTCAGGTACTTACACATATTGATCAAAGTATTCCAAAGTCAAAGACACAGAGATGATTTTTAATAACAGGTTGGCTTTAAACTCACTTTTCTATTAAAAGTAAAGGCAGATAGCATGTCAAATAACAAGAAGAAAATGTGCTTTCTGCACAAACTGATTGATAAAAAGTTTGCATTCCTGTAGGTTACAGCAGGGACCACTTTCAAGAGAAACAGAGTTTAAGAATTGACAGGAAGTGGAAAGTATTTTCCCTCTTTTACCACTACACTGGTGCTGTTTAGTGTAGGCTAATTTCAGAAGGAAGGTTTTCAAAGGTGCATATATCAGTCATAAGTTCAAAGCCAGTTCTTTGGAAGTCAGTAGCAGTTAGGCACCAAGCTGTTATTTATGCCTTTGAAAACCTTCCCCTAAGAGCCAAATTCTGCACAACACTGAGCACCAATCAACAGGAGATAGGGCAGCTCAGCACTTCAAGAGATCAAACCCACAACCTCTTTTATGGCATTCACTTTGCACCAACCTTGCACCAAAAAGAATTCAGTTGATGCTTAATTGATAGTCTTGTTTTAAGTTAATGCTCTACTTTGGGAATGTTCTATACTTTTCTCTTAGTATGTATTATGTCTCATAGTCACACGGAGTTTTAGTCCTTGTGAGTTTGACATGTCTGTCTTAACTGGACCAAAGCAATTTAATTTTTTATGTTTAAAAAGCTGTCTCATCTGTCTCTTTTACCTTTATCTCATATATCTATAAAAATGTAAAAAATAAAATAATAATAATAATAAAAAAAAGCCCCTGGCAGTGTGCTGCAGAGAAACAACCTCAGCATCATGCCAGTAATGAAACTAAGGTACAGTGTCAAGTGGTGTTATTCTCAAAATGCGCAGTGAGCCTGACAGACAGCAGGGAATAGTGGTGGTATATCTTCAAAAACTGACAAAGAAAAAACACATTTATTATGTATACACACTGATAAATATAAATTTGACTGAATAAGAGAAGAAATATTTTTTAAAAGTAATGGTGATACTTATATGTCATATTCCAGATAGTATTTTAGGCTTTGCTTTTGTAAAGAATGACCGTGCAGAGGTTTAACTTGCACTAAAGTCTAATTCAGCAAAACATGTAACATTCTGCAAATGCAATTTTGCAACAATTTTGCAAAACATGCAAAATTTGTAAGAACAAAGAGACATGTTTAATTTTGTATTTTCAGAAAGGTAGGAGTGATCAATTTACAGAAGTCAGATTGGAACATGTAATTCTCTAAACCAATTTGTTTCTGAGCATGTGAAATTGCCCCAGATTCAAACGCAACAAGCATAGGTTCGGTAAATTTTGGATGATGCTCGTCATCCCACTATTCATTTTCCTTTTATAACTCTTTATCTTCTTATAGAAAACTGGACAATCCTAGTCTTCATTTCTTTTTCCATAAGGATTGGTTCTGTCCTGTGCAGCCTCTTTTAAAACAATAAGGCTTTCCCGAGTTCCTGCTTACCACATCACTCTTACTAATAGTGTCCACTCTAAGGCTATTTTATCTTCCTTTTCTCTAATATAAAAAAATAAAGCACAAACAAGTAGCAACCTGGTGGACTAGTAAATGCCGACCTCTGTCATTATTAGTCGATATTAAGCCTTTGTGTATTTTATTACACATAATATCCCAAGATTTGGCTCTTAGGTGATTTGGAAATTTCATATAGCGTGTCCTTTATTCCTCTTAATTTCTACCTGAAGAGAGAAGAAATTCCTAGGTTTAGAAACAGACACTGAGAGTCAGATATGTCTATAAAGAATTACAAATCTTCAAGTGCACTCCTATTTGCAACATCTTATTCAGATATCAACTTTTATTTTGTTGCATGTTTTGAACATCCATTGGTGCATATTTCAGGATTCATAGAAGAATTTTTTCTGTTTTGTACATGCATCAAATATATCTTTGAGCATTACCATCAAACAATCTATGCCTCAACAACAAATGTGCAACTACAATGATTCCAGGGGAACTAACTTTGCATCTGTTGCTGTTTCTGCCCTGGAAACTGATGCTTGCAAAATTTATGAAATATTAAAATTCACACAGAAAAATTATGACAACAAGCACAGTAAAGAGAGAAAGAAAAAAAGATACTTTAAAAAAATCACACTCTCCTGAGGCTCTTTTGTGAGATGGTTAAAAATTCACACACCTGTGCTGTTTAATAATAATGACTCTCAAGCAATCTGGCATTATATTACTTTGCATTTTGAAATAGTGACAATTAGCACACATCATGAATGATAAAAATAATGAACTAATGATTTGTACTTGTGCAAAAATTTTCCTTCTTCTATCTTTTCCTTGAAGTTTTCTCCTTATATTTTGCCAGTGGTGAAAGGTCCCACAATTCATTTGATAAGCATTTTAATTATATAGCGCCATTTTCACTCATTGTCACTGAAGCTAACATGCTTTCATGATTCCATGCTTTTTGTTAAAGTATTGAACTGTATCCTCCCCTACACATTTCTCTCTGTCATGACAGTAATATTCACTCAGCAGATGCAGTAAGTAGTACTGTAAAGATAGAGCTGTATTCATCTAATAAAAAGCCTTTCCATCCATTTATAGAATGAAGCTTTTTACAAAATTTGTGGTCTCTAAATCTTATGTTAAGTCTTGCTAAGCTGAGTATGCTATGAGAACTCTGATTGCAAACTTATAATGAATACATCTACAAAGGACAGAAATCTGCCACTTTAATTCCTAGCTTTAAATCACTTTGATTTTCAATTCTTTACACAAATTAAAAATTGAGAGGGATAAAAAAAAATCAGAATAAAATGAAAACAAGCCACTAAACACTCATAAAAATGCTTTTATTTATAGTAGTAAACATAAAGTCCTCTGTAAAAGAGGATTACACCTATTGAAAATATGTAAAGGACTTTGCAGATACTGGTGATATGTAAAAAAGCATCATACATATCATACTCATTTATTTTAAAATCTTTAGTACATAGTCTAATGGAAATGTTTCTATGGAATACCTATTGAAATTTTTATCAAAACCTGTTTATCTTGGTCACTAGCAGAGCACATACAAAAATCCTGAGGGAATATGACACAATTTGTGTCTTCCACAAAAAATCATATTTAAGATTTTTTTTTTGGCAGGGGGGGAAAATTCAGTGGTAGAAAATTCTCCAAAGGATGGAATTTGGGATTTGGCATTCAAATTGGAAAATTTGAATTGGAAAATTCAAATTGAATTGGAAAAATCAAAATTAAAGGTTTTATTATTTCATTTTGCTTTTGATCGGAGTTTTTATTTGTTTTTTTTCAATTCTTTGTTGTTTTCATACTTATGAAGATTTAGGCTCTCTCTATATTATATTTACATATATATTTATACATATATTTCATCTTATCAAAGCAAAGTGACACAAAAATATCAAAATAATACTTTTCAGTGTTTCTGAATGGTACTTTCAGAACCTTTAAGCTATCCCAAGGAAAACATTTTTTTTCTTCTCTCCTGCTAACAATTGTATTCACCTGAATGGCTGCTGAATTTGGAATTTCTTAAACATTGTCAGTTTACATCCACTTCTATTCCTCCTGCAACTTTGTTTAGTCCAAAAATTAGTTTTCTTTCCCTGCAAATCCTACTGCATAGTTCCAGAAATACTCAGAGCATGTTATTCTGCTAGACCTGCTCCCCATCCTGCCTCTGCAGGAATGTGCAAGAAAATTTTACGTGGTCTGTGGACAGCCTGGTGAGATGCCAGCAGAGCCCGTTGCTCCAAAGACGTATTGAACAGGCTGGGGCTGATGCTCAGGAGCAGAGGCTTTGGGATTACAGCTACAGGTTAGCTATCTTGGTGCCCTTCAAAGAAAAAGAATAAAGACGCATCACTTGGTGCTGCCTTTGCAGTGATAGTCAATTTAAAAGGAAAAGAAAAAGAAAAGAAGAAAAAAGAAAAGCAAAGAAAAAGAAGAAAAAAAGAAAAAAAAAAGAGGATGATGGAGTAGATTTTTGTCTTGTATATTACTGTGTTAGCTTATTTTTTGAAATCTTGCCCACATTGTTTTGGGAGTATCATTTTGCATCCTTCTCTATATTTTCATAGAATCATAGAATCATAGAATCATAGAATTATAGAATGCTAAGGTTGGAAGGCACCTCTAGAGATCATCTAGTCCAGCCCCCCTGCACA
>VZSV01000022.1:7281515-7304604 GCA_013398735.1 Nothocercus julius | reverse complement strand
CATAGCATAGCATAGCATAGCATAGCATAGCATAGCATAGCATAGCAGATAACAGCTGGATCTGTTTAGCCTAAAAAAAAAAAAAAGAGAGGGCTGAAAGGTGATCTTATCTGTGTATGCAAATATCTTAAGGAGGGGGAGGAGGTGAAGAGGATGTGGCCAGACTGTTTTCAATGGTGGCCAGAGATAGGACAAGAAACAACTGTCATAAACAGAAACACAGGAAGTTCCACCTGAATATGAGGAAGAACTTCCTGACTATGAGGGTGACGGAGCACTGGCAGAGGTTACCCAGAGAGGTTGTGGAGTCTTCTTCCTTGGAGATATTCAAAAGCCATCTGAACAGATCCCGTGCAACATTCTCTCCGTGACCCTGCTTGGGCTGGGCGCGTTGGGCTAGGCGGTTTCCAGAGCTCCTTTCTGACCTCAACCAATCTGTGATTCTTTGATTCTCTATAGCAAAAGGAGCTCCTGCTCAAGGGTCCATCTAAAGGGAAATGCCAAATAAGCACTAACATTGTTAATGCCGTTCTTGGTCTAGCAGCCCCAAAAGGGGAAATAAGCCAAAATAGGAGACAACCAAATAAACCAAAGCACAATACCAAAATGCCTTGGTACAATTCTGAGAAAGTCACCCTATAAAACTTAATATATCATATATTTAGAGATATGATTGAGAATGGATGAGAATAATAACAACAAGCCATCTTAGGCTTTTAGGGAAGCTGTGGCATTTCGGGTGCTGCCATACTCTTCCCCATTGCCTAAACTACATTTCAATAAAAAACTGAATATTAACATGCTCCTGTATTGAAGGTGTCTATGTTTTGGGGGATTTTTATTATTGCTAGATATACCAATTACAGTAACTGAAAAGAAAGGATTAGCTTACTAGCATAGGCTGATAAAAAATTGTGTTGAGCTATGACTGATAAAAAATAAATCCAAAATCCCAAGTGCAGTTAATAGCAATCTGTTCAGATCAGTTTGAACCTTCTTGCTCCCCTCAGACTTTTAAATATATATCTATTGAATAAATATATAGAAATATATTTTAATTAAACTTTAAAAATCATTCTTAAAACAATCAACAGACAGGAGAGAAACTGACAGTATGGTATCACGTTTTCTGTAAAACTGCTACACCAAATCTAATAATGCATGACTGTTTTGATATTAAAGATTGAGACCTACAATACCTTTACTGTCTGCTTTTAAGTTAGTAAGCATGTATTCATCCAAGCAAACCTACATACTTCTTTGCAACATACATTTCCACAGATGCTCTGGAAAACTAGAGTTGTTACGTCTCACAGGTCCAAACATTTTATCATCCAAATATTAATTGAGCCATAAACAAAAAGAGAAAAAATAAAGTCATGTTTAATAAGAAAGCAACTGAACAAAGCCTCAAATTCTGCGACTTTCTGAATTTGGAGCAGGTTTTTTTTTTTTTTTTTTTTTCCTCTCTCTCTCCAAATATTGCAAATATTTAATTAGTTGGCTTTTTCCTTAAAATCTGGGTGGCATCTGAGTGCCACACATGCTCCCCAGAAGTAATAATTTTTAACAGCTGTACTACAAGAGTATATCCTTCCAGCATCACAGTATACTATCCTGGTTTCTCAACAGAAACATTTGTAGCACAACATCTGCATATGATGAATGTGGATGGAAGACTTCCTATAATAAAATGAATGTACACATAGGCTTTCATAATGTAGAGGAACTTGGATATGTAACTGAATTTCACAGCTCTACAGCAAAATGTGTCATGGTTGTGTTTTGCTGACAATTTTTAAGGGCCATTATAGAGATGGTTATACATCCTAATGTGGGTAGAGTATTCAGGATCAGAAGGCCAGGGCTATGAACCCTGAAATCATTAACAACATTTATGTTCCTCAGAGCATGAGAAGCAGAGCTATAAAGCTATGGATGTGTTTGAGGGGTTTGTTTCTTTATTAATAGCCAGTATTTCTGTTAATCTAATCTGAAAGATAGGTATACTGTCTCTGGTTCACATGTAGGAGTGGTAGCAAAATAATAGAGAATAATAAAGAGATGGAAAGAGAGAAGAAAGGAAATATGAATGTCATTGCAGATATTGCTCTGCAGGGTTTTTTTTTTCTTTTTTTCTTTTTTTTTTTTTTTCTGAATAGTTGTTATTTTTTCTCATGACCCAAAAAAAATGTTTAAATGTTAAAAAAAAAAAAAAAAAAAAAAAAAAAAAGAAATTAGGGTAGGACTGTAGGACTATATCCAAAAAATTGAAATACAGCAAAAAAATACTTATAACTCTTTTTTTAATAGCTGAATTTTGAAAGTGTTTCAGTCTTAGATAAATAGAATATTCTGAAAGCAGTGAAAACTCTGAGTATATTGTTTTCACCCATTATACAGATTTGGGGTTGAAACCAAACCGCTTAAAATTAAATCGAATTCAGTAATGTCTCTCATATAGTAGAATATTTCTCATTCAAGAAACTGCCTGACCAGAGTTCCAGGATATTTACCAGGCTCACAGCTTTCATTGAAAAGCAAATAGTAGGACTTCCCAATCTCTTTTTTACATAGAAGCTACTTCAGACATAAGTTTTGGCCTGAACATTTACATCCTAATCACCTTTGCTAACATTCAAAATAGCTGCAATACTATGCTTTGTGGTTTCTTTTTTTTTTTTTTTTTTTTTTTTCCCCATAGTTTATCTCTTTTTGGAAGGGGGAGATGCATATTGGCAAGTAGAAAGTTCGGAAGTAACACTAGTTATTCTTCTTAATCATTCCCTACATGGATGTGCTGAAGACAAATATGTTACCAGACATTTTTTTTTTCTAACTTTGGTTCTTTGAGAATGATTTGCATGAAAAGCTGATTTTCTCTATCCTATTCCCAATTATATCTTAGGGCTTTTGAGACACATCCCTTACTAAATTTTGCTTCGAATAAAGGCTTGTTTTCCATACTGTTTTACCACTAGGTAGCTGCAGAGATCAATGCACTTGATTGCAGCTTGTACATTCATATCACGGAACACATTTTACATCATTAATAAGAACAGATTGACATTAGCTCAAAGAGAAAAGCAATCACTTAAGCTCTTCCCATTTGCTTGTTTTTTAAGTGCCAAATACTGCCTCCTGCACAGAAATTCATAGGGAATGAGCCAAAGGGAATGCGAAAATCTGTGAGGTTCCTACTACAAAGTTTGCTTCAGTCTTTTTCTCTGAAAAGAGGTTTGTGGACCACAAAATGGCCAAGAGACCATTCTATTTTTATTTTTATTTTTATTTTTATTTTTGTTTTTGTTTTTGTTTTCGTTTTTGTGTGGTTGTTGTTGTTTTGTGTTTTGTTTTTTTGTTTGTTTTTTTTTTTGTGCTTTTATGGTCTTCTAGGAGCAAAACAATCCTTGTCTCTCTTTGAAGTGTCACATGAGCTTCAGTTGAGAAGCTCCACCAAACAGCAGTGGTTCAGACTTGTGTTTTATGTGTTTTTGTGTGTGTATGGTTGTAGGTATACATGAAATAAATTTATATAAAAAAAAAAGATAATGACCAAGAAATCAAGGGTATCATCATAAATAATTAAATAAATAAACAAAGTATGCCAAACCAAGAAAATCAAAAAGGCTTTAACAAGTTGCACGAGGATATATAGTGACACACATTTACCTAGGCAGGAAAGGACATTTCCTCCTCAACCCAAGAAATAATGGCAAGACTATGTCTAAGCCTTCAAAAATGCGTAAGTTTGTGCTCAGCTGGCGCCAGTGCTCAAAAAACTTGTTCTAATGTACAGACAGTGATAAATTATATAAATGAAATTTAAGAAACTCTTCACTGAAAGGCTGATGATTAGGTGATGGAAATATGCATCTTCTTCTGTACCTTTACTCTTTAAGTAATCTGTGTTGAATGAAAAATGATAAATAAAATTTTTGTGAGGGCTTTGAAAATATACCACATTACAGTATTAGGGTACAGTATTAGGATATCTTAGCCAGATTTTAGAGGGGTAGATATTAATAAAGGCTACTCACAGATCTGTAGAAAGTGGTGAAACCTGAAAATGAAGAGTACATATGCTCTGCATTGTTGGGTTTGATTCTTAATGCTCAGAGCTTCATAAATTACTTTAATTGGTTATTGTACACATATTCTTTGAGATGCTGGCACCCTACACTGTGAAACTATTGTCTTAGAGCCTAATTATATGAGGAAGTCAAAGTTGAAGTTGAGAGATAAGAGTGAAGAAAGTAAAGTTTTGTGAATCTGTCTAGAAAGGAACAAAGGAAGGAAATCTCTGCCAGCTGGTAGGATGTATGTATTGAACAGAGATCCACTGTCCCAAAAGAAAAATAATATGATTATATCTTATATGAACCGCATTTACGTATCTGTACACGCGAACTTCTGTACTTCATTACTGAACATTTAGTTCTGTCTTGCTTTAAATATTTATTCAGGATTCAATATGGATAGGAGATTTCCAGCATTCCTAGGCAGACATATCTGAAGTTTAATTTTAAAAGTACCATGTTAACTATAGAAATTTTTTCCCTATGTGTACCATTTTTCTTTAATGCATGGTTTATTGTACTCATTTTTCTGCCCATTACTATCAATAATGTGGATTACATTTTCTTAATTATTGTCACTGAGTTTTGGTGTTTCTTTTTTTTTTTTTCCCTCTCTCCTTCCCATCTGTATCAAAACCTTTCCCACATAATTCAGCCAGGAGGGCTTGAGAGCAGCTGTCTTCATGGTGCTAGGCAGTGGTTTGCCAGCAGGGCATGCTTCTGCATAGGTTCATTGGTTTTTCTCCCCCTCCCTTTTAGCTGCAATGTCACTATTTTTATAAACTAAGTATAATTTAAATCAGGATACAAATGAGTTCACTTTCCCTCCGGGCGGCTAAAAAGTGTTTGTCTTTCTAACAGTGGTACTCTTTATGAAAGTATTATATGAGAGCTCACTTCCAAGCTACTAAAATGACAATATAAATTCAATGACACAGGAATGGTTTATCACTTTATGATAATGCCAGAATATACAAATGATAAGACTGAGAGGCTCAGGGAGAAATATGATGGGAGGGGTTATTTATGGACTTATGTAATATGAGGGAGTGCATGCTGAAGGATGAATACCAAGATATTTTTTCTAAAAAACAGGTTGATTCAGTGCTTTTGCATCTCTGATCAATGACTACTCTTATGTTTAGAAGAGAATAAATAAGCTAGAAAGAAGAATGTGTCTACTTTATGGCATCTAGTCAGAGAACTAAGTGAGCTTGGCTATTTGTTGCAATTAATTCTTTGAGTAGTGTATAATTATCAATTCATTGGCTAACATATGTGTTGCCATACCATCAGTAAGGTTAAAAGTGTAAGAGAGGCTTAGTAGTGCAAGGATCATGCAGGATCATGACCAAAATTAAGGTGAAAACTGATGAATGAGTCCTCAGTGTTTGTATGTTTAACAACACATTCATGTAGACTTTTAAAGCAGCCAATATGCAGGAAAGTGCCAGTTGCCATCTTAGACAACACAGTTCAGGCTGAACAAAGCATCCTGCTTAACTGAATATGTAACTCTCTACAGCCAAGAGTAAGAAATAAGCTGAGGAAAGCAGACTTTTTGAATGTCCCTATTATAAATCCAACCTCATAATATTTCACATCTGCAGCAACACCCATCTCTGTGTTTGCTGACATTATAGTTGCTAAGCAGAGTTGAGACTGAGAAAGATTTCTCAGGAGCTGGCATTTTAGCCTGAATCAGGTTCTTTAGGTTGCGTTACAACAGTCTTGTATGCTCTGTGGTAAAGGAAAAGTAACTCAGATTAATCCCACTCCCATAAGGGCAAGTGCTAATTTACAAATGCCAGATCTTCTTTCCAGTTTACTATCTCTGCACTTTAGTTTTCAATTTAATTGTGAAAGGGTAGGACTTGTGGGGATAAATTGATGCTTTTCCTTCCTTCATTTTCTGAACAAATGTAGGAAGGCTGTCAGAAATTTCAGCAATATAGAATCATTGATGCTGCTGCAACTGGACAAACATATAGATGTAGTTGGACCTTGAACTGTATAAGTGACCTTTGGGTTATTCCTGGATCATTTGTGTTAACTAACTACTTTGATTATAAGTTTCCCTGTGGAAGATGGGATCCTTATGAATAAGTACGTTTCCTAGTACTGCAACAATGTGTGGAGTCTGATTGGCCTAAAGAGTGTCAGGAATGGTCCTGAAATATAAAAGATATTTCAAAATTCAGAGGCAGGAATTAAGAAAAACAAGTTAAAAGCACCTGGGACTTGTTTACTCCCCCCGGAAAGAACCTACTGTAGCACAAAAGGGGAAAATATTCTTGCTAGAAACTGCTGAACGGTTCAGTTGTAAAGTTGCAATGCAGAGCACAAGAAATGCTATATATATATTGGCAGAGTTTTCTTGTGTTTAAAGACTGTGCTTTAACTCCATTTGGGGAAAGAAAAAAAAAAAAAATGCTTTGTTTACTCTCCCTTCTGTAGCAAGAAGCGATTAAGGTACTTTATGTTTTATATACTTTTTGTTAGCCTTTTTAGGGGATCTTATTTCCTTTTCAGTGAAGAATATACTCCAAGAGCACTTTCAAGTTCCAAGTTCCTGCCTCCATCCCAAAATATACATCAATATAATGAATTTAAAAAAAAAAAAAAATTAAAGTCAGATATTAAGTTCATGTCAAAAGTTAAAAAAAATGTAAAAAGAAAAAAATATTGTGTTAAGTAGCACTAATTCTTGCATGGATAATGTATTTGAAAAATCTTTTATATATATATATGTATGTATACGCGCATACTAGGTAAAAAAAAGCATGTAGCACTCAATATGTATGCACGATTTTGTAGCATTTTGATTATAATTCGATGCACATTAAAAAATATCTTTGCAAGTTAGATGCCACAACATAACACAGAGTCCTAGTATTTGTTATGTTACATGCATATCCAGATTCTCCATATGAAAAAAAAGAAAAAAAAAAAAGAGAAGAATATTTTACTGTTTACATATATAATATAGGCAATTTGGGAAAAAAAAAAAGCTTTATTTAAAATAAATGTGTTATAAAGCATTTCCTTTCATATTTTCATATTGTCTTAGAAGGGGTAATTGCCAGGACACTAGACACTGCTAATGCCATTCTGCAGAGGTACAGGAAAAGTCACACTTGGAAGAAACTAAACTCTTCACGGTGGCTGTGTGAGAAAATGCTAATTTGGCTATATAAGCAAATTGCAATGTGTTCAGTTAGCAGATGTGTGCAAATAAAGGGAAAACCAAATTTAGATTTTGTGCCAATTGCTCTTTTATATGCTTGCTTGTTTCTGAGGGCTCCCTATGATTTTTTTCTCATTTGCTTGATGCTGGTAAAGTGCAGCCCAATTTTGCACCTTCCGGCTGCAACCCTGCGGTTTGCCTACAGATGGCACGATGAGTTTCCATTATCCTATGTCTTTCAAATAAAATAACTCCTGGCTGCTCATCTCTGAAATAAACCCGAAGCACCACCTTAGGCCTCAACTCTGTAAAGATTTAAACGCATGTTTAAATTTCCATATTAATATCACTAAAGTTCATCTCCTGCTGTGCTAAGGTCCATATTTTTTTCCTCTCTTTTAAGAGAGCAGCAAGTAATAGCTATGTAATTTCAAAGTATTTAGGTATGCAATCACAGGAAGAGAGAAGACTCTTGAATTATATAGTGAACCTGTTCACTGTATTGTTTCCCACAACGATATCCAAATGTATACAAATTTATGTGAGTATGGTCCTGGACTAAGGAGTAAAATAATTATCCAACACTGCACTGTAAAAAGAGCCAGAGAAATGTTATAAACAATTACACGGAAAAGATGTGACTTGAAATAGTATGAAATATACTCTGAATGTATGCAGAATCGTGTGACATACAAAAAATAACAGCACAGTATACACTTTTACCTTTAAATAAGCACACATGGGGTATTTCATGGACCATATTTACAAAAGGCCCACTACAGATGGAGTTAAACCTGCCTAGTGACATTCAGGACTCTTTTGCTATAGGGAAGAAAAAGCCACTCTCACAAACAAAGAGGAGCAGCACAGAATATGGATATACTGTTAGGAATTGATTCTGTAGCTCTGTAAGACTTAGAGGTTAATCCTCACTTTCAAAACATGGATAGTAGGGCATAACAGGAAAAAGAGACAAGGAATGAAAGATTTTATTGAAGTGCAGAAATGTGTATAACATGGTAAGGAAGACTAGTCTGGACTGTGTGCTGGAAGGTCAGTGACCACATAGGCCAATGTTACTTGTCTTTTATGAAAGAAAACCTTGCGAGGTTTCAGATCTTCCCAATTTCTCCTAGGCTTGTTATTAATCATGTCAGTAGAAATGCTGATATCTATATATAAATATCTCATTATCTGCCTCTCCAGGCTAAAAGTTCAACTGCTAAACCTTCTGTGACCGCTTTCCAGAAAAGGGAGTTGCTGTCATGTTGGTATGGCATATAACATTTGCTGTTGATGATTTTTAAATTTCACCATAATTAAAGACATATTGTTTGTGTTTCATATCTTATTACCTTGTTTTGAGACATTTCAGTTTGTCAGGGTTAAGATCATTTAATGTGTTCCAGCTTGGTTTTGAAATGTCCTGTTTCTTATCTATTGCCCTGCAGAAATGTGAGATTATTGCATCAGTAGAAATATCTTTATCAACAAAATCTATAATCTCATAAAAAATATTAAGTTAGCTTGATTTGAAAGAAGGTTTGTTTTCTGTAAGCCCACACAAGCTGTTAGTAATTATATTGTCTTATTTCACTTTTTCTGAGTCCTGTTTCAGCCATACTATTATTTTGTTTGGGATCAATATGGGGTTGACTAGGGTCACCAGGCAGAAAAGTACAAAAGAAAACAGGTCAAGACCTAATCATTCCTCACACCCCCTTCCCCACCAATTACTTGAAGTGGAAAATATCTATAGAACTTGAACAGTGTTCCATGTCAGTCTGATGTGAGGTCTGGACAGGTCTTTGGAGAATGTACAAGATATTTTAAGTGTTTTTATGTTCGCTGTTCAGGCACTGAGCCTTCAGTTTCTTCACCTGTAAATGTGGTACTTCTAGGAGGAAGATTGCATTAAATCCCCAAGAGATAAGAAGTCTGGGGTATTTTGACTACTTGGGCTGAAGTATAATGACCTTTCAGCATTGGGAAAGGCTTTCTTCCTGAGGGAAGATGTTCACTGGAAAGGTAATTTGCCAGACATTAACTTTTAACAATGATTTCTCTCTCACTTAGAGTTTTGGCTTAAAAGAAATCATGCTTGTATGAGGCAAGGAAAGAAAGAATACAGCTAGTTACTTCTACATTTCTGTACAAGGGAAGCTCCTCGTGCAGTGTGGATTTAACTCTGTCAGAGAGGTCACAGATCAGTAACTTTATCCTCAGCACTGGAGTCCAAGAAGCCTAGGGGACTTGGGCATATACAGAAACTAAACCAGGAGCAAACTTTAAAGATTCACACAAAAAGGCTGTATAAAAATACAAAAACCTTCTTTTGCACAAATCTTTGGCAAGGTTTCCTTTAGGGTGGGAGAGCAGAGGAAGGAAGCCTTTTCTAACATTTAATAAGGCTCAGATAATATCTAAGATCATTCATTCAAACTGAAAATAATCCGCCAAACAGCATGTCAGTATAACGGAGGAGTCTACAGGTTCATAAGCAGACACAAGCTGATAAGCCTGTGGTAGTGCCTTGCATGGATATACCAGCTTGGACATCTTCGCACCTGGCATATGAAATTTCCCAAATCTTTCTGAAACGAGTTGTATAGGGCCATCAGGAAAAGTCATCAGTAGAAGCATGCTATTTTAACAGAAAGACTCTTGGGTTCTAGCCACTAAATAGCTAGAGGACATGAAGTGGACTTGTTTTTGCCTGCAAGACTGCAGTTTCACTAGATGCAATATCTCCTCCAGGTGAGGTCTGAACAGCATGTAAGGTATTCATTGCAAGGGGTCATAGACTATAAAAGTCTTTCCCTCATCTGTTCAGTCAGATTAAACTAGAAAGCTTTCAGGTCAATTAACAAAGCCCTTCACAGCTCCCATGCATGAGGCAAGGCATGAAAGAATGCCTTCTGGGAAATGCCATTTAAGAAAGCTTATTACTACTATGTATTCTGAAATAACATAAAAATTAGTAGCTTTTATAATTACAATTTGGATTTTTATAATAGCTTTTGTTAGCTTTTTATAATAATATGTATTTTATGCTATTTATTGACTTTTTTTTTTTTTTTAAGGAAACTGAGTATTAAATGTATGCTAAGAATGAATCTTTTTGCATAGGGTTTCTGAACTACATATTTTGCATGCTTCTTTTTCTCGACTGTGAGTCTCAATTTGTTCATGGTTCCTCCTACATCATGTTAATCATGCTGTGCAAGAATGCAGGCCGTCTTACTTCTCTAACAAAGGCATTCCTATCAATAAAGAGTATGTTTGTACTTTTTTAGAGTGCTAGCCACTATTTCTGGTTTTATTTATTCCTAATCTCTGTCTTTCTCTCTGATGTTTTTAAGTATTTGTACATCTTTACATTCACCAAGACTTTACAGCGGAGCAACTGATGCATTTGCAGAAAAATCACTCAAAACAAGTGTGCATGCATTTATTTTCTCAAGTGCCTTCAAGTAATTAAGCTTAAAGTCAAATTCTGCTCCTGTGAGCAGAACCCAAGAAGAAGCATTTTGCCCACAGCAGTTGTGGGAATCTCTCTATCTTTGCTCCGCCAGAAGGTCGTGAAGTACCAGGCCACAGCTGCTATCACAATGCTAAGCTTGAGGCAGTGTAGTTAAACAAGTTGCTGCTTCTTCTCCCTCCTCTTTTAAATAATCAAATGTATGCTTTCCATATAGCCATATAGGTGCTACCTACCTTTTACAGACCTTTGTATTTGGAGGCATCGGGCATTGCACGCAATGCTGTGCTGGAAGGCTAATGACTTCCAGATTTCAGCCTGCCTCCATCCCTTGGCAGGCCCAAGCTACAGCAACTCCACTGTGCTGGGAAGCTCTTACTCTCTTCATGAGCAGGTGTGATTCTTCCTCTTACAAACTGAGTGACTGACTGAATTCGGGGTGCAGCACTGAATCTGAGCATAAGACTACTCAAGACAGCTCAGACTGAACATGTTTTTGCATAATCACCATTTACATAGGGTAACAGTGTGAGAAACATATTTATCTCAAGGTTTCAGTGGAAAGAAAAAATAGCAGCCGGTTGGATCCAGAAGCCTCAAATTCCATTCCTCCTATGGGAGCTCTGTGCATTTCAGTCAAACTCCTGTTTGATCACTTTTTTTTTTGAAGCTGCTAACCCCTACATCCTACAAATTGTTCCTGCTCAAGGACACTAGTATGCAATACTCCCACTTGAGAGTCTCCATGATGTCATCATTGGCATGCTTTCTTTAGGTAAATTAAAGTTAAGCAGGGTCAGGAAAATGATGGCAAGAACATGAATATAAAAATGTATCCTTGTTAATTTTTGTACTAGTAAATTGACCATCAGCCATTTGCAAATTTAGAAGCACGCTAAGTACAATACAAAATACGGTCCGCATGAACCAGTTTTTACATTAAACTCGTATGTGATTTTAAGTCATTATTTTCCCAAACCAGAAAAAGGAGCCCTGAGCCCATTCCCTACCTCCCAAGAGTTCAGCTGGATGCTGAATGTTGGCTTGCTGGTGGGAGCTGTTTTGATGAGGGATTTGAAGGAAACTTCACCTTGCCTTCAACCTCTAAGCTGAGGCTTTCCATTTTGCTGTCACTTCAGATACACCATAGTTGTATTACAGTCATGTCTGTGCTTGACCATGTACTTAGCTGATCTGGGTCCTGTCCTGCAGACTTGACTTCTTGACTTGATCAGCCTATTCTTGCTGATCGCTCACACCTGAGTTGCAGACATACTTTTAGCAGAAAATGGATGTTAATCTTCCCATGAGAGGAGAATGTTCCATGAGAATGAACGTTCATCAGATAATGTTTAAATACTTGCAGATTTTTTTTTATAATATACAGATGTGTCTAAATATCAGAGATATTTAATGTTACCTCAGGTTACCTCATCAGACCAGTGCTGTTTGTTTTTTTTTTCCATTTAAGTCCTCAATTAAGAGATGTTCAGATGGATCAGATCCCATTCCTGCCCCTTTACCATCACCTCTTCTACTGCTCTTATGCATACAGAAATATTTAAAAAATTTTGTTAGCACTGACATATCTACCATATTGTAGTTGGTGCTGACCTCAGAAATAATGCTGTCGTACTCCCTGGGAATGCATAATGGGTTGGGAAAAAAAACATATTCTCATAGAAATAGAAAGCTCAGCATAAAAATACAGTTAGGGAGCACAGAAAACAGCAGTGACTCTTGGCACAGAGATCACAAAAGCACTGATTTTCCAGAATGCCATTCCAAGCCCATGACTATAGCATTAGTAATGCTACAAGAGTGTGGAGTGCACCTGAGCCTTCTCATTAACCTTTTGGATTAATGTTCAACTTGCAAACATAAAGGAACTGTGTATGTAACATAGGAGAATGGAGGGGGAAAGGCAAGCATGAAGGAAGGAAAGGAGTGGGCATAACTGAAGGAAAAGACACAGCCTTTTTGATTATTGAAATAAAACTGAGCATTGTCTTTCTCCCACACAGAACTGTAAAATGAATGAAACAAAGCCTTTTAGAAGAAAATGAATTCACATGGCTGTGGCTTCAAATCTAACATATATTTAGTTTAGTTATCAACCAGAGAATTCTGTGATGAGGAAACTATTAAACAGTAGACACATTTGATCTTGGATTCATCCAGGTTCCAGGCCTGACTGTCTTTATTTTCTTATTAAAGGCCAAGGTAAAGTGTTCAAATTTCTCAGTTAGATTGCACAAGCACCAGGTTTTAATGGGCTGGTCCAGTGTTCAGTGATTTTTTTATTAAAATGCGGACACATCCTTTTGTTATTCTGCCATTGATCTGCCCTCAGTACAAAAATGGCTGATCTACAGACTCTGCTCCTCCTTCCCTGTATGTTATATCTACAGTAGATGATCAAATTCTCATTAACAATGGGGAGAGTACAACCTGGCACCTGCAAAATGTTTTCAAATATGACTGCTTAATGTCTCTTGGCAATACTGGCCTCTAACAGGAAGCCAAATGCTGGTGCAGCCAAGGATGTATTTCACGAGATCTCTGTCTAGAGGCAATTTAACCTGGACAAAAAGAACTGGAATTTGGCTTCTTTGCTTTCTTCCGCTGCTGCATGCTCAATCTCATTTCCCAATTTTTAGCATCCCTTTCAGCTGTTAAAATCTGGGTCCCTTCCCTGCCTGCTTTCAGCCTCTACTTTTCATCTTCCAGGTGGAGGGCCTGAACATTTCACAGAATTAAACTCCGAGATTATATGTATAAGAAGATTTTTTTTTTTTTTATGTCATTACTTTCTGAGAGTTCTTTCTTTCTTTCTTTGATGTTCTGAATTTGGTATTTGCATTACTGTTCCTTTGGGAACAATATATCCAACAGGATGCTTCCTTCAGGTAAGAGAGAAAGAGGTGGAAGTAGCACAAGAATGAGACCTAAAAAGTATCAGTTTGATTTTTTTTTCTATTGAAAGGTCTGTACTTCCAGCTCAGTGAATGTAGGCAAAACAGAGAGTTCAGTTAGAGAGAAAACCTGTCAGAAAAAAAGGGCCTCCACTGCATTTCTGCTAAAATTCCTGCCTGAAGCCACCTGAGTTAAACACTGTAACACTGTTCTACAATGCACTTTTTTTTTTTTTTCATCCTCAGCCAAGGCAAGAAATAGAGAATTAGAGAAGCACCCAGCTATGCCCTGTGTACTAGGCATTTTTATGATTTTTCTTTTAAAGAGGAATATCACTGGGGAATAATCAAGATCAGGAGATATAGGGAGAACTGATTTTTGGAAAGTGGAAGGATAACATGCCACAGTTACTGTTAGTAGGCATCATACTTCACATCCTACTATTAAGTCAAAAAGACAAGGACTGAGCCATGGAGAGACATATGCTATACTTTCTCAAAGCCTTTGTCTATCTTTTACATTATTATCATATGCATCTGTTACAAGAAATTTCTTTTGATGCGATACACACCCATTATCCTTTTCTATATTCCTGCTGTCTTATGCTGAGAAGCACAAACCTTTAAAAAGCACCCCAACGTAACAGGCCATCACACACCAGACTTTGAAGGCCTAAATGTCCTGAAGTGTTTGTCTCTTTGTTTTATTTTCCCCAGGAGACAGACAGAAATTTCTTAAAATATCAGTTCTCTATTTCATTATTGAATATGCTTAGCCATAGAACATAATGTTAGTAAACCAAATATTGGAAACAAAACTGGCTCATGAAAAAGGAAGCATACTCTGTTCTGGAAGAACCTAGAAATGCGTGTCTGGCATGTCAGCCATCTGCCTAGAAGGAAGGCTGGCACTTAAAATACAAAGCAAGCCATATCTATTTATCATTTTCTTTTCCTTTGTGCCTGGCATCCATGATCAAGGCTGCAAAGTCGTTCTTCCCCTGTGGTGTCCATGCACCATGACCGTGAACACATGCCACTGTTGCTAATAGGAATGGACAATGTGTATATATGTGTACAGGGAAATGGAAATACAGATTCTGTATCAATTTACTCATTCCATGTGCTTCTACCCTGTTTTGGATTGCAGTTCCAAACTGCATAATTGCAATGCTATAAAATCTTCCTATAATGCACTCTGAATTTTTTGGATAGCTTATTTGTTTTACAGACCACCTTTTTGTCAGCTCTCTGTAAATTGGTCTGTATTAGGTCAGACACATTATGTGGTATGTTATGTGATAAATAATCCATGGGGAGCTCCTGAAACAAGCTCCTGTGATCCTGGACATTCTGATCAATGACCAAAATTTTACCTCTTGGGAAATGCCTAACCAGGCACAGCAATTAGAGTTAATAGACTTTTGAGATGCTGCTTTTGGTGACAGGCCTTAATATTTTATGGTCATTATTAGATAAAAATGTCTAGTGATGTTAAATGGATAAAATGACACTTAGTTTATCCAGCTATTTATAATACTGTGCACATCCACAATTTTCTTGCCATTTCAACAGACTCTAGTGCCTTTACTCCCTGTTCTAATAAACGACTAGTACATGCTATCTGATAACATCATTTTTCATCCAAGAGATGGCAGCTTTCAAAGAAAGTGAGTGCTACATTGTGCTATCAGCACAGCTTTTATTCCATACAAGTTAATCTTCTGAAGCATCTTGGTGTTTTTGATCAGTCTAAAATACAGTACATGTGCTTGAAAAGGGACTTTGAAACTTTATCTATAAGTTCTAAATGAGACGGTGATGCAAGCTTCTCCAGCTCATTAATAATGAATGCAGATATGTCTTTTTTATCTGCATATGAGCATAGTAAATGAAATCAAAGTAGCATAGACACAACTCTTATATTGTCAAAACTGCTAAGACAGGTCTGTGTACATTCAAATCTTTCATCCTAAACATTCTTATTGTAGAAATATACCATGGTATATTGCTGTTTTAAAACTAAATGTGTGCTGTTCCCATTCACTTCAGGACCAGCAAACTTAGGTCTTGCAGAATTTGATCACACTGGCCACGATTCATAGCTTTAATCTTATATTTTTAGTGCCAGTGATATTCCCATGTGTTTTTGCAGTTGCATATAAACTTAACCAGTATGTTAGTCCAGGATAGAGTTCATAACATCTTGAATAAGTAAACTCCAGATTTGTATCAAAATTTGATTCTAGGATATTTATAGTGATAATAATGTTTCTCTTAATTCAGATAACTACTTCCTCTAGTGCGTGTAAATACAAATCATTTTTCAAAATCTGATGTTTTGCTCTGTTTCACTGCTAGGACGCCATTGCTATACAGACAACTTCTAAACAGAACACAATCTCTTTATATTTCATTAATTAAAAATAAAGGCATTAGCTGTTCAAAGCAAATTAATATAAGGCACAGGTCAACATCATTCCCCTCTGCCTGTTAAAAGAATGATGATGGATGGCATAATGTAATAGTCTGCACACTAAAAAACTTTGCCTGAGCAGTTTAGTATCATAAGTAACATCAGCACTACATTTCATTTCCCTAGTTGCTGCCTTCTCTTTGAAGGATTGAACTCTTTCATCTAAACATATGTAAATAGCAATAAATAACAGACTGGTTTTCTGCCCAATGGTTGCTGGTCATGGCTGGCTCTCTACACCCTCTACCAAGTCTTGTTTCCTAGCACAGCAACAACTAAAATTAATGTTTAACTGCCTGTTCCAAGCAAGCAGCAATTCCAAGCAGCCAAAGGAGTCAAGTTGGGAGGTGTGTATGGGTCCACCTCTGAGGCATGCAGCAGCGCGTTTCACCCATAGAAATGATACGGGTCTGCTTCAGCACTCTGCTGAAGCAACACTGTAGGAAATAGAGACGCTTACCATTCTGTTGCTCACAGAAAGCCTTTACTTTTAGAGAGCTGTCAGCTTTAGGATCAGAAGTTTTCTTCTCTTATTAGTTCATCTAAAATATATTAATATGTTTATATTCCTTGTTGAAAGTTTTTCTGAAAAAAAATACCCAAGTGAAATATCAGTCCTTGGCAGATACTCATTTAAATAGGTCTGTTTTTTCTTGCTCAATTTTCTATCAAGCCAGTACACTTTTTTCAAGGAATATATGCTTTCTAGAGAATTGTCATTTTTCCTAACAGCTCAGCTTTCAAGGAAAAATGATAAAAATTGTTCATTCGTGTGAACTCAGTAATGTTCACAAGTCCTGAAGTATGGCTATGAAAGTATATGAGAGTTATTTTTTCTAGAATGCAAGCTCCTGACAACAAATGCTTTCATGAGAATCTTGTTTTTTTGTGTATGGAAAAAAAATATGGTTACAAAGTGTCAAGGAATTTTTAGAAAATACTTAAAATAATGTAAATATATATATATATATATATGCACATATATATTTAAACATACAGACTTGGTGACTAAACCAGTCTTATAACTTTTTCAAAACCTCGTTCATAATTTTTGAAAGTTTAGTGTTGACAGTGTTATGAATTAGAAGCCACACTGATATTTGGCATGTCTAGCTCATTATAAATACAGCAAGACTGAATAGGAGATTGTAGGGTATTTTAGTATTTACAGGGGCACTAATAGCTTTCTCTCTACTTTAGGAAGACAAGTAAATGAAGTTACCATAAATAAAACATCTGTGGATTGTAGTTCTTCACGATCTTTTCATGAGTGAACCAAGATCTTTTCCATCCCGCTGTTACCATTAGTTGTCTTCATAAAAAATCTGTCCACAACAAATTATCAGTACTGCTGTTTTGCTTTTATTTAAAGCTTTTCCTCAAAGGTTTGTTCTCTTAATACTTTCCCACCTAAATGAATGAAATCTTTCATTTTTTTAAAAATCCTTGTGAGGTAGAGAACTCTCTGAACTTTGAAACCAGGTGTATTGCTACTTTGAGTCCCTTTTTAGTCTAGTTCTTAAGCACAAATAAACCCCACATCATAGCAGAGCTAAGTACATGATTAAATGCTCTGCTGAATGGAGATGGACTGCTGAACCAAGCCACTGGGCAGTATTAAAGATGCTGACATCAGTCAGGTCTGTATCCTCCAAAGATCTAAATAGAGACTTCTCTTACTAACTTTCCTATTTTTCAAAGAAAGCTCAGAAATATATGCGCAGTTTTCCAATTGCCCCGAGGTATTTTTCTCCATTAAGAGATAGGCTTTATATAATTTGAACATTCTGCTTCCAAATTACCACATTAACAGATTTTGGGTTTAGGCTGCAATGTTATTTTACTAGTAATCCATTTGCTTCTTAAAGTCTATGGTAACTAGATGCTTTATGCTATAACTTGTTTTATCTCACCCAGTTAACTAATCATGACTACTTGCCATGGCATAAATACTGAAGTAAATGAAATTGCTTTTCCTTGAAACTCTGTTCTGCTAAACACAAATCCTTGGATTATTTTAGCAGCTTTCTCCACGTTAGCAATGCATTTGTTGGTTTGAATATAGTTCAATATAGCCTTCTTCACAATTTTCTTTTGCTTTTTATAAAACACCAGATTTTTCAGATATTCTCCCTAGCCCTTTAAACTAGTCTAACCATATATTAAAGCATCTTGCAAACTCCTCAAAATGCTATTTTCCTAATGTATTTCTTTAGCAGTACAATATCCAAATGTGACAAGTAATAAAGCTATTTGATGCAATGTACTGGTCCTGTAGACAGATCCCTGCTGGGCAGATGGTTATTTTTAATAATCTGACCTAATTTCTTAGTAGTGATCCAGGGATAGCATAAAACCCTGTGGAAGAACTGGTCTATTGTGTTTAAATAACAGGAGGGAACATTAAGTATTAATAACAGCAGTATTTGTTGGTCTGAGATCAGTCTCACATGCACAGCTGTGCTTCTTACAAAGTCATCAGATGACATTAAGCCAAACTAACCATCTTTAGGAGCAGAAGTATACCTTTAGAAAGTGTGTGTGTGAGGGGGGTTCTGACTACAGATTTATTCCTCATTATGGTTGATTTCCTTAGCTGTAATATTTTTTTGCTCTTAGGAAGCCTAAGAGTAGCCAAATTCCATTTTCTTCCTCTTTCCTTCACATCTTCCTGCAATCTTCATTCCCTGAGATATACTTCCATTTTGCAGTTGTTCTTCTTTCTAGAACTCCTAAGGCCAGAGACAGGTAATGAATCTTAGTGAAAGAAAAAAAAAAAAATGCAGTCAGCATATTTCAAAAAAATAAATTCTGCTTTCCCATTGATTTAAGTGAAGCTTTTCCTAGTTTTCACCAAAACTGAGAGAAACTAGACCATAACAAACAGGTGCTCAGGGACTGTTATTTCTGCACAAAACAGGAGACATGCCAAAAAATAGCTGGTGAAAATAGATTTGATAAAGCACTGGCTACACTAGAGCCAGATTCTGCCCTTTTATTGATCAGCTCTGCACAGATATGGATGAGAACCTCATTTGAATTATAACATATTTTTTTCTCACAGAATTCTGCAGTAAGGTTAACAAGGTCAAAAGCAACACTCTATTAATCATTGCATATTAACAAAAACAGAAATTTTTTGTACCATGTCATCAAAGATAAGCTGCATTCAGTTTGACTTGAGAGCCAGTGAACTACTCTTCTACCATACTGTGGTGCTCTGTTGAAGGAAATGATAGTTCCTCACAAAAAACCCTACTCAACCAAACATGCCTGATAACAGAACATACAAAACAGGATGGTCAGTTGGCCTTTAGACTACACTAAACATCTTACTTTTTTTGAAAACTGAACTTCAGCCTGATTTTAGTTTTATTTTATTGTGTATATATACACGCACATATATATGTACATGTATATGTATATGTGTGTGTGTGGATATATATATATGAACAAAACGTATTCTAATCTTGTGAAAATTTTTCAAGTGCTTTGACTGATCATATTAATATTCACCCTAAGTGCACTGATCACCTGAGTTGAAATGCAAGTAGGGCTCCAACCTAGTCAACCTTGTCTTTCACACCTTAAAACTCTATGACTTCATGAAGATATGAAAACAAAGTTCAAGATGAATGTTTATATTGCTATTCTTTCTAAATAAGTAATGCACATTCATCACTGAACAGAAGCAGAGTCATGTGATTTTGTCCCTGGAGATTGCTACATGACTATTCCAAGCACCTAATCTTTAAGCACTAGGTTTAGAGAGATATAGCAAGAGTAAGCTATAGGAAAATGCTGTTCATGAGATTCTCCTTGTTTTTTTGAATGAAGCAGTATGTCTGCACATATTCACCCATAAATTATAACAAGAGCAGAAGATGCTTTCTCTCCTCCCACATGTCAATTGTGCATCCTTTCTAGGACACTGAAGAGGGCACACGTTGAGTGACCTGGAAACTCATCTTTCCTTACTGTACTATATTCAGGTTCTTGCAGATTTCCATGAGAAAGGGGAACAAGTGAATGGTTTGCATGAAAAAAACTTTTTTTTGCAGTGATTTTTAAGTGAGAAACTAAGGAGTTTTACGTTAACGTTATATTATGCTTGCAGTAAGTAGCTGTAAAGTTAACAGACATACATTCTGTTTCAATAATCTTCAATGTAACTGTGGATTCTAACTATGTAACCATGGATTTGTAACCACATAACCTAAGAGTCTAAAAATATTCAAATAAGAAAAAAAAAAGAAAAAAAAAAAGAAAAAAACAGGCTGTATAATTTATAAAATGTTATTAGTCTGGAGATTGGGAGAGGGAGGCTACAAAAAACTCTCTGACCAACATGGCACCTAACTTTGGGCAAGTACTTTCATATTTCTGTTCTCTGCTTCTGCTCTTATCCGCATTTATTTATTCTATCTATCTGGATTATAGGATCTGGATCACAAATTCTATCTGATTACATAATTACATCTGGACTATACAATAAGCATGTGCTCAAGAACTCTGAAAAAGTAGGATATTATGCTACAGAGTCAGAAGTAAAGTAAGATAACAAATGTGAAAGCAAAGGAAATGCCTGACTTGGACATGCAGTTCTTATTAATATTATATAATTATTTCCTCCATCATATCTCTTTAATCATGTCCTGTCAAAGCACAAATTAATACAATCTATGTCTGAGTTCCAGAGGTGTTTGAATTTTTCTGTTATCTTGTCAAATAAATGCAAGTTGCTTACATGATGCATTTTCTGTTAGTACTATAACCCATTCATTAACTGTGGGTGGTCTTTCCAATATCTAAGTAATTTGTTTTTACCAGCTTGAGACATTTTCTTCTCCTTTGTGATTTTGCTTTATGCATATTATTATTGTTTGATTTATATAGCTTTGCTTGCAACTCATGGTGCTTCAAGAAATTCAACTAGTCAAACTAAAAGGCAAGAAACCTCAATTATTCATAAAGCAGAGAGCTCTTTAGCGCAGACTTGAAGATGGGAAGCAAATACCAGCAGGATTCCCTGCCAGCGTAGATTTTCAGGCAAAGGTTACAAATGGTTTTATCTTCAGAACTGTTGATCATCAAACCTCATTGAGAACAATGAGAACTACAGGTATCCAGCAGTACACAAAACTAGAACATATATATGTCAATACTCAGAAATGAGAGAAGGAGAAAATTGCTAACAAATCATAGATCATGGAAGAAAAAACAACAGTGGAGAACATACACAACCAGGATCCTGAAAAGCAAAGGTGTTGAGATTTGAAAAGTCAATAATTCATTTTGAATGTAAAACTCACTTCTAAGTGAGCTTCTGGAATGCAGCAGGAGAAAATATCCAATTACCAGCTTACCTGAAAAATCAATAAATATTAATTTTTGACCAACCCAAAAGGAAACTTTTGGACTTTCTCACAAAAAAATATCTCTCTGCTTCCCTGCTTTTGTACTGTGTCTGCCACCAACGACATCATTTGCTCCCAAAGCTTGGGGCAGCTTGGGAGCACCTGATTTGAAGGTACATGGGCTTCTAAAATGGAATATTTCTATTGGAAATGCCTTATAAAAAAAAATGGAGGAGATTTTTAAAAGTGATCTAAAACAAGGGAGATATCAGCACAGAAACTGTGTGTTTCAAACAGGCACCACTCATTTTTAGGAACCACTTCCTCACCACTTCTGACCAATTTTATAAGCAATTCATGCATTATTTTGTAAGAACCCTGGCCTGTCTTTTTCTAATTCCTGTGTTCTTCTTTTTTTTTTTTTTTTGTCCTGCTCTGTTTAAACTTAAATTATTTTTCCTGATTGTAAATGTTAAGTACTTTGGGATCTGGTGTCTTTTATACCACCAGAATAAAGATAATAATAATCATTAATTATATCTTTAATAAATACATTTTATGGCTTAAGCAGAATTTGATCAGGTGTTATACTGTGAGGTATTTTTAATTCTCTGCCGTTCATTCTCATCTCCACTAAGCCCTTGTCTACATAGGGAATGTACTACTCCTCCCTCTTGGGCAGTATTTTAAGTGCCATTAACAGCAATGGTATAAAATATTGCATTCTTATCCACTCTCCATCATCTTCAAAAGGTCCTGGAGAACGCGGGAGGTGCCGGAGGACTGGAAGAAAGCCAATATCATGCCAGTCTTCAAAAATGGCAAAAAGGAGGACCCAGGCAACTACAGGCCAGTGAGTCTCACCTCCATGCCCAGAAAAGTGATGGAACAGCTCATCCTGGCTGTTCTCCCTAAGCATGTGGAGGACAAGAAGGTGCTCAGGAGTAGTCAGCATGGATTCACCAAGGGGAAATCATGCTTGACTAAGCTGAGAGCCTTCTATGATGGAATGACTGGCTGCATAGATGAGATGAGAGCAGTGGATGTCATCTAACTGGACTTCAGCAAGGCTTTTGACACTGTCCCTCACAGCATCCTTTTGGACAAGCTCTGGAAGTGTGGGATAGATGAGTGAGCAGTCGATGAGGTGGATTGAGAGCTGGCTGGATGGCAGAGCTCAGAGGATTGTGATCAGTGGCACAGAGTCTAGTTGGAAGCCTGTAGTTAGCGGTCCCCCAGGGGTCAGTCCTCGGCCCAGTCCTGTTCAATTTATTCATCAATGACCTGGATGAAGGCACAGAGGGCCCCCTCAGCAAGTTTGCTGATGATACCAAACTGGGAGGAGTAGCTGACAGCCCAAAAGGCTGCGCTGCCATCCAGAGGGACCTGGACAGACTGGACATCGAGACAATGAGAAACCTCATGAAGTTCAACAAGGACAAGTGCAAGGTCCTGCACCTGGGGAGAAATAGCCCCAGACACTATTACAGGCTGGGGACTGACCTTCTGGAGAGCAGCACTGCAGAGAGGGACCTGGGCGTCATGGTAGATGACAAGTTGACCATGAGGCAGCAGTGCCCTCGTGGCCAAGAAG
>VZSV01000022.1:7241591-7264291 GCA_013398735.1 Nothocercus julius | reverse complement strand
TGTTAGGCCCTAGTTTTTCTCAAAGTTCCCCCTTTCAAGCAATTCATCCACAGTCACTGTTGTTAATTGTTCATAATTGTTCTAGAGGCCTATCTCCAATTTACAATTCTTCTTTGTTCAAACAGCAACAAAACTGAAAGCAAGGCAAGACAAGGACACACTGACAACTTAACTAGTGTACTACACCTATGAGTTTTGACATGTATTAGAACATGGACCACTTGATCTTTTAGCAACAACTCTAATCACCTAGAGTGAAGTCTCTTTGCAAATGTCTAGCTGTGCTGTTTCTTCTGTGGAAATGAACTCTGAGACAGACTTTTTTGTTATCTATGAAGAATAATATAGCGCAGAAACTGTCCAAAACATACTTTAATTTATCATATAGTTGTGCAAATAGCAAATAGCTTGTTTGTGTCCTGTGGGACTTAGGGGTGCTTCTCAGATCTTCCGTACAGGAGGAGAATTGTGAGGTTCATGAGACATCAGGTCTCCAGAGTACTAAAAGACCATAGCTAAAGGAGCATACAATAAAGTGTTTCAGCCCCACAGCACAAGAAGAGAATTGTTTCTAACATTCATTCATACAAGATATAAAATGTTGCATTTTTTAAGAAGCAAACTCAATCCAAATTTCATATTTGACTAAATACAAAGCAACTGTTACCTGAAACAAAACAAGTAGATTTTTATCTGTAAATATGCATGTACAAGGAAAAATTCTGGCCTAATCTAGGAGTTAAATTTTGCTTTTTGTCAGGAAAAACTTTTAAATAACTTTGTATGTACTCCTCATGCATCAACATTCATTACTGAAAATCATAGGTGTAAAGTCCCAGGACTAATGCATTACTTGTTTGTGCATCCCCATGGTTGCAAACTTGTAAACAAAAGCAGCTGGCCAGTTGTCCTTCCAAAGGGTGTAGCTATTTCTGCATACAACATGTATTTCCTTTATCGCTCATGAACATAATAAAAGTCAGGTTTTATGGACTTTTGTGCAATACGGAACTACAGTACTGGCAGTTCTGGAAAATGTAACCCTATCTCCTTTACATATTATGCAGCAGTGTCACAAAATTATGTGAAATACTTCAAAGGAGAAAAAATATTGGACACTCACCTCAACAAACACTAACTTTTGCCTGAGACTTCTGTCTGACAGCCTCACTCAGCTATGATTGTAGCAGGCTCTCTACAACATGAAGCAAAACTTAATACTCTGGTAAATATGGCCAAAAGTTATTTTAGTAAACTAAGTGGTTATGATATTTTACTTTTACTGTGGTAAATCTGTATGTTGTAAGATCAGTGAAGTGAAATGTTTATCTGGCCATTCACTGCTCATTTCTCTCTATTTTAATGAATGTATTAATAAAGTCTTTCTAGTCCATCATCAGTGTCATAGACTAATCTGTCACATAAATGAGCACAGAGGATTGAATATATATGTATAATCAGTATATATATACATATATATATATACATATATATATATAATAAAAGGCATATTGCATGATAGAATTTCCTAATAAAAACAAATCAGCTTGAAATAGCCTTTTCTGAAAGAGGACATTTTGATGACTGTTAAAAAACAATTTTTAGTTGTTGCAAATTTCACATCAAATTAAAAATGAAGATATTTGCAAATGATTTGGATTTTGCCAGCTGTCATGATTTGCACATGATCCCATTTGCTCTGATGAGCACTCAAAAATAATGAAAAATAATATCAACTACAAAAGCATTACAGGAAACATTTTTCTTTAAAGTAATCTGAAATGAAGGCATATTTTACTTCCTTCTTGAACTAATAAAATCTAGCCATCTAGTGTAAAGCTATCTTAAGTATTGTTTATTTTTTCATTATGTTCCAGAATACAATTTCTGTTAATTTATAGGAAAATTATAACTGTGGGTTATTTTAGTGTTAATTTTGAAGCATAAATATGCAGACCTAACTTGATAGTCCATTTGCAAGTATTAAATATAAATCCTTTGTGACCAAATACTGAAATTCTCATGCAGGCCTTGGTTATACTTGTCAGGCACTGTGAACATTGTGGTGCAAGGTGGAGACACGCTACTCAGAGCCACAAGGTTCGGCATTCTGCCTTTCAGTTTGCTCTTGGAACATCTGTGCAGGGGAAAAACACACTTCAAGGCACAGTACTTCATGATCTTCAGTTTTAACCACCTCATATTCATTTTACTCCAACCATGGATTTTAAATAAAGCAAATTTCCAGCCTTCTGCTCCCATCTTTGCAAATTTGTTTTTATGTGGCTCTGGTATTAAGAGACAGTCCTCATGGAGAAAAACAGTCAACCTTTTACCGGCCCTAGTCAGACTATGCCTAGAGGAACAAATTTGTCCTTTTCCTATGCTTTACTAGCCATCATACTACCAATGAGAAAATCCAGACCCCATTCTGGCTTCTCTTACACAGTCCAAACTGTCTTGAATCAATGGGATTTTTGCCTAAATATGTATTTCCAGAATTGTTCCAATGTGCCTAATTTAGTCATTTCCAAAGTAAGAAGTTCATCAATATCTTCCCCTTAGCAGAAAAGAAATTCCTCTCTCATTCCTTAGTATTGTATATTGAGTAATGTCCTGCTCCAAAAGTGTGTAAATATTTGACTATACAGTCATGATGGTATTTCACTGATATCAAATGAAAATAGAGGAACTAAATTTTGAAGATAAATCCCTTTCTACTACTAATTCATATAAATATTTTTTTTTCTTCAGAAAGACATATATAATACCAGTAAGAAACTCAGTGCCTGTTTTTCTAGGGACAAAGAAAAAGAGCTTGAATACTGATAAATCAAACTCTAAAACATACATGTGCTCCATCCTGGAAAATGAGTATGTTTTCCAGGAGAAAATAGGTTATTATTGAGAAAACATCAAAAAACTATTATTCTGCTTCTTCTCTTTCAGTTCCTTAAGATCCCACACATGATTCATGAAGTCAAACTAGTTTAACCTAAGCTACTATAGCTTATTACTTATTATTAATATTACTTAGAAGAAGGCACAGAGAGCAGAGTCTTGCATATACTAAAACACCATCTGACTCTGAGTCAAAGCAAGGAGTTTTGTGCAGAGTAATAGTGCCAGAAGCCTTCTTTAGCTATCAAAGGTAAAAGAAAGGGAGAATTAATCTACTTTTCTCCTCCTACAAAGCAAAGAGAACTCCAGATTTAGTTTCCTTCATACTCTAGCAGTCTGGGAGATATTATTAAATTTAGTTTTCAGACCCCGACATCCATCGGGGAAATTACAGAAATTGTCTGTAATTTCATAGCCTTGTGCTTTCTGTCTGTGTGCTAGGATCTGGTCATATACAGGATGTTTCCGCTTGTCATATTCACAAAAGTAAAGCTGGGGTGATATTTTTGATTGCATGTTTATTATCTGCCAAGGTCAGAATGAGGTAAAACAAAATGTGTGTGAATTACTGCCAAATTCAACTTCTAGTTTTGATAAAATTTCTTATTTTATTTCTTATTCAATTTCCTAATTAGATTTTAAGATAAATTTTAAATTTAGGAAGAAGAAAAATTCACTTCAGATAGAGCAAAATGTTTCAGACTTCAAAGCAAAATGTTTGCTCTTTTGTTCCAGCATTTTCTTCTTCAGGGGCTGAGCCAAAGTGATTTATTTTTCAGTTTAGCTTGCTCATAGTAAATCAGTTTAGCTTGCTGATCATAAGTGGGCTACTGCAGTTTCTATACATAATTTTCATAATTAAAAACTAGACTACTAGACAAAAGGATATTTAAAAATCTTAAATTTTAAAGGTTATTTTTATAACTTGTGTTTACAAATGTGGCCTGAAAATGAATAAACTTAAACACACAAATACCTCAAGAGAATTAATTAATCGTATCTTACAATTTTACAAAAATTACAAAGATTTGTTGTTTAATTTAATAAATTCATGCTGAGGAATTCAAAAACCTCTTAGTAGCTAAGTAAGATTAACTACATGGTTCTCATTTGATGTGGTAACTGCTTCCCTGAATCAAAAATTGTTTCCTTTTTAGTACAAGTTATGTTCAAAATCTCATTTAGCATTAAAATACCCATTTCTTTTGATACAAATACAAATACAAAATAATGTAATATCTGAGTTACTGAAGGCTAGGATGCAGACCAGCTAATCACTGTGTCCTTGAGTTTAAGTAAGTGCAGAATTCCTTGCTGTTGTTAATGGCTCATGGAGATCCCACATAGGAGAGAAGTAGTAATTTCTATCTTTTACTGTTATATGAGTGCAATCTTCCTTGTGCTAAATGCCATAGTTAATGGCTAACATTTATAACAAAGCAGTTTATTCTGCAGCTGCAGAGGTAAATCCAGCCAAAAATAAAAAGCTGGATTTGTGCTGCAAGTGCTTAGCCAAGTCCCACACTTCACTTGGAGAGGTCTTTAAATGGAAAGCCTGCTCAGGTGCATACAAATATTTGCCTGCAGCAGCTGCTCTTCACTCTCAAGGGTGTAACATGTAACTTATGCTTCCCCACATGTAATGCATGGTAGTTCTTTGACTCTGCTTATAGTATCCTGCTGGAAAGGCTTAAAAATATGCAAGCCTAAGATCTCAGGAGCACAGAAGGTTCAAAGGTTAAAAACAATGCTGATGTGTGCAAAGTCAGGCCTAAGGAAAATAAGCATATCTCTTGTTCATGGACACATACTCGGGAAAATCATTATAGTGATGTGGAAGTATATGTTGTCTGAAGTTTTATGGGTATCATAGTATAAGTAGATGTAATATGTCCAGTCTTTTATGTTTAGAAAATTCTGTTTGTAGTGCTTTCTAGTTTAGTTGTTTTTCTTTTTGCTTTTGTTTTTTTTCCAGACAAGGGAAGATAGTTAAGATATGCTGACTTGGATGTTTTCCTCCATTCTGTCAGACTGCAATATCTTTCTTGCTGTTCATTCAGCACATGGAGCTTTTTGTATCATTTCCATGAGTCTTTGGACTGGGCCTTCTAGATATAATTTTGTATTCTTTCCATTTTTGGAAAAGAATTCATTTTGTACACGCACTGAAGTAAATGCTAAATCTTTGTCTGATTGCAAACAGGATATTGCTATCTTTGATTCTTTTTTTTTTATTTTTTTAGAAAAAAAAAAGTTTTCTATTTTTAGTGATATGATGTCACCAGAAAATCCAAGAGTGTCTCATACTCATTAAGAAACATGAGTGTGTACCTGAAAGTCAAACACAAAACACAGGTTTGTTCAGATTGTAAACCCTCAGACTTCTCAGAAACAGAAATATTGTGGGCTCTATTTTAGGTCATTTGTTAAATGTAGTCACTTGTTCCAACCATCCATAAAATAACCACCCATATGTGAATCCTTACATATTAATCGGACAGAATTATGCAGCCAGCTGTTACAACAGCCAGAAAAAACACCTGTCCCCTTTAATGACTACTATCAATATTCTTCTTTGCAGTCTTTGGTGTAAAGTGAGAAAAGTTGTTTTCAAGTGGTATTTTCAATCCAGAGGAACCAGGAAGCACAAGAGATCTTTTAAGATACTTGTCCTTATGGGTTTTTAGTAAGATATTGTGACTGAATAGGCTCTCATAAGCTCCAAGCAATGAAACGCCAAACCTTTTGAGAATCATCCCTTGCTAATTATCATGCAGCATGTTAAAAGCTCTTCAGCTCACTCACCTCCACTAAATTAAAATAAGAGGCAAGACCTATGTGAATTTCTCGAGAAGCTATTTCTGCTCTCAGAAGTTTCTGAGCTGTGTGCTCCCTGCAGCAATCATACAAAAGCAAAGGAAGGATGTAGGTTGTTGTGACACTGCAGTTATTTTTGATTGTTGTTTTCCATCTTAGATTCTGGGGTTTTTGTTTGTTTGTTTATTTGTTCGTTTTTGGTTTCCATGGGACATTCTTGCATACAACTACCACTTTTCAGGTAACTTCTCCTTTTCATTGGCTCATTAATTTTTATTGTTTCTCCAAGTCTGTTGAGGAGTGTCTTGAAAAGCCTGTTTTCTCCTTAAGTAAACCCTTTAAGTCTGTTTTCTCCTTAAGTAAACCCTTTGGTGTGATTTGGCTGCAGTGGAATCTGTGCACCTATTTAACACTTAGAAGAGACCACACCCAATATCCTTTCTTCAATTTCTTTCCAGTGACCAATGAGGCATCAAAATAACAAACATCCTTGACAACTTCTGCTAGCAAAGCAGAAGATGGCAACGTGAATAATATTAAAAAAAATAACACAGCATTTTTTTTTTCTTTAGAATGAACTCCATTAAAAGGAATATTCTCTCTCTTCAGAAGTATTTCTATCTTTTTCCCTATTTATCTTTTTAGTTTCCTAGAATACCATTGCTCTGTTTCTGTTCTATCACTGTACACTGTCACTGCTTTTACATGGTGCATCTTCATGGTCAACCCAACCAGTTATCCTGTGAGGTCCTGGCCTTCTGTTGAAACAAGAATTGTTGCCCCATAAGCAGATCAAAATATAATCTACCGGGAACAGAAACTGTTGTTTTATTCAGTTAACTGTTCTGACCTATTGTACATCCTTTTTATCAAGACTTTTTCCTGCTTTATGAAATAAAAATGCACCACTTCTCAAACCCAGTAAATACTTTCCTAAGAGTTAAGGATCTCTTTTTGACACTGTCAGTTCTCCCAAAAGTGTTACAGCCTATTAATTAGATATGATTTTTTTTGCCATTAAGTTATCAGCTTTTACTGTCATTACCTATTGGCTCAGCAGTGCTGTTTACAAGCATGCCTGCTTTATTTGCATATAGTCTGAATAAATGTTTTTGCATACCAGAGAAATACACAGTCTATTCTCTCTTGCCTTGGGCAGACATAATCCCAGAAATGAAACCATTAAAAAAAAATGAACATATTTCCTAAATTTATTACACAATAGCAGAGCTTACACTAAGGTATCTTTATTATTTGCGTCACAGTATACTGCTGAATGATGTTCACACACCACATACTTAGAGAACTAAATGACTAATCCACATTAGCACGAAAGACTTAGAGAAAGGTAGAAAGGGCACAATGTATGTCATAGTTGTAAAATGTAGATCTTACAAACTACAGAAGAAACATTTTTACTGACTATTATCAATACTTCAAATAAAGGGAGATAACTTAATCTCAAAGTATCTCCAAAATAAATGAACCAGCAAGGAGTACAATTTTCATTAAGGGTCTTGGATCCTTAGTTGATGCAACTTCCAACAAGAAGATAGATGTTAATTACTGGAGGAGCAGCTGGAATTAGGAGGATATGGACAAAAGTTTCTCATCCCACAAAATGCTGAGGGTCATGTTTATTCATGCCATGTTCAAAGGTAATGGAAGCTGGGATCTCTGAATTTTCTGGCTTTGCTCATTCAGTGCTAATTTTAAAAGGGAATCCATAGATAGAAACTGTTTCATCTGTAAGGTGTAATCAGAGGATGTCTATATGACATTAAGTATAAGCTACAAGTGGTGATGGTGCACAGTATAACCAAAAATATCTACCCAAAATGTTGGAAACTTGTATTCAAAGTATTACTTGCTTGATTATGATTGAGAAAAGCATTCTTCATTTCTATAAGGATGCTCTAATTATCTGGCTCTTAATTACTCTGGAACAGGTCTTTCCGTGACACATTATAGGAAATAAACATTTTTATGAGTAAAGTAGAAAGGTGAAAGCCTGGCTTTCATCACTTAGTTATTGCTATCATGATGTACATGAAGAAGTCACATTCTAGTCATTACTTCAAATATTTTTTTAATAAATTCAACAAAATGAAACAGCTTCAGCAGAAGATTTTAAGATATATGATAGCCAGTATTTAAAGAATCTCCTCTAATAACCCAAACCTGGTGCTTCTTTGCATTTGAAGAGTTCATTGCTGGAATCCTTGAAGTGGGGCTCAATATGCATATCCCATCCCAGTCATTTTGGAGCAATTATCATATGAAGAAAGACTAAGCGAGCTGGGCCTGTCTAGCCTAGAGAAGAGAAGACTGAGATGGGATCTGATCAACATGTACAAGTACCTGAGGGGAGAATGTAGGGAGGATGCAGTCAAACTCTTCTTCATGGTGGCTAGTGACAGGACAAGGGGTAATGGGTACAAGTTGAAACACAGGAAGTTCCATCTCCATGTGAGGAAGAACTTCTTTCCTGTGAGGGTGACAGAGCCCTGGAAGAGGCTGCCCAGAGAGGTTGTGGAGTCTCCTTCTGGAGATCTTCAAAAGTGGCCTGGATGTGACCCTGTGACACATGCTCTAGGTGTCCCTGCTGGAGCAGGGGGGTTGGACTAGATGATCTTTAGACGTCCCTTCCAACATAACTTTCTGTGATTCTGTGATTTTGCCTTTTTGTCTTCAGCCATCATTCCACATGAGATGTTATGTCTTTTGATCTGTACTTGAACTGCAGGGCAACAACCCAGGGCAACAACCCAGTTCAACAACTGTGAAAAAGTTTCCCATTCAGCAGGACAATGCCTCCATCCTCTCAGCACAACTTTGCTTAGGCCTCGTGCCAAATATTCCCACATGGGACAGATATTGGCATGTAGCTGGATTGCTGTTGTTAGCTTCCTGTGGGGAATGCTACTGGAATGCACAAGCCAATTAGTTCTGATATTATCATTTTGAACATTCTTTATCCCATAGCTTTGTACCTTCAGATTGGCCATGCTTTCTAATTTTCTCTTTCTCCTTTTGCTAAGAATCAGATAGATGATCAATGCAATTTCTCATTCAGACAAGGTCTCCCCAACCCTGCAGAGCACCTGAATTGCAACACTCCTCACAGGGGTCACAATCATTAACAGAATAAGAGTCTTTCAGTGGCCTGATAAGGAACCCATGGCACTGGGAAGCTTGCAGCTTTAGCCCAGAAATGTTGCAAAATTTCTCCACAATTTGGTAATTCCTTGTCATGTCTTCCCAGAAATCACTTAATAGCACCAGATCATCTGTGAATGCCAGTGATGATATAAGCTGCCACCCTATCAAAAACCTTAATTTACTTTCTTGAACCTACACAATAACAGATCTAAAGCATGACTGAATAGAAGCAGGGACACAGGGTAGCCTTGTTTCACCCCAGTGAGGGTCTCAACCTTTGCAGAAGGCATTCACTCATCCTCCAGGCATGTTCCACAGTTAGTATAAAGATCTTAAATGACATTGATGATATGATCATCAACGCCTCTGTCAAAGGATCTGGACGATGTGCTGATGGTTCACTGAATTTAAGGCTTTCACCAGATCCATGAAGACCACTCCAAGCGTTCTATGGTCTTTCTTTACATGCCTAATCAGCACTTGGATGAATTTCAGATTTTCCAAGCAGCTCGAAGCTGCTATAAACCTCCTCTGGCAGTTATTAATTGGGCATGCTTACCATAGCCATACTGTTAAAATCTGGGAGAACAGTGTTAAAATTATCAATCCAATGGTAAATCCTACCAGTTAAGGTCCTCCCTCTTGGTTAGATCCACTGACTTACGTGTTAACATAGTTCTGCACTCCTTAACCCCAACAGGGATCCTCCCATCCACAACCCAGAGGTTGAACAATTCAGTCATTTGGCTTCTATGAGGGTCAAATTTAAACACATCCCTCAAGGTTAGGCCATTAGGCCCAGGGTGCCAGAGTGCTATGCCATGTTCTTCTGGACTTCACCAGGGAGATAAGTTTCCTGAATGCAGAATTGTCCACAGTCCCAGCTACCTGGAAGGCACCAAGGTTGGTAAAGGGCCTCACTTCTTTCACTGAATTCAAGGTGACATCAGGAGTGTCTTCGGCACCTTCCAAGACCTTCTCAAATGCTGCCTTGGAGGCTGGGGTTCCCACACTGATTTCTTCACCTATATTCTTTCTATATTCCCTCTTTATTCCTTCTAATTTCTGCTTCTCAACTAGTACATTCCCTTTGCTCTTCAGTTCAGCTCTTCTGGCACTGTTTGTTCCCTCAGTTCTGCAGCAAGATGAGGTCTCTTATCACCAATCTGCTTTGCCATTTTTGTGGGCAAATATCCTCTCATCAACTATAGTAACTTGCAAGTTGGGACTGTAATAGGTGTTTTTTGTTTGTTTGTTTTAAGCAAAAGTAATCATGTAATTATTATTTCTCTTATAACAGAAGAGGCAGTTGAGATTGAAGTTTACAGTAGTTTCTTCTGATCTTTTGCTGTGACATGGATTTGGACTTTTTTGGTTTTAGTGTTGCTTATTATTAACACTCGTCTTTAAACGTGAAGAGCCTACCATTTACTCAGGAGGTGATATAAGGTATCCATGTGTCTATCCTGCTAGTCCTGAGCAGATAGCTTGTTGCAACAGCCGCATACCTGTAGCAATAACCTTAAAACTTCCAAAGGCTGTTATTTAATGCTGCTTTCAATTAGAGAATGCTGAGAGCTGATTTTCTTCTTTCTTCACCACTAGCTGAAAGAAAGAAAGAAAGAAAGAAAGAAAGAAAGAAAGAAAGAAAGAAAGAAAGAAAGAAAGAAAGAAAGAAAGAAAGAAAGAAAGAAAGAAAGNAAAGAAAGAAAGAAAGAAAGAAAGAAAGAAAGAAAGAAAGAAAGAAAGAAAGAAAGAAAGAAAGAAAGAAAGAAAGAAAGAAAGAAAGAAAGAAATTTTCTTCAACCTGGAACAATTCTTTAGGAGAGAGGATTAATTGACATATTTTGGTTCTTTTTCAAGTTTTCAAAGCTTCTGAATATAAAATATTTGGACATTCTGAAATGGAAATCTTTCAAATAATAAAATAATATTTTATTTAAACTATAGAAATTATGTAGTTAGCTCTTTATAAATATTAGATTTTCTCACCTGCAACAGAAAACACAGCAAAACTAAGACAAAATGTATTATTTGGCCCCAATAATTTTGTATTTGCAGAAAAATAAAACCAATTAAAAAATTTACAAAATGGATCCTAACTCTACTTATATTCTGATAAGCTGAGAAAGAGATGGAAAAAAGGAAAAAAAAAAGTTGTTTTATCATTTTGTTTGGAGGGAAGTGTTTAAGAGAATTTCTGACACAAGTTGCTTTCAGTAACTTTCCCTGAGACAGCTATTCCTGAGAAACAGCTCATGTCATTATCGAAATACGACTCAGTTGTTGCCACTCTCAGATCTCCCATACTTCTGCTAGTCAATTTTATTCAGGGCAAGAGAGGAGAGAGAAGAGCATGTGTTGTGGACATGTCTTTTGTTAAAACTGCACAACAAAATGTTTGGAAATATTTTCTTTGGTGAACAAAAGAGACAATGAAACTGTCCTTCCACCAAGCCAAGAAATAGATAGATGTTACTGAAGTGATATTTACATTCAGATGAATATAAGAGCATAAAATGTTTTAGTTGGAGAGATTTACCCATCAGGACTATTAGCCCATCAGGGCTCATCCATGTTAAGTATTCTGTTTCTTTAGAAGAGCATCTAATTGTTTCTTGAATGATCCTTGTTTTTTGCCTCAGCATTAGTGCCTGATAGGCCATTCCATATGTTTATTATGTTCTAAGTGAAAAAAGAGTCTTGCTAACATCTGCTGTGAGTTAGCTTCTCTCTCATTTTCATTTATGTGTGTCTTGAAATTCATACTAGATGGGAAATAATGATTCAGGTTGACATTTTGCATTCTCATTAGATTTCAGCCTTCTTCAACAAAGACCTACTTTCAGTTCTGTCTTATAAGCTATTCATAACTTGGTCTATGCTTATTTTTATTTTTCCTAATATACTTCCTATTATGATACTAATACACAAATTTTACAAACATAACCATTATTAAAATACTTTTAATGATATTGCCTTGATTATCTGCTGATAAATATCAGTATTTTAACTAAAATTAATGCAGCATATTGGTTTGCACCAAAATGGATTTGGCCTCTATAAATAAAATAGCATAAACCCATAAAAACTAGAAAATTGAGAGTCCAGGGTGCTGGTCTCATATCATGAAGTTTAAGGATAGCAAAAAGTGCTTCATACTGGAATGTACAGCTTAGTATACATTATGCTGTCTGCAAAAGTAAAAGTAATAATGAGCTGAACAGGAATGAGAGAAAAAGTTTGAGCTCTGTTTTGATTAGTTGCCTCAAAGCTAGCTTTTAAAACAAATAAATACAGTTTTAAAATCCTCCACAGAACTGCATGGTTCACTGCTGCTGTTGGTTCCTGATGAACATTCACATGAGATTTTTCTTTAGTATCCTTAGTAGTTGTTTTTATAGTAACCAAGTGACAGGAAATTATCCTGCAGTCTCCAATCTGTCCTACATTCTCCTATTAACTTCACAGCTCCATTGAGACAAACCATTTCTAATTTGGACCTGAGTCCTGTTTTGTCTCTCTCTCTGTCAGCAGTCCTTTAGAACAAAGGATTAAAATCTGGATATCAACACTGAAACAGCTTCTACAGCATAACCACAAATGCTTTCAGGATCTTGAAGATCAACTTGTCTCCGTTCAGCATGGTGTGTAAGACATGCTTTCCCAGCAGGAGCTGTATGATGTGTCATGGTCAAGGAGCGGAGTCCCACCCCTCCACTAACTACATCACTGCAGTGAAAAAGCAGGTTGCTATTGATTCTTCCAGCCCTTAGTGTCTATGAAGCACTGGAAAGATGTGAATCATGGTAATGAAAGTGTGCATTACTACTTTTGCTCCAAAGTGCCCAAGATGGTATACCTGCAGAGACAGAAGAAGTGGCAGAAGCAAGTGCAGACTGCTTTCATTTTCTCTGCCATACATGTGCTTTCATACACAGAAATGTGTGTGTGTGTATGTGCACATGCATTTTTATATGCATATAAAGTGAGCTGCAGAGAGAGTTGATATCCCAGTAGTCCTAGGAAATTTTATGAGTCTTGCATACTCTGCTGGGAAACAAGCCAGCTTATCTTGTTGCTGATGGAGATATGCTTATCTCTGCATTCAATTCTGCATATATATGCTCTAAACTCTGTTCATTCTTTATATCTGCAGCTACTGTGTGATACCAATCTTTTCTGGCCTTAAATGCCCACTCCTCCTATTCTTAGTGTCATTAAATTCTAAAGCTCCTAAATAGCTGCAAAATGGATAAGTTCCAGGATAACGGTATCTCTGTGACTTGTTGTACCTAACAGTCACAGTGAACTCACAAGTCAAATCATTCATGTTTAAGCTCTTCAGCAAATTCAGTCTCAAATTTGAAGTTCTGTAATGTATTCTGCTCGTATATTAGGAGATAAAGCGAAGTATTTGAAGACATAATTTTATCCTTTGGCCATCTATAGTTGCCCAAATTCCTTACATTAAATATTCAGTCTTCAGTTACATCTGTTCAATTTCACTGACCTTAATAATTTTGAGGAACTATGACGGAGATTTAACCTATTTCACCTCTTAATCCATTCTTCACGTACCTCTATCAAAAGGTATCGTTTGGACAAAGTTCCATCCCACCTACTAATTGGAACAGGCTGAGTGCAGGTTTCAGTACTTTCCCAGCAGCATCTTTCATTGATAATAAGGTTTTTTTCATCACCACTTAATCATGTTTGACTGGGCACCTCTGCCATGAGGTGAATTGTACCCTGCTGCTTAGTCATTAATACTGTTGGTGGCTGGAAAGGTAAATGGAGCCAGAACTATTCCAGGAGTTGCAATGGGGAATGAGGGGCAGTGGGTAAGTCACAGGAATGGAAATTACAGTTTGACATAAAGAAATTTATTCTTATGAACATATGAACATATGAAATTTATGTTCAGAAATTCTACCTAATAAGGATGGTAAAATACTGAAATTGGTTGCCTAGAGACCTTGTGAAATTTCTTGTCTTGTAGATATTTCCATTGCCAGGAAGAAAGAACAGGGGTTCTTGGAAAAAATAAAACATTTCAGTGCAAAAAGTAGTTCAAGTACCGTGTCTACAATTTCAGCTAAAACATCTAGAATGTTTGCAGAGCAGATCATAAGTCCAAAAATGTAAATATTACCTGGAAAACCACCCACATTTCAGCACCCCAGATAACAGAAAATTTGAAGAAGCAGGAATGTTTTTTTGCATATTCGCAAGAGTGTGCCAAAAAGATAATTTTCAGAGAATCACAGAATTGTGGGGGTTGGAAGAGATTGTATAATCCAAGCCCGCTGCTCAAAGCAGAGCCAACTACAGCAGGCTACACAGCACTGAGTCTAGCTGGTTTTTAAATATCTCCAAGGATGGAGACTCTACCACCTCTCTGGGCAACTTAATTCTGTGGTCAAATATATACACTGATAAGATTCTGCTAATTAAGCAGAATTTAATTCTTCTAATTAAGGAATTCTGTTCTCATCTCATTCAATGACATAACCCGGTATGGTGCCCATACCACATTTCCAGCTGCCTGAAAGTTATACAAGAGAGGCATACTTGTTTTCGCCTTCTGAAGGGTCTATTTTCTAAAGTGGCCACCATACTTGAACACAAGAAGCAGTTATAAAAAAGCTTCCTTTGGTATGTGTGGTCCTCCTCTAGCAGTTTGAGCATGCACAGACTCTAATAAAGCTCAACACAATTTTCTTTATTTATAGCAATGGAGGCTGACATTTCTTTTTCTTTCTCATTTCAGATATATAATCGTACCATTGTAAGGTGGCATGAGATTTTACAATTTTTTTTTCTGGCAAATAATATAACATGTTATTTGGTGATAGTACCAAGGTGAATGCATTTATGAAACACATTGTTAAATGCTGTATCTACTGTGGTCTCTTGTGCACTGTGAATGTCTTCTATGTCATTAACTTTTGGGGAAAAACTGTTACATTACTATATGACATAATATCATGATATCTTTTTGCAACTGCTGCTGTCACAGTGATGTCAAGTGACTGTCTAGACTTCCAAGGCTCTATTTGTTCTATGTCAGAGCAAATTTACTATACAACCTAATTTCTAACACTTGCTTGCCAATGTCCTAGATGTTAAGGCTGTCATTCAACCATTTATGTAAGAGACAGTTCCACATTTAGTAAAGTACAACCATTTTCCTATAAATATTATTCTCCAGCAAGATAGCCAGGGGAAAGTGTTCAGTGATTCATTCTCAGCAAAATTTATCCTATAAAATCTATGCATTTTTAGTGTATTAGCCCTGTGGGTCATATCTTTTGATACATAAATGACAAAAGAACAACAGAAGCAAACATTTAGATAGAAATAGATGCTGAGCAGACCAGATCAACTAAGTAAGACCTATCTCAGAGATATTCTGAATTACTTTTTCCTACACTCATACAGTCTGGAAACAGGTCATACAAGCCAGAGTGCCCTTAGGTCCAGTCAAATCCTACTGTCATGTTGTCTCCTCTTTGCTTACTCTTCGTATTTCTTTGTACCCTGTGAAATACTAAGATGTCATGTGAATGATGTCTTATAAGTTCCCAGTTTAGGAGAGAATATGATGAATCATATTGAGGCAGATCTTTTCATGTATTTTTGCTTTTCCCAGGCGAAAAGAAAGAGTTAACTCTGCTGAATAGCAAGCAAGAAAGAAAAATGGAACTCTTTCACCATGATGTTCAGCCAAACTGAAGGAACATTCATTTTCTAGTGTTTGTAGTGTGAACGTATAATCGAGTCATTTTTTACACCATCTTTGCTAACAGGAAGTCTATGACTTTTTTCTCCTTGAGTTTTATTTTACTCCTAGGTGAAAGGCAGAAAATAAAATTGAAAATAATATCCTCCAGTTACATAACAAAAATTGAATATCAGAGATGCATATTGTTGGTTAGAATGTGGATATTATTGTATTGCAATAACATGAAAAGAGTCACATCAGAATTGATACTTCTCTGGGCTATTTCCATAAGACATAGAGTTTCTGGCAGGATTATAGCCTGCATCTATTAAATGCCCAAAACAGAAATTATTTGATCATTTACAAAAATATGGTTTTTATTTCGTTTTATTTTAAATAATGCTATGTGGCCATCTAGATTTCTAATTCGTATTTAGTCTTCAAGCAACACGAGGAAGAAATGACCCAGACTTGCCCCTTTTACAGGTGCTAGCCAATATGAATAACTATGGTACGCATAAATTCATTTTACAGTATACCTGTCAGCAAAAATATGGACATGAAGACGTTAGGCTTGGAAACAGCTCTTGCCCTCTGTGATTTCTGATCAGTGCTATTGAAAAGAAGTCAAAGAAACTGCCCTGAATTTAAGAGCAGACATATAAAAAAAACAGAGGATGATTAGATAAGACCTAATCAAGGCACCACTCTGGACTTTCAGTAAAAAGATGGCAGCAAGACCGACTGTCAATAGGTAGCATTATTGCTGATGAACCAAAAAACTAATGAATAAAAGTGCATGTAAAAATATAATGAGTAATGAGAAATCTTTGAAAAAAGAGAGTTGATAAAAGCTCTGGCCTTAAAATAGCCTGCCCCTCAGGTGACTGTTTTGTCATGTCCCTTTCTTGTTCTTGTACGCTAGTGGAAGAGAGCAGGAAGGTTAAAGCAACAGCTAAAATTTTTATTATTTTTTAATTTCAGAAAAAAAGGGAGGCTATGTTGGACAAAAAAAAATGCATCTCTGCATGAACCACAGTCTGAAAACTACAGGTGTAAAGCATATGTCGGTATTGCAGAGCTAAACCATTTGGATTAGAAGTGTTTATTACAGTTCTTTCTTTGCAAGGATAATCACACTTTGAAGCATTTTTAAAGACAATTTCCAAAGCATATTTCATTCTCTTTTCTGAGTTACAAAATGGATGGAATTTGTTGCCATGTCTACAACTTATTTTAATACCTTCTGTACAAAGAGTTCCATTATAAATGACCATGTCAAAATTAATCTCTAATACAATGAACTTCTCCAGTTTGGAATTGTACAGGCCATCTACCCTCTCAATCAAAATCCCATTTATGTTTGTGCGGCATCTCCTTGGCAACTACAAGAAAGGCTCATTGGAAAGTGTTTTGGCAGCTTGTCCTTTTTTCTTGATGTCTTTTAATGAAGACCCTCCATAATTTAGAATTACCTAGAAGGATGAGGAGCCAATGTAGTGTGGCATTCTGAGGACAATTATTCCAAGATGCCTTATACCTTTTTTCAGGGGTTTTTCAGGGACTGGGGGTGGAGAGTGGGAGAAGCAGACAAACAAACAAAACACAACAGCAAAGAAAAATGGCAAGTGATGTTCAGCAAGAGCATTGGAGATGAAGATCTCGCCTTTGCTTTAGTTAAATCATTATCATTAGTTATTACTCACACATTCCCCACTCATTTGGGGGGATTTCCACAAGAACATATACTTTTCTGCTATGTATAGTATTTCAATAAATTCATTTGTTTTCAGTAAATTCACTTGAGGACAAAATTGTCTATAACTAGATAAAGAAAATAGTAGCTATGTTGTTTTACCAGTGCCCTCCTAGAACAACCACCTATTTTCACTCCTCTAGGTGAAAAATCATTAATTTTGCAGAGAATAGTCGGCTTTCCCACAGCAGTGAATATTTTTCACTTTAAGACAGTGAAAAGAGTAGAGAAAAGTATATTCAGTGGTTTTATTTTTCATAGAACCAGCAATAATGTGATTTTTCTTCTCAAAAATTACCTTGGCAGCATTTACTCTGGAATAGCCATAAGATATTTTTAGTTTTTGTATGTACATTAAGGTAAAATAGTTAAACTGTATTTTCAAAAAGCCTATTTTTGGTGTGCAGTCATGTTTAAAAGCATTTTTATTGACATCTTTCTTATATACTTTGGTAGTTTGTTTTCAGAGCACAGTTGAAGGATAATGATGTTAACAGATTTTTTTTTTTTCAGTTGGAAAATATTGCTGGATTTTTAATGCATCAATAGTTGAATTAAAAACATCTTAAAATGTTACATGCTACTGTCAATATTTTGTTCACCCATACAAGGATTGCAAGAAAATACATTATTTTTTTTTCCGACAGCTCCTCCTATTTTTAAATAAGTGGTGTCTGCAAACCCCAGCCTCGACCAGTGAAAGCTGTATAAAGATCCTTGATCATGCAACATTAATATCAGTAGCAGCATTGACTTAAATAATGTAGGATTAGATCTTAAGTGCTTTCTGGGCTTACTGCCATTCACTGAATGGTAGTAAGTTGCTCTTGTCCTTGAAAGTTATGTTCCTAATATTCATTAAAAAATGAATATCCAACTGTAGAAACTGATCTGCAGTCAGGAAATCACTGTAGGATTCTTGCAGTGATTTCCTTTATGGTCTTGTTAATAAACTCTCCTATAACTTCTTCAGTGACAAGAGGTGATAGGAATTTTTTTTTTTCTTTTGAAATATTGAAACCACAAAAAATATACAAAATCACTATGTTCATGTCTCAGATATCTACCACATGAGATACAGATTTACCATCATTCTTTATACCTTGCCATATTGAGTTTGTTGAATCAAGCTCAATGGGCAAGAACATCATGGTAGTGGGTTGAACAGGTAATAGAAAAAAAGAATTATGGCCAAATTCTGATTTCTCTGAAACTCATTGAGAAGCTGCTTTGTATTTCTTCTACAAAGACGAATCCTAGAGGGTAAAATGAAATCTCATGCCAAGTGTCTCACAAATCCAGTCATCTCATCATTTCATCTGCAGTAGTGCTCTGCTCTTTCTCACTTTAGTAGCCTTTTAGCTACAGTATAAATTCAAGAGTAACTTAGCAGATTGAAGGCTGGCTTATGTCACTGCTATTAAAGCAGCAAAAGCAGCAGTCACTCTTCTAGGAGCTGTTTTAAGAAGTGTATCTATCTGGAAGGTAGTGATTCACCTTTCTGTACTCCAGGAAGTGGACATCAAAAAGTGGTTGGGTCATACTACGTGCTGTTACAATACCTGATCTTACAAATCCTCCTGATTCCACTGGGCAAAAAAAAAAGAAAAAGCCTAGTAACAGAGTAAAGGACAGAGAAGGAGAGAAATTTTGTTGAGCTGCCTTCCCCAGAGACCATGCAAAACATGAGCCAAGTGAAGAAAGTATATGCCATGCAATGTTGAAAGTTGAGGGATTCGGGTATTACTGACATAGATGTTTTTATCAAATTGTGATTTTCACTTTCCTTTTTTTTCTTCCAAAGATACTTTAGGATTTCAGGTTTTATGAACATCAATAGAAATGAGAATATGATTCATGCATATATGCACCATAGTATGTTTTTTATTGAATTATTAGCCAATTGCCATAACAGATGTTATCACTTTCAGTACATGAAAAAAGTAGACATTCTAAGCAAGGCAGCTGCATGAGCAACTTTTCTTCCCCCTAAGGCATGGACTTCACAGGCTAAATAATATTGATTTAGTATAGGCCTTCTGTGGTATCAAAATCTGCATAACCACCCATTTCACATTTATTTTTGAAAAATAAATAAATAAATAAATACATTTAAGAACTTCTTGTTTTCTTCTGTAATATCTAAATTAATTGTTCTTAATTTCAGATGATCTTTGTGTGTGTGTGAAAGCTAAAAACAGGCCAACTGAAATAGAAGGCTGTTCAGTTTATTTTATTTGGCCATGAACTATATATAATTAGCAGAGCTTTCAAAGTCTTTCATAATGTTAATATAGAAGTTCTTTTCTCTGAGCCTTTCCATGTTTCAACTGTTTCTGAATGCAGGGGATGTCACCTGTTCTTCACTCTGTAATTATTGGTCTTAACAGGCAGTCTTTTTTGTGTGTTGTGTAACTCAAAAAATCTAGCTGATATCTTCAGAATGTTATTGCTTTCATCAAAACTTTGATTGAAAAGCTTTTCTGAACTGTATGGTTTGTTAACTGTTAACTGTCATGGTTGACCATTTGTTTCATGGAAACATGTTTGCATTCCAGAAATTTATACTGTTCAACCACCAGTTATGTTTCTTGTAGTTCTATATTTTCCAATTGGTAAAATGTATCTTTCTGAACCCTGCTTATGTAGGGGAATACATTTCACTGGAGACTATCATCCTTGTGAGCAAGGTTCAGTTATAAGCATGAACTTTCAAAGACATTTTTCTGAAAGTCAGAAACATATAGCACAAGTATTTTGCTTCAGTGGAAATTATGGAAGTCCACATCTGTAGTAGTATGAACAGAAACAAGACAAAGGCATGGAAATGATTAGCTCACTCTGCTACCCGCCTCACTCCCTGAAAAACTATATAAGGCATCCTTTGGTGTTTGATAGAACTCCCAAGTCAGAAAACTGGTTTCATCAGAGCTGGGGAACAGCATAATTTTTAAGTCCTTGTTCACCTGAACTCTTCCTATCTTTGGACTTCAAGGAAGAAAAGCTAGAGTTAGAAAATTATTCTGTCAAACACAGAATTTTTTTGAGATACTAAAAGTTTTCTGCTCTGGGTTTGAAACTAAGATCAAAGCAAACCCATTTGCAACCTGATAATGATGAGAAAGAAAAAAAGTTAATTTATAATAAATCAAAGATTTAATTTTTTATTTTAACTTGTGCATAATTTTGTTAGTATAACTAGTTTAAGTTTTCAAACAAAATTCTGCAAAAATGTAACTATTCACCTAGATCATGTGCAAAAATTTCAAAAATTCTGAGACTTTTAACCCTCCCAACAAAAATAAACAAACAAATAACAACAACAACAACAAAACCCACAGTCCTGACACATCTGCTTCATATTTTCTAGCCTTTCTCAGATTTTCTGAATGACATACAAAAAGCTGGCCCAAGAATTTTGGGAAATTTCTTTTAAAATTGACCTCATGCTGTTTTACTATGATACACTACATGCATCATGAGCTAGAGGAACTGTTAATGCTATTTAAAACTACCTCCCCTAAAGTCTAATGGTGAGATAAAAGTTATGCCTTCAATATTGATGGTGTGCGCACGTCTAAATAATGACCTATTAGTCAAGTCTATGCCTAGCCAAATTCACAAGATCCTATAAGTCAGTATGTAAATTTCAAAGCCAACCTCAAAACAAAAGAAATGACCTTTCACCTTTCTCCTATATTTGCTTATCTTACCCACACTCTTAACTGAAAGGTAATATTTGGGGGGCAGCCCATCTTGGCTTAGATTTTTCCAGACATATACAACAGAATATCACCAATAGTGGGTATATTAAGAAAAAAAAAATGCTGGAAATCAATAGCTACAATATTGAGACAGACATTGTCCTCCTTGAAGTATCCTGGGCAGGAGACACACAAGTAAATGGACTGGAAAATATTCTCATATTTAGCCTATCTAATTTTCTTCTCCATATAAACTAATTGTGTATAAATAAAGTAGCTGTTAAGGCTAATTCTGCTAAATCCACTTTAAACAGTCATCATTGATTTGCATTATAGTATGGATCAATGACAAAAGCAAAAATAGAAAGCTTGGATAATGCAAATAGACCAAATAAATAACTAAATAAAACAAAAACCCAAACCACCTTTCTGGCATTCTTCCCTAAAATTGTGCCAAAACACACACTGAGAGCAAGCACTTTATGTTTTAAGTATCATCTTTATTTTATAGTGAGTTTAGATATACACTGGGATTAAGGCTAGGCATGAGAATGTTCAAAAAAAAAGAACTATGTTACCTATTTATACAATGTAATATATGCGTGTCTTCCAGAAACATCTAAAAAGTAAATCTTGTATATAGAACTTACTTGATAAATATCTTCATTCAGAATTTCAGTTATTTAGAAAAAGCACTAGAAAATGGCATTAGAAAGTCATTATAAAAATGAAATATATAAAAAGAAGTCATGCTTAAGAAAAAAAGTATGAGAAAACAGGAGTTCAAGATTGTATAGCCACAAAACAGACTGCATGAGATTAAGAAGTGAACATTATATATACACTTTGCTAAAAAAAATGAAGCCAGAATATATGGAGTGCCAATTTTACTTATTTGAAATGGATGCATACTTCTTTAGTTCTGTCAAGTGCAAATAACTCTGTATAAAAATCTTGTACATTCGTTTCTGTCTTTTCCATGTCTTAAAAACTAATGCCTTCCTCGCATAACCTATGTAGCAGTTCAATGGACATCTTAGGGAAATGGCTGTTGAGAATAATAAAAGATACTTCCTGTTTTGGGAGAAGATTTAATTGACAGAAACAGCTCAAATGTTGTAAAAGGTTTCAGTTGAGCTAACTGCAAAGGGGAAAGGGGGTCTTGAATACTAAAAAGAAGCACCTGAAATCTCAATGCTCCTTTCTGCATTACCAACAAGCAGGCCAGATTTTCAACTCACGTAACTTAATGAAGCTTCTTTCACTTTGCTGAGATCAGGCATGAGTAATAGTATTGTACTAGAGTCTGAGAAAACTGAAGCTATAGCCTTTCTGTTTACAGGCCAACAGTCTAACTGCTATAAACTTGGATTCCCTTATGCTTGGATTTGTCTATGGACCTAAAACCATGGAGCCTTCTCATACAGGAAAGGAAACCCATCCATTCCCCTTCTACTGAATTTTAGTGAATTCTACAGCCTTTCCCGCTGTCTCTCCCTAAGATGATCAGTACTTTGACAATTCAGACCCATTCCTGACCTCCAGGACCCAACGGATACAGTCAGAGAACAACAAAATTGCTTTAGATTACTCTTACAAACCTAGTGTTTCAGAGAATTATAGACATTGGAGA
>VZSV01000022.1:7223704-7241461 GCA_013398735.1 Nothocercus julius | reverse complement strand
AAAGGAAAGGAAAGGAAAGGAAAGGAAAGGAAAGGAAAGAAAAGAAAAGAAAAGAAAAGAAAAGAAAAGAAAAGAAAAGAAAAGAAAAGAAAAGAAAAGAAAAGAAAAGAAAAGAAAAGAAGAATTATCTGATCATTTTAGCACCTTTTCTAAAGAGTATGTCCTCTTACTGACACCTTTTATTTTAAATCACCAAAGCAATAAACAAAAGCTATTTATTACAGTGGAAATCTAGTTCAGTCTTATCCCGTTAGGGAAAAGTAAAATACTGTTTCAGTCCCTCTGCTTGTTTCCACTCCTACTGCTACCGTCATTTGGGGTATTAGTGACTAGAAATCCTTTATATATATATTGGGGAAGATGTAATAGTATTTTGAAGCATATTATAAGGACAATTCCCTCAACTGCCAATTTTGCTGAGAGTGTCCCTCAAGAATTTATGGTTTTCTTGACATGCTTCCTATATTCTCACCATCTCATAAATAAAGTGACAATCTACCATTTTATACTGGTGTCAAGTGCCTGTGTTCTCCTTCTCCTGTCTATCTATGCCAATAGATCTGAAGATTAATGGAATACATGTGTTTTGGCCCATTAAACCAGTATATATACATACAATCTTGGATTTAAGAAAAAAAATTCTTTGATTGGCTCTAGTAATGAGACTTTTACCACCTCTTTTTACAGCTGTTCTTCTTAAAGTCTCCCAAAATAATATCAAATAGCGAAAAGATAGTGTTTGCTTCCCTTCCTTTGGCCAGAGCTAAAGAAACAATATTGTAGTTAGTTAACTATTTTTTGTCAAGTTTTTGATACCTCAAAACCCAGTGAAATCAATTCTCCACAGCGAAATTTTGCTTGTGAGATCCTGCTTATGTGTAGGTTGCAGAGCATGCTTAAGGATACAAAAATAGTAAACAAAAATATCTGTAGAGTTGATCACAAAGAGCAAGAGACATAGGCAGAAAATTAGGAATAATCAAAACAAGCAAAACTGGGTTTTCAAGGTTAAAATGTACTTGACATTGATCTCCTGCCAAAACTTTGATGTGACATGGGATCAGCAGTGAACAAGGTCAGGAAGCAACTTGAAGTTTATTGACATGAATCTTTACCAGGCAAGGACAACAGGTCTTTTTCAGATGTCTCATAATTGGCATTGAAAAATGGATGATTAAATAGCTCAGGATGATGACATGGAACATTTAACCTGTCAATTGCTGGTTAGAATCTACCCCGTAAGTGATCAAACGCCATTTTCATGATCAATCTCTGAGAAGTCCTTTCAGGAATTGTTTTCATGATCTCAGTCCAGATCTACTGGATACATTTTCACATCACATAAGTTCGTTACCAAATTATCAAGCCTGCAAATATTTGCTCCTAATATTTATTCACTCCCAGAGACCTTCTACAGAGATTCATGTTGGGTTTTTCACTGTTTTCTCTGCATATTAATAATCTTGGTGGTTGTTTGAATAAGACATAGCTGCGTGTGGAAACTGATGATACTGTAAACTGTTGTCAAACAGTCCTTTGTGAATCCTCTTTGAGACTCCAAAAAAAAAAAAAAAACAGTTTTTCTTCTAGTTCTATTTTGCAATATTAAACAGCAAACTGGTCCTTGTAATTATTGTTTATTGACCTCCTAAAAATCATCTCTGAACCAGCACATATTTGATTACTGTAGGGCAAGGTTGAATTCATGTTATGAAACAATCGTAATTTAACTACTGTCCATAATGATTTCCAAACAACTGACAAAAGTCACCCAAGGGTCTAAGTCCCTTTGAAAGTCATTGAGAGTTAAGAATCTCAATGGCTTAGGCAATCACATGATTTATCACTAAATTCATGCCAAATCATAAGCAAGTAAATAAACAGGCAGTTCTCTAAATTTACAGGGTTATACCAAAGATTTAAATATCCTCTTATATGCAAAGACTCACATAGTCTTGATCAGGAGCTTCAAAAGGCCCATTTCCAAATGTTAATTCTGTGTTTGTGTTATTGATGACAGGAAGGCAAATGATCACTGTTTACTAGTTACATGCAATTTCATATAATTATAAATTATAGATTATAATTCTGCGCTATGTGAAAATAGAAGCAATTTGATGTATTAACCTACAAATATTGGTGGAAAAAGAGATGTTCTCAGACAGTTAAATTTCTCTGTGCACGTTTTAGTTTCAAAAGCTTCTTTTGCAGAATTGAGAGACTAAGAATGGATGTTATTTTCTGATATCCAAACACGCTACTACATTCATTAATAACAAAGAAACCCTGTGGTTTATAAGGTCACTTCACTTTGGTTTTTGCAGAGATAACAATTTCCTTTCTTATTGAAAGCATCCCAAAGACCCTAAAAATGCTATAAGAAATAAGTTACCCATTACACTTAAAAAAAAAAAAAATGGTGAGGGGGAAATACAATGTTGCATATACTCTCCCCTACAGCATTATAACAGCTTCAGAATTTCCTGCCCAAGGAAAATTCCCTGCATCATTAGCACAGAGAACTAGAACTGTAGATTGTAATTTGATTTCCTTTCTAATCCTGATTTTTATTGGAATGAAGTATTTCAGAGAGAGATCTTCCGTGGTTGTTTCCAACTGAGAGTTTAACAGTTGGAAAGACTTAGAATCACATATCAGATTTTTGTTTCTTTATATGGTGCTTTTGTTGGCCTTCTGCACCAAAAATATCTGTCCTAGGGAAAATACACAAAATCCTGAATTTGTAGATGTCTGGATATTTATTCACCCAAATATTTACAGAGCTTTTCCCAGTTTTATATCTGAGCACCTCAGGATGTTTCGAAGTGATAATACTCTTTCTCTCCACTCCTAAATAAATCTAATCTAATAAAAAAAAAAAAAAAAAACACGCACAAAGGTCTTCTTTTGCCCTCTCCTCTCATTTCTTCTATCATGGAATTTTTCAGTAAGGCAGTAGAGTAAGTGCTCTCAAGTAGGCAACAGTTTTCATGATGAGCATTGAAAATAGGGACAGCAAAAGGTACAGGTCTCTTTCCTCACCGAGGAAAGATTGAAGACAAGTGTAAGTTAAAAGGTGAACCCCTAAGGCTGTCTGAATTCTACCAGAAGGCAAAGAAAATTATTTTCGATTTGAAGCTGCTGGCAACAACACTGTACTAACTCACTCTAAAGAGATTTCATACAGATAATTGCATGGGGCAGTCCTGCAGAAGCAGTGAAAAGGCATATTAGAAAAACTGGTACAGTGATTAGTGACCTTAACATTTCAGGTCTACTATGTGTTATTATACAAATATGCATTTCCTATTTTCCATGTCTTATTGAACCTCATGTCAGCTGAAAAACACTGACCAGCACTTTTAACTAGGAGGGAATGCTTCTAAGATCTGGATAAAAATGTAGCAGGCTTTACAGACAATATGAATAAAAGATGAACTGCTTCCTGTTCTAGGGTGAAAGAATCTTTAAAGAAATATTTTTTTTTCCTGTGAGGAAAACAGATTTTTCTGACTAGTAAAATGTTCAAAAGAATCCTGTCTCTTTGATTACTTACAGCATTTTGAAGGCACTGTTCTTACCCTTGTTAATCTCTGTGATTGACAAGGTCTGCATTTGACTGCATTTTTTTTCTTCAGTAGACAGCTCTACTTTTCACTTTAAATAGTGCAACAAATCCATTGCCACGTAAGTATTTCAGTGTTGTCACTAGATCTGTGTTGCAGCAATTTAAAACTTCAGAGAAACATGTAGGATTGAATCCTGTCTTTCTGTCTAATAATAAAGAGACTTAAAAACTCTCCTGAAATTTAACTCTAGAAGGTCACTGTCATACAAGAGTTGTTCTGGCAAAGACAGAGGAAGAGAAGATCAATAACTGCCTAGGTTGCTATAATTTCATTATATGTTCTTTATAATAACAGGAGTCTGGAGAATTAATGAAATAGTTGTGTCATCCTGGTTCCCATTTCAGCGCTATATCTTCTGCTTAATCCCTGATGAGTTTAAGCATTACTTTAGGAAATTAATATTTTAATGGCAGTTATTGAATGGTATTAGGAAATTAACCATTCAGGTTAGTAAAGCAGTACTTTCTTTTCACTTGTTAAGGACACCTGTGTTCTTATCCAGACATTTGGGCCTGTAAAGCTGAGTCTAAAACACTGTAAAAATGTAGATCTCTATATTGATGTTGCGAATGGCTCATTTCTGGGATGCATTTTATAATGAAGATAATTATAGGAATAAACAAAAATAAATGTATAATTCATCATGTGTCATAGGGTGGGATGAATCACTCTTGCATTTTTTTCTGTGCTGGTATAAACTATGTAAGGAGTCTGCATAGACAGCACAGGCTAGACACCTAATCCAGACTGCTGAATTCAGATGCTTTGCCATAAGACTTTATATGTGCATCCAGCCCCTCTCCCACAGATACAGAAAACATCCTCCACATGTCAAGCATTGCAGTTACATGACATTGTTGTTTTTTCACCTCTTCTTAGGGGTGCCCTGGCACCCATTGCATGCCACGGAATATGTGCCCTGTTTTTGCAGTTCTATGCACCCATCTGCTGAAATATTCTTTTAAAGCAGTATCGTGAATTCTCTGCCCCATTAAAAGCAGTAAAGAATTTTTTAGCCCCTGAAAACTTCTGTTGGAACTGAGTGACTTTTGTCCTTTCACTAATTCGAATTGATCTGTCATGGGTTAGTTGAAAGATTAAGAATATTTTGGTGCATGTCCACCAAAATCTGGACTTTATGAGCCACCTAAATGGTAGAATTAGTTCTTCAAACTTGTGTGATCTTACGGTTTTACCATCTTTTGGTAAGCCTATAGTTTATACACCAGTCAGCACGGGTGACACCCACTGCTTATTCTCCCTTTGCTTCGGTTGCTTGTCTTTAAAGAAAAGCTGGGAAAGTGGCATATCCCCTAACTTTGCTTTAATATTCCCTAACTGGCTACCACCAGTTGCTTGAGTCCTACTCAAACTGTCTGCTGCGGGCTTGAAGTCTCATCTCTGATGGGACATTAACCCGTTCGTCTTATTTGGGTATTTTGTCAGATAGTTTTATTCCTTCCTTGTATTTCTCAGAAGCCTCTCAGAGAAGCATGAGAAGGAGGGGTAATGCATTAGGAGCTGGGAGTAGCTCAGCACCATCTCCCAGTGAGGGAACCCTATATGCGGAGCCTGGCACAGCTGCCTCAAGGCCATGCACTCCTCGAGCGTCCCCAGGAGCAGGGGCAGCTCTGAAACACCTCCTCCCTTTTGACAGCTACTGCTGACACGAGGTTAAATCACCTAAGGCGGGATGAGGGCTGCACGCTGTTTCTCAGGCTCTGCTGGTGCTCTGAGCAGATGCAAACTTGTTCTGCCTCGGCTGCCGCACTGTGAGCAGCGTGCTGGGCCAGGTTTAATAGAGGAGTTCAGCGCTACGGTAATATAAGGCCATATAAGTTTCTTGCTGTCCCAGAGTACATGCAGAGTGAGCTCTGCACAGAGCAAAACATGGTGCAGCTATAACCATGGGCACACCAAGGTGAAAATAGGGTAAATTCGGAAGCGGAATCATCCTTAATGTTGCCACTGCAGCTGACCATGTTGAGCTCTTCCTGTTCCCTTTTCAAATTCTTTCACAACCCCAAGGAGCAGCTTCCCCCTCCACCTTTTTCAGCTTCCCTTTCCACCTTTTCTAGCCAGTACAGTGTAGATCGCTGTCACTACAGCACTTGCTCACCTCTAATTCCACATGCTCTATTTATTCTTTGGACAACATGCTACAGTGGCAAGACTATATTTCCTAATTCAGCACAGAATGGGGATTTTAATGATGGGGAACAAAATCGACCCCTAAAGAGCTGTTAGCCATAATGTCCTTTTGGAAATGGTTATTTGTCATTCACAGGAACAGGTCTACACCACTATCATGTGATCATCATGCTTTTAAAAATAAATTAAAAAAAAAAAAAGCAGGGAAGGAACATCCTCACCCTGATGAAAGCTGGTCCCACTCCAGAGAGTTTATTGTTGTCCTGATTGCAGAAAGGTTACAGGCTGCAGCAAAGCTCTCCATGAATAACCCTTATTATGTATTACATGCTGCCTGATTTATGCTGAACATGGCACCTTATGATCTGTATTTCCCCCATCCTTTCATAATACTTTTGTGACCTAGCCCATCTTGTCCTCTCTTTAACCTTTGCATTCAGAATGTATTTACAAGTGTGCATATTTTAGACATTCATATGGTGTTCTGCCCCTTTGCCTGCTGACTCCACCTTCAAATAATGCTGGAAGCCTTGCAGGTTTTAATGCATTCCTGCTTTTAATTTTTCTTTCAGAATGGTCTAAGGTCCAAAACCAGAGAGAGTTTTCATAGCATTGTTCCTCATAAACTGCTCTCATATAAAAGCCGAGAAAAAGGGGAAATGGAGCAAACCCATTCTCATTATAGTTTTAAGTAAAATAACCTCCACTAGTCCTCCGATAAATGTAGTGGGAGGAAAATCCAATGCATATTAAAACAGACTGCTTCTTGCAGACAGGGTCATTTAGCAGTACTGATGAACCAGAAGGAGTTATGGTAATGCAGGAATAATTCCTTCAGCTATAGATGTCTACTTATGTGGTGTAATGGGAATTCAGTTTGCGGAAAGCCAATAAAAACATAAAACAAAATGTTGAAGACTACATAGGCTTTGCTTGAAAATGATTTTCTTTTTAAAGCTAAGTTTAAATGTTTCTTAGCTTTCTAAATATCTAATTGTTTCATAGCTTTCTGAATATTTTTGTAAGACATTTGGAATTAGATTGATGAAAAGTACTATATAAAAGCCAGGTATTATTGCCATTAGTAGTAGCAGTAGCTCTGCAGCATTGAGTTGATGATCTCTCTTTTCCCCTGAATGTCTACCAAAGAGCACTATACTATTAACAGCTTGATACATTTTCGGTGTTATGCCCAGAACTGCCTTGAGTAAGATAACCAAAGATTGTAAATATGTATGCAAGTCTCCATGCAAAGTGCTCTTTCTTTTAAGCCTATTTCTGTCTTAATGGCATTCATTGCTTCCCTAAGCAGCCCTTGTAATTTTCAGCAAGGTCCTTTAACTCATTTAATGTGCAACATTTGTTCACGCCTAATTTGTCTGAGCCAGGCCATGTTTGTGTTTTCCTTGAGTTGCAGAAAGGTTGATTGTGAGGGTGGAACTGTGTGCCTCCAGTGAATATATTTCTTTCCGAATTACAGTAATTACTGCAGGTTTCATTTGGTTGGTGCTCTACTCCATGCCCCTCCTTGACAAGGTTAACAAGCAGAAGGTAACTGAACATCAAAAGATAAGCGCCTAATCACACGACAATTGTTGATAGTACCATTTTTCGGATCATATAATGGTGATAACATTCGGTACTGGATTGAGCAGCAAAGGCTTGTAGGAAATAAGTTTGCAGTCCTGAGGGTAGCAATTGTAGATGTCAATAGATCTGCCTTATCCCTCCCCAGCTTGTATCCTCAAAAATGTACTTCCTCTGCCAGGAAGAAACATTACAGAAAATAAGCCTATTTTTTTCCTAGCATTTTCCATTAAAACTTTTTTTTTTTTTTTAATTACAGTAGCTTTTATTAAAAGTAATAACTTTTTATTAAAATATACATATTGAATGAATTAGTGATAGCATCTGAGTAGATTCTTTTTTATCCTCATTTCTCTCTAAATATATGTATCTTTATCTGTATAAATGTGCACTTATGGAAACATATAAATAATTATGTTTCACATTTATGTATATCTATGTCTCTCTCCGCCTCACTTTATATGTATAATTTTGTGTGTGTATGTAAAAGGCAAAGGTAGAAATTATGATTTTCCCTGAAGAAATCCCAAATTTTATTATAAATATAAATCTGATTTGTCCTGAAGTATTCTAAAATTAGTTCACATGTAAAGCACTTACACCTGTCATTGACCATCTCAAGCTTCATTTGGTCACCTCAAACTATTAAAATAATAGCAAATAAAAGTAAAATTATGAAGAAAAATCTACCTTTTAGCTATTTTCTTCTGGTGACAGCTGCATAATAAGAGAGCAGATATTTTAGTTTTAGCATAATTTCCCTTTGAAGTTCTTGCCTTTTAAAACTTCTTTTGCAGTACCTTATATCACCAGGCCATCCAGTGCTTAATGAACTGGAAGACCTAATATCAAATATACATTTGCTAAGGAGACAAGATTTGTTTTCTAAATTTTATAAACATCTAATATCTCAGAAACTTAAAGTAATTAGCTTAATGAATCAAAAAGACACATTTCTAATACCCCTCACTTAGAATGTTTATGTCTACACTTACCCTGCTTTTTCCCAATTATTAGATCACCTCTTAGTTGCAACAATAATTAGTTAGGCTGTTAAGTTTTTTAAGAAATGATTCATTTTCATATAATTGTGTGGTCCCTGCAACCATGTGCTTGAGTGTTTCCTAGAAGTGATTAGAATGATGGAAATTCTCAGACATATAAATGGCATATTTATAATTATCCCATTACAAAATTAAAAATTACAGATGTTTTTAATAACTTACAAACTGATTTCCAATCTGACCACATTTGCTTGTATTTCACAAAGTGTAAATCTAGTAACTTTTGGAAAGTTTCATTTGATTTATCTAGTGTAAGAGGCAAAGGTAAATAGACACTCATATAGGGAGTATTTTAACCATGTATTTGAATGTGAAACAGCATATTTGATATACGCTAGTAATTATTAGTCATTTCTATCATTAAAATAAATGGTATCTGTGGATATATATGGGAAGCCCATACAAGGGCTTGTAATTTCATGCCTGCATGCTGGGATGACTAAAGGAATGGAGAGAATGGAGGTCCTACTCTGTTGGGAAAGATTAGGAGAATTTGGTATCTTTTGGCCTACACCACTGTATATATATATAAATACATTCAGATTTGTTAGTACCGGGGAAAATAACAGTTTAGCTTAAAACATAATGACAAGAGGTTGAATTTGCTGCCAATAGGTTTAGGCTGGGAAAAGAAAAAGGGTTTACATCTAAGGAATGAATGTATAGAATGTCTTCCCAAATTTTTCAACGAGGGCAAGAAAATAAATTGTTATAATGTGACACTTATGTTCATGAAGGAGATTTATACAATTAATAAGAACAATTATTGGAATAGGGAATTAAGTTTATTATGCAAATATTTTAAAAGTCAGTATGCTTGTCTTTGCAAAATAGTTTAAAAGGGCACAGTTTTAATAGTTACCATTTTTGTATTTATCTCATGCTTTGACGAGTCCAGTAATAACCTGTGAGGGCTAGGAAGGTGAAGCCACTTCACCTTCTATTATCTTAGTTCTCTTGTTCAAAGCTCTCGATGTTGGCTGGGTATAGAGTGCGCTTAGCAGTAAAAGATTATCTGAAGTGTCTTCTTCATACACTCTGAGAATGAATATGAAAATACTATGCTAGGACTTCATTGGGACCCAAGGAAATTTTTCATCGGGGTAAGACTGTCAGACAAGATTCTTCTACTCACTGACATGGGATCTGTATCCCCAGCTAAGAAGAGCTAGGAATTTAAGTTGGGTTTTTTTTTGCAAATGAAGGGATATGGGATGTTGATTATTTCCTCAACTTCTCTTCTTGAGGCATGGTTTTGTTTTAGCTTTTCACCTTTTTCAAGTAAGTTTTCAATGCTCAGCTGTTTCTTCCCCATGTAACTCACAGTAAGCACTACATGGGACATACTAAGGGAAAAAGAGAGGACATCACGGTTCTTCCAGAATTAGATGAGAATAGAAACAAAAGCGTTTTGAGCATAAACTGGCACAGTGGACCACAACTTAGTGAGGAAGGAAGTACTTTTCATGTGTACTCCCAAAGAGTCCTATTTCAGCATGATCACTAAACACAAAATTTTGCCCCTTCTAAAAATACTGGCAGAACTGAACAAAACTCCTGCGTCAAGAAGAAAGGAGAAAGAGATTTTAAGATGGGTGAATAAACAAAGATTAATTTGTTTACGAATGGGTCCTTGATAGCACCATTGCCATTTCTTTATATGACAAGAGAGAGGCAGATTTGATCCTGCAGGCTGATGCTCACTGCGCAAGCCCCAAGGCAAATGTTCCATACCATTTAGCTCTGTGCTGACATATGCTGGGTGCTAGAGACCAACCTCCAGAAGCAAAAAGCAGCGGGGGCATCTGCTGTCACCAAAACACTGAAGGCAGTGACTGTATGATATGCTGTGGTGTCTGTATGAAGAGCTACAAGAACTAAGTGGATAACAGGGTTCTTTTTTGAACATTGTTTCACTTTACTGAGGATGCACACCTTGGATGCTCAAGTAGCAAGTGATGTTCATTAACCCACTTGGGCAAATGGACATTCAATCCATTTACTTGGGACAGTCTAAGGATCAAGAGTAGGAACCACAGATCCTTTCTGTAGTCTGCGAAATGAGATCAACGCAATCAGGAGGCAATTTAGAGAAACTAAAGATGAATAATTTAGATGCCTAAACTAGACAGTTGTGAACATCTCCTGTGGTGAATAACAAAAATGTGTCAATAGTGTTGCACAGTAAAAAAACTGCTAACTGAAGAACCACAGTGTAAAGAAAAAAATAACTTCATAAAACTATTGCCTACTGAAAGATGGTAAAGGATTTTTTCTCTCAAGAGGTAATTAATGCTTTCTTCATAAAACAGTACACACACTGGAGGAAGCAAGCATGGTATACAGTCTACTCAAGCTAACAAACTTCAGAGAAAAATGTGTCCTCTCTCTTTTCGAACTTAACCTCAGCCTCCCAAAGCTGACTGTGTTTTGATAAATGGACAAAATTAGAGTATAGGAACAAATTGTGAACCATGTGCTGTAAAAAAGAACAAATTCTTCAATAGCAACACCCTTTACACATGGAAGCAGAAGAGTGTATCCTTGTGGGAGGTGAGAATATTTTATTTTACCTCACAATATTCTGTTTAAAATCATTACTTGCGAATGAGAGGGTGGGAGTGAGGAACCCTAATGAGATGTTGTGCTGGTTGTAAATATCTGAGCCACATTCTCTTGGAGTCAGACTCCTAATTTCTGTGAACATTTGTACTGCCAAAAATACATCTACAATTGTATCAATATGTATTTTCTCCCCCATCTTTTGGCTGAAGACAGTCCGCTTCAGATAATGAAGTATTACTGACACACAGAAGGTTTTTCAGGTCATGAGTCTGCTGCTGATTTACATGTAGATTACTATTCAGAGCTACACATGCTGCCAAGCTCATTTCACTCCAGACGAAGAAAGGAGAACATTTCACAGGCTTTATCGCAAACTTAAATGGGTTTTCATTTCTGTAAGAGGACAGGTTTGATATTATATTCTGCTTATAAAAATAGTTAAACCCTCTACTAGAGTTTTGCACAAGGTCCCATGACATCCCAGAGAAAGGCTTCTAAATATATGGACTGCAAAGATGGAGATGCTTTTAGGTTTGCTTCCAGGCCAGCTGAACTTGGTCTCATGGAAGATTCAGCCAGTTAAAATACACAGAAAATGAGAGTTTCCTGGAACCACTAAAATAATTAATAATTTATTCTTCCCCTGTCTGCTACTGTGCGATTCTCTTTAATGAGTATTTAACTGACAGTATTAGGGAAACCTTGATAGCATTCTTACTTCATTGCAGCCTAAACTCTGGTTGAATTTCTTTTTGTCATTGGCTGACCATTCCCTTGCAGCACACAATGACCTACCTTTCAATGCGTCATAAAACCTCTGCAAGTTTTTCTGCAGTATCTGTACTACACCTTGCAAAATGATCTCTTGTTTCATTCAGCCGATTCCCACAAGGCCATATTCCTACATTTACAACCTAATCCCTGTGGAAGAAGATCAACAAATAAAGCAGAAAGCATCCTGTGAAAAAGATGTTACCTACATTTTGTTTACCTTTTATCTGAATACTCAAATCAACATATCTACTTGTCATTCCCCACATTTTCCCTTTCCCCACCTGTGCCTCCCCTATTATCTCTACATAGAATCAAATGTCTAGTTGATTTTATTCCAAACTCCTCTTTATTTGTACCTGAAAAGATACAGTGACATATAATACAAGCTAAGGGCTCTCCAGAACAAGCCATAGGGCCTGATATCCATAAGCTACCCGTCCCCAAACAGAACACTTTTATTCTGTGAGCTGATGACCATAGAGCTCAGCACAGGAGCCATCCTCTATGGCTGGGTGTCAGAGTCATTTCATCACCTAGCAGAGGAAGATGCTATCTTCTGACAGGGCCTAGAGTCAAGGGATTTAAATGCACTCAGACACATTTACTGAGAGTTGCAGAGGCACTGCAGCAGCAGATTCAGCAGTCAAGCACAAGTGATCTGTTATGTTATGTGCAAAAGGGTTTTTGCCTGAAGTGTTCAGGGCCTCAGTGGGGGTGTTGAGTAGTTCCATGCAGCAGGTGACCTCTCCTTTCTTTAGTAAGCACCCTAAATAATGCTAGAGGGGGAAAAGCACATTTTAACACCTGAAATACGATAACAGCACTATGTAGGGAGGAAATCTATGCGCATATGCTACTGTTTGTTTTTATTACTTGCAGGAACAGGGCCCAATAGAGATGCAAACCAGGAGCAGAACGCAGTTATCTTTCCTACAGATTATCTCGTCTTTTCTAAGTCTATATGTTTTATCTGATCTGCTAGATGACCATAGATAAAGAAGATAGACGGTGCAAGTCTATATCTCTTTTTTTTTCTCTCCCTCTCCTTCTCTCTCTCTCTCTCTCTGTATATATATGTGTATATGTGTGTGTGTGTGTAAACTCATAATTTTGAAAGTGCAGAACTAGCCTATTGATTAATTTTCTATCTGTTAATTATGAACCATTCTTAAAAGAACAGAAGAACATCCATGTAAAAATGAATCAGCCTGAAACCATAAAACATTATACTTTCTGCCTTACAGAAGTGTGATTAGAAAGTCCTTAATTTTACTGAAGCAAAAGCAATATGTTGTTAGTTTCTTTGCTTTAACAGAAGTGAGAAACAATTATAGGGAAAGCAAGGAATATTCCTATCTTTCCCAAGAGACAGCCAAGCAATTCTAGAACTCTAATTGTCTCATGTGAACCTTATATTTTCCCATTGTGTGTATTATCTCATTATAAAAATCCACCTCTTTTGCTGATGAATAGGTAGCCAAAGTTCTAGTTAAGTGCTTACAAATCCAGAAGAGTCAGGAGCCATTAGGCACAAGATTATTCACACATCTGGGAGAGTGGGGAGGAAATTAAGGGAGAGTGCAGCTTCATATAAACTCTATTTAAGATTTTTGATCTCTGGTGTATCCTAGTTTATTAAAAAAAAAAAAAACTAATTGAATCAGTATATTCAATTCTCATCTCATATTGGAAAAAAATGATTTGGTTTCAGTCCTTGTACTCTCCCCACCAAACCATATCCAAACGAGTTGTTATTAGAATAAGACCTCTCTCTGAGTAGAGTGGATTTTTGACAAGTAATGTCATCCTTACTTAGAGCCTGTGGTTGCCACTTGCTTTCTCTCTTAGTCATGTAAAATATTTTCAAGGACAGAATATGGTAGGTCTCCACCACAGATCTGAAAAGTTCCTATTGTTTCAGGAAAAAAGCCAACAGTGCCTTTAATTCTGTTACATGCTTTGCAAATAGCTCCTTCTGGTCTTAAAGGGGCAGGCCAGTGTGTATTTGTTTATCATCAGGGGTCTGTGATAGGTAAATCTGGCTTACAGTGCATTACTGTTTGCTGTCCTTTCTGTTGATGTTTACCCTCTCATTTGAAAGGAACCTGACAACTGAAAAGTTGGATTTGTAAAAGGATTAATGCTGTGTCCCACAAAGATAACGGAAGAAATCAATGACAATGGGTCTTCCCCTGAGAGCTGTATCTTATGCCTTCATAAGAGCCACTTTACAAAATTTATTTGTTCGTTTTCTATAATAACTTGGCTCTGTTTTTTATTTCTTCATTCACTGATGCGAGGTTTAGCATTTCACACTGGTAGAAGCTTTGATTCTTAAAGGAAATCATTGAAAAACAACAACAGCAACAAAAACTTAACCATGGCAGTTAAATCTCATATATGCAGAGATTAAACGAACCTCTGTACCTTATAAACAATAAATTAAATAATAACAAAGTTGTAAAATGTGACCTTGGCTTTTGGAGGCAATACTAAGTGGCAGACTCTGAAAGTAATATTACAACCTTGGGAAAAGCTTTCATTTCATTAGTCTTCTTGTCATATGCAGCAAAGGGAAGTGAAATCTGGTAGGAATAATATTTCAAGGGTGTCTTATAATTGTTTGAAATAAGCTTTAATCAGTTCAGATGTGCTGCTTATGTTGGACACTAGTTCAGGATTGTAGACACAACTCAAACACGAGCTATAGATAGTCACAAACTTTAAAAATTCCCATCAGAAGTTCAAATGACCATTCTAAGCTTATCTTCTGTAACATAAAATAAAGCAGGATATGTATGCTTAAATGATTCAGGTTTCAGGCAGAAATACTAAGTCTAAATACTGTACTACAAGTACAATTTTGCCCCAGAGAAGGGATATGGGGGAGAATTAATCAAATAGAAATCTTTGGATAGAGAACAGTCTTTTCAGACTTTGTTTCTTATTTGATTACTGGTGATATTACTGTGAATTATCATCTAATGTTTGGCCTATGTTAGTGTTTGTTAGTACTCAGGAGTTCAGTTAATGGTCAGAATCCAAAGATGTATACTCATAATAAAAAAATTTGATGATGCCCTAAAGACATTTAATAGTGTCATTTCAGTAAGAAAAAAAAATCATGGCAAAAAAAAATCATGGCACATTCCAAAATTCTTTCTTGCCTGTCTCTCCTGCTTGTGCAGAAAATAAAGGAAAAATCATTTTAAAATGTTATTTTTTATATGTATTTTTTTTTCATGACAGTGACAACTTGTTTAGACACTAACTGCTGTAGTAGGAAATTGGTACTCCTTTTACATCCTCAGTTAATGCCTATGAGATGAGGCCAGAAAAGCGAGAGTTGAACTCTTTTATTTATTTGCATTGTCACAAGTACTTGATGGAGTTAGGAAAATCCTTGTCCTTCCCATGTTCCCTGTTAACAGCTTTCAGTGCATTGTTGCATAGCTTTGTCATTTGGCAATGATTTTTCTCAAAAGTCAAATATCACATCTCTGCTCTTTTTCACTCTTCTAATACAGAGCTTTAAAGTTAACTTTTCTAACCTAGGGCTTTTATAAGTTTCCTTTTCTGTAAAATGGAAGCAATGTTGGTTCTCTAAGCACCAGAAACTATGTTAAGGCCTACCTGGAGAAATATTTTTTATTGTTATAAATGCTAATTATTAGTAAATAATTCTAAGTGACAGTCTCTCTTTCTCTGTCTCTTTCAATCCTCAGTAGAAGTACATCCTGTTATTTCAAGTTTGTGATAGGTGTACTAATGAGATACAAAATCTAAAGGAAGCCAGTTTCTCATTTTGATGCAATGGACTTAATCATCAGTCATTAAAAAATAGGGTACTGCAGTAATATTCAGTAATTTGTATTCAGTGTAGCAGTGTGGAGAGTACAGAATTGTATTAGTTATATCATTTTTGTGAATATTCTGCCAGAGGCAGGAGATCCAAAATTTCTAAACTTGGCAGCTATCTGTATCTATTTCACAAATTGCTAGTCCATGTCCTTTTTCAGGGCATCTATTGCATATCTTTTCTTAACCTCAACATGCCACAAATGACACACATTATTTTGAACAATGCACAGACAAATAAATGTATCCAAATGGCAACAGGACTGAGTAAAGAATATTCCAAAAATCCTACTCCGAGTTTACATATATATCTATAAATTTGGATCATCCATACACGGAGTAATGAATCATCTTGACAAAATTAGTCTGTTTCAGCTCCCTTAGGGAGCTTCATCTTAGGGAACATTTATTGAATTTCCATTGGGAATTCTGTCTTGTGAATTGTCCAAATATATTTATGAGTATATATTTATTCTGGTTGCCTTGTTGAAAAATAACATAGCATTATACTAATGAAACAATCACTTCAATATAATAATGTGACATAGACTACCGTACTACTTTCTCCAAATGTTAGTATAGTGTTTAATATTACTGGCTAGGGAATCATCAGCAAACTAACTGTCACTTTGAGAGAGTGGGTTAATATTCATGCTGATGTATTTCACTGTGCTGCTCCTTAATCTTCAAGGTTCAACGCTGTCTCTATCACTTTTTAATGTATGTTGTACATAACCCTTGAACTAAATTATGCAGAGCTGTAAAGCCTGCCTAGTTTGCCCTGGTGTCCATACTACAGGGCTTGCTTTGCCACAGTGCCCAGAGAACATGAATAACTATGCATCCTCTCAAAAGTTTGCCGTCTGAACTTGGAAAAAAGGTGAAGACTTGGCTCTGAAGCTCCCTCTTTCACATATTTTCCAAATTTAGAGCTTTGACTTTTTGAAGCAAATGTTTTGCCTCTAGTTCTTGACTCTTAGCCTCTGACCTGGCTTGCATACTCACAAGTAGCATGAGCAGTACCATGCTTATCATAAACCTTCCCTGAACGGGGCACTCCAGCACATAGGCTGAAATTAGAAGAAAGCAGATAGAAAGGGGAGATTTTTTAAGTTTCTGACCCATGCTGTACCATGGATTCTTATCTCAACAGCTGATGCTCTTATGCTCTTTATGTTGTTCCTTCATTTTCTCTGGATGTTTGATTTTTCTCCTGCCTGCAGAAAGAACATTTCCAAGTTTTGTCCATTCCTCTTATCTGGAAATGTGACCATTCAGTTCAGGCCATATGAAAAGGTCTATGTGCTGGATTGTCTGGTAGAACTAATCTGATTCATTGTTCATCTCAGATGAAAAAAGCATATTATGCCTGTCTCGGCTCACTTGTCACTCACTTCTGATCAAGTATGGAATTGATTTTTTTCTGGTTATACTTCTTGCATATAAAACTGTATGTGACTTGTTCTATAAGTATGTTATGTTTACTGTCTTTATATAATATTCTCCATATTGACTTGAGATTGAAATGTATTGATTTAATAAGCATTGCTATCTATCATCCGATTTCAAAGTAACATACTGCTGTGCCATGGAATATTCTGCAAGGAGATATTTGTTATGTTGGATCTTTTGATCCTGATCTCAAATAAACTGGAAGTGATATCATACATTTTACCAAAGCTTATTCCACTTCTTTAATGTCACTCAGTTGAACTTTTTTTTAAAACAGCATCCAACATTTTACATATCAAATATTTAACATCAAATCAAGCAGCAATGATATTTTGAGAACTGCTTAGAAGTTCAGCAAGAATTAGGTTGTCATGGCCATTATTTAGCTGTGCAAAAAGGTAAGATTCAGCTTGTCTATCTGAGCATGGAGAAAAAACAACGTGTTCACCCACCCATTTGATTTACTTAATCAAGGATTAAGTAAATAGGAGGTAGAAAATGGACAAGGAGCTCCAGATACTATAGCTCTTCTCTTTCTTCCTCTTTTTCTTTTCAAAGTGGCTGGAACAGATCCAGTTGCTTTATGAAAAGGGAGAGCAATGAAGAGAAAGAGAGCATGTGATGCATTCTGATTTTTTTTTTTTTTGACCACCTGCTAGGGTGGAGGAACTGGGCTT
>VZSV01000022.1:7210233-7223229 GCA_013398735.1 Nothocercus julius | reverse complement strand
AAAAAAAAAAAAAAAGGAGAAAAGAGCCCCGTTTCAATTGTATGACAGTGAAAAGAATGGAAATACAAGTATCAGTACTGCTACATTGACTCCTGTGCACTGCTTATATACAACCATAATATGCTGTCTTATCTACCATTTGCATTGCATTTGTTTTTCATGATCCTCTAGGTATATTTCAGGGCTTAGATGTAAGCATCAGCTGCCAGTCAGAAGGCAAAGGTTAATCGATACCAAAATGTTGTAAAAAAATGGTAACCATATGTTAAAAACTAGACTAGTCTTCAGAAATAGAACAGAGCTGCACTCACGAAAACATGATTACTTAATCAGCAAAAGAATAACTAAATTGACATCAACTGACAAAATCTTTTCTAATTATTAAAGCCAGTAGAGGATGAATCTAAAATTTTCTATAGCCACATTTTACAAGTCACTACTAAAATCAAAGTGAAATTATGGAATAAAAAAGAATGGACAGATAGTGATTGTCCGATCAAAATAAAAAATGGAACAGGTAGGCAAATGTGAAATAAATTATTGCAGAATTCTTTATCTAGCAGTTTGTGAAGGCTGAAACATAGGAGGTTACAGTAAGGAGAACAAGAATGATGACAACTACCACCCATGGACAGGGCTGTGGTTAGCTGGCAAAAAATATTTATAAAGATAAGAAAGACCAATGCTTATACAAAGAACTGATCACTAGGCTCTTCAACTTAGTTATCAACTTAAATTGCAAAATAGGATCTCTATTTTTACATTGCAAATATACCATACATATATTATCTGCACTAGAGATTTTGAGTATAACTAACATTCTTCATATATCTAGAACATATCAAGTTTAACCGATGAAAAGTGAATTGAGTTCAGACTACAAGCTAAAAGAGTGTCATGCTCTGCCACTAGTTAAAATTGCTTGAATTCAATCTAAAGTACCTTCCAACATTTTTTTTTCTAATATCACCTGCATGTTTCTTTTGTGATTGATTCTCCAATAGATTTATCTCCTTTTTATACTTGAACTGGCTACTTTTTTCTTGGCAGGAGTATTTTTGAAAACAAATAGCTGAAGGAGTGTGTCAGCCCTGGAAATACTCAGTGCCGGACTTAATAGCAACTGTGAGATATGAGGCAAAAGAGTGAGTTTTGTCAGCAGAACTGGAAGAAGAGCTGTAATGTCGACTAATGGAGAAGGAGGATGATGGACAGGGAAAGGAATAATGAAGAAAAGGATCTCAGAATTACTCACATTGATGACTTTTCAAAACCAGGCATGCCTTGTGATCAAGACAGCCTGAGGCAGCTTTGACCATGGAGAGAGTCTGAAAACTTCTCTTTATTAACACTAAAAGCCTCTTCTTGTGTTACCCCTCTTCATCTCCAGAACTATTTCCTGCTGCTATTTGCCTACTACTGATAGCTTTCTTTGTCATTCACTACTCAGGTGAATTCATTTTACTTAATGCCATTCTCTGGACATTGCCTAAGCATAGGATGTGATTAGAGCTTCTATCATCTTTCTAATAACAAGCCCTAGCAATCCACTGAAAAGAAACAGCAGCCCTATTTCTTCAGTGAAAATGATGAGAAAAATCAATGGGGGTTGATCATGAGGAAATTTGGGGCTGGGATCTCCTCCTCTGACTTTTTCTCCAGAAAACCAAGGATAACCTCTTATATCTCCTATCTTGGTGAAAAGGAATGTACCTAATACACAACACACAATGAGGACTTCTCTTTAGATGCCATTTGGGTCCTCCAGATTCTTCCACCTTTAGTAGGGTTGAATATGGATCACAGTATATGGAATCTACAGCTAAAAATGTTGAACTTTCTCAGTTTTTATTTAAATTACTTACCACTGAATGGCAGTGTTGGAAGGTCAGAGTACTGTTGTAGCTCTTCAAAAGAACATAGAAAAATTCTTACTCATGCCTATTACTCAGCCTGAAGGAAAATCAGAGAGATTTTGTAGGCAGCAGAGAGAGAGAGAAAGACACAGGGATATTGAGAAATTAAGATTAAACTGCATGTTTGCTGCTAGTAAAATTCCTAAAATATTGGACCAGAAATGTCTTGATTTCTCTTCAGACTACAGAAGTACCCCAAAATTTGGATTTCGTTTTCTGTATGAAGTCTTTTAGACTTCAGTATAAAGATTGCTTACGGACTCATGAAAAACTGAAGAAGAAAAGATAATTATAATATTTCAATTACCTTTTGTAAATGCTAACCTTCCAGAAATGAAGATGAAATTCAGGTGGGCTCTTTTTTAAGCTGAGCTCTTATGCAAATTCTTTAAAAAGGAATGCAAGCATGTGCAAGCCACAGTAAAGTATACGAGCTCGTTCCTGTTTGTGATTTTTGTGCTAGTCAGCATTTGGTATTGACATTTATGAAACTCAACAGGTCTGGATCTCATTTTCATTTAAAATGAATTGTGTTTCTGCTCTTTCTCCCTAACTAGAGCCTGAGTTATGAAGGTCAGTCCACTGGGATCATTGGCTGAGCTTTGCAGAAATTTTACAGGCAGCAAATAAATAGGATTGTCATAATGATTTTTTCCCTGCCGGGCACATGATTGCAGTTGAAACTGCAATGCATAATATAGATTTCCATTCACATGCTTTATACATTTAAAACTGATGAGTCTCTTCTGTGCCACTATGAAGAGTGTGTTTGTGGCAACGATATTCTTGTGGCCTAATGTGTAATATTGCATAACAGCAGATCTAAAGCTGTCTTAAATACAAAACGTCTAAGAGCTTGTTTGCTTGTTTACTGTCAGAGGTGGGTCACAGTAACTCACGTGACCTAGTTTAGATATGTGTGCATGAGTTAAAATACATTACCTTCAGAAGCAAATTGCTCTTTATTTTTTTTCTTTCTTCCACTATTTGCTGATAGAGAGGTGTTTAAATTAGATTCTGATGCCTATAGTAGAAACTCTTGCCTGGGTTGTAATCATAACACATGCCTCTAAAGTAAACCTACATTAGCACAACTCAATGTGGTAATTAAGATAGAAAAAGGCAGTACTAAGCTGCATGGCCTATCAGATTCCTTGGGGAGAAAAAAACTCTGACGTGATTTGAAATGCGTCCAACGGTTTTAGTTAGCCTCCAATTAGCTGCAAAGTTCCTCTATTAAAATGCATAACAAATAGCAGACTAGATGTCCCTGAACCCTTCATTATTTAAGTCCTAATTTCAGATGGTTCTTTTATTATAGCATATATCCCAAAAGCTAGCATTGACTTTTAATTACACTGTGCAATCATTGCTGTCAGGTGATAAGTTGGAAGGACAGAAGACTCTAGGGCACATCTGGGTGAACCACAAAGGCTCAGATCTTAACCAAAAGCAAACAACAGAACAAAGGCAAACATCCTAGGAACAATCTACAATAAAATGAAGGCCAAATGGTCATCTCTGCTTAACCTTGCATTTTATACTTGTCATGAAATCCAGAGAGTCTACTCAGGCAGCCAGACAAAAGTGTGGAGACTAGGAATGTTAAATAAAACAGTACGTCAGCTGCACTCAACTCCTTCCACTTCCTCAAGTTCAGAAAGGACACATACATTTTCTTTTCCAGTGTTACTGCTATTGATCTGCAGTTACAAATGTTATATTGGGAGCTGTTTGCTGAAAATTCTCATATTGTGCCATTATAATTAATAAACTTGGGGAAAAAAATGAAAAGAAGTGTATTTGTCAGGTTTGGGATATTTTTGCCTCTGAATTTTTTTTTTTAACGTTGTTTAATGCCTCTTGGCCATTGTCCATTCCTACTGCTTCAGTGTGAAAAATCTGACTTTGGAGATGAGTCACAGCAATTGATTAGATTTTTAAATGTGGAGGTGTTCCGTATGTGCTTGGGACTGCTGGAAGGTATGGACAGCTGATTCCGAACCTGAAGGACATAAAGCAACTACCAGTGAAAATGTCCTGGTCAGAAAAGCAGAGGTAGCAGAAAACTGAAGCAAAAGTCAGAGCCAACAGAAGGTGTTGAATTTGCTCACTAGCAAGGTGTCTATCTAGCAATATGCTCACTGAGCCAAGGTGTCCTCTGACCAGCTCCTACTAGATACTGAGGATTCTGACTTTGTTTCACTTAGCTGTTTAAATATATATTTAAAGTAGGAAATCTGAATTTAAGTATGCTGTGAGCTCTGGTTTTGAGGACCACTCTTTTAAAAATATCAAGTATGTCTTAGCTGTCTGGTGTCTTCTTGAAAGCTAGAGCCGGGAGAAAATCTACCTGGTGGATGAATACATTGTTAAAATTATTTACTTGTTATCTACATTAGTAGAAAATAAGTCACTTAGCCTGGAACAGCTTCTTTACCTATTTAAATGGGGAAAACATGATAGCACCACTGATGTATATGAAGTATATTCTTCTGCCTGTTGTGCACCCTTTTCCCCTTTCACTTTGGGAATCTGGAGAGGTTAATATTCTGCTAAGATTTATAACATAAAACCAACCACCCTCTTTTTCTTTCCTATCTTTCAGTGCAACTATAATGTCTCTGCTGTGTGAGCAAGTCACAGAGGGATCATATAGGAATTATTTTGAAAACATGGACATTTTATTTTGTTGCAAAGTTGTACGCATTTTGAGGAGGTATGCAGAATAAGTTTATATAAATATCTTCTCAAAAGCAGATTTTCTTTCTTTGAACAGAAAAAAATTGCAATTGATCTAAAGCAAACACTGCTTTTCTGTGTTTTAAAAATAAAATCCACTTTTTCTAACAAAAAAATATTTCTGCTATGCTTTCTTTTTTTATTTTAAAATAGCTAAAATTATAAAGTCAGGATTCATGACTGGTGTAGCTTTCAATCACAGAATCACAGAATGGTTGAGGTTGGAAGGGAACTCTAGAAATCATCTAGTCCAAACCCCCGCTCAAGCAGGGACACCCAGAACACGTGGCACAGCGTCACATCCAGGCGGGTTTGGAAGATCTCCAGAGAAGGAGACTCCACAACCTCTCTGGGCAGCCTCTTCCAGGGCTCCGTCACCCTCATAGGAAAGAAGTTCTTCCTCACATGGAGATGGAACTTCCTGTGTTTCAACTTGTACCCGTTACCCCTTGTCCTGTCACTGGTCACCATGGAGAAGAGTCTGGCTCCATCCTCCCTACATTCTCCCCTCAGGTACTTACACATATTGACCAGATCTCCTCTCAGTCTTCTCTTCTCTAGGCTAGACAGGTCCAGCTCGCTTTCTTCATACGATAGATGCTCCTGTCCCTTAATCATCTTTGTCGTTCTAAGCTGGACCCTCCCTAGAAGCTCCACATCCCTCTTGTACTGGGGAGCCCAGAACTGCACACAATACTCCAGGCGCGGCCTCACCAGAGCTGAGTAGAGTAGGAAGATCCCCTCCCTCAGCCTGCTGGAAACTCTCCTACTGATACAGGCCAGGATCCCATTGGCCTTCTTGGCCACGAGGGCACATTGCATTGTTAACTTATCTAAATGTTGAAATCTTTCTTTCTCTCTGTTTGTTTAAATTGCCCAGAAAATGTACTTGTGTCTGGATACTGTTATGTAGGACAGCTGCATTTTAAAGGATTCCATAGTAAATACTAAATTTTCTAAGGTGAAAGAAGCCTGAAAAGGTAATAAGCAACATTCATGACAACAGTATGTCAAAGGATGCTGAATTCCCAATTCAGTACAGCTATAATTAAGTGCAGGCTTCATTCCTGTGCTGAATTTGTCCACCTAAGCATATAATAAAAATAGAAGGAGGGTCAGAGGAAGCTCTAAAGTAATGACATGACATCATTCAAAGCTTATGCAGCCCTTTCGAAGTCCAAATTTGAAATGTCTAACCACTTGAAATCCATACCTTTTGAGGCATTTTTTGAATAGTCAGAGTTATTGAAATGTCAGGTATCACATTAACATAGCAATGCCAAGTTAAGGGGTAGGAAGTTATTAAAGAAGTGCAGAGACAAATAAATACCACTATAATACTATGAATTGCTGAAATAGAATTGCTTATGTTTGTTAAGGTTAAAATTCCCCTTTCCAGGCAAGTTTCACAGGAATGCGTTGAACATTAAGCCTAAGGTAAAAGTCAGTCACTGAATAATATTGCTTTTTTCATGCTGGAAACTCAATGTGAAATGTTTTTTTAATCATACCATTAACCCACAGCAGAAAGGTACAAATCAGCTGAATGAATATAGCTATCTTCCTATTTACTGGTGAGGTATAGTCACAATTAAAAACAAATTGATCACAACAAATTGAGTAATAAGAGATTAGAATTAGAAGAATTTCTGGATAAAATTGTTTTTAAAAAAGTGCATTTAGGTCAACATTTTGGAAGCAGATATTAATCAGAAACATGAAGAGAGTGACCTATTTAAAATACTGAAGAAATAGTCTTACTGGTTACAGTCTAACTGTAAGCAAACTGGCCAAGACTGTGTGGCAAGATAAAGTGTAGTTCTGGCTGCACTGAACCCCAAGACAAGGAGTTTTCTATTAATAGTGTTTTCTATTGATAGCATGGGTAACTATATTAATCTGAAGCTCAAGGTCAAAACTTCCATGCTGTGCCTAAGGAGTTCAGAGCACAAAGCACCAACAGAAGAGTTGGACAGAGCACTAACCACCCTTGAGTTGATATGGCCAGACTGCACAGACCCAAGCATAGACAAGCCTTGGCAGCTTTACAGATCAGTCTGGTTATGTATGCACGTATGAATAGCTTGAGTGATTCATCTAACTTATTGTAGACTCTGACAGGTTTCCTCTACAAACCTGATTTGTTTGGGGTTTTTTTGCTTTCTTTCAATAATTGAATATGTATACTTAGGTATTAATTAACAGTCAGTGATTCATTCTAACAAGACTGTGTTTATACCATATTGCTCTTTTCATTTTATTTTTCTGTGTCAGGAAACTGGAAAGTGTCTGGAGTCTGGACTTGTTGTCCTAGATTGTGAATTTAAATTCTTATGCAGTACTGTAAATTATCTGTTATGTGTATTACTGATTTTACAGGAATTAAAAAAAAAAAAAAAAAAGAGAGAGAGAGAGAGAGAGAGAGAGAGAAAGAAAAATGTTAAAAAGTTGCCAGAGTTCCCTGGATGCTTCATCAAAGTGTAAAATCCTTGATAAATAAAGGCATAAGAGACTGTAAGGGGTTATCTTCTAAATGCCCTTTTGATATTGTCACTGAACTCATTTCCAGATGGCCTGTTCTGAACAACATACAGTGCTAGAGACTCCATGATCTCTCTAAGTGATCTATTCCATTACTGTTTCCCTACCCTTGGGACTGGAGAGATTTTTCTGCAAAAGATTATTTTTTCTTGTTGCAACCAAGACTATCCCACAGGCTTACTTAGGTTACTATACTCACCACAGACCTAGAGAGAGCTTTTATGAAAACCATTACATTTCTGTCTTTAGCCTAAACAATGCTGTTTCTTTCACTCGCTTCTTACAGTTGGTATTTCTAAACCTCTCATTGTCTCTTTGCTGCCTCAGAATAATTTCTTTGTGGTCTTCATCTTTTTCAAAGCTGAATGCCTGAAATTCATTTCAATACTCCTCCTAACTCCTTGTCAAGCCTGAGCAGAGTGGGAGGACTATATAAAAACCTCAGTATGCAGAATGCCCACTATGTCTTCAAGTAAAAGGCCTGCTGTTTTCACCAGGTTGTATATATATTCATTGGGATCCAATCTAGCCTATTTTATTTAGCTATCATGTTGTTTCCCATCCTATCCAACAAGCTATCCCTGCCTCACTGAAAACTTTGCATGCATTGAATATCATTCTACCTTTTCAGGCTTTATTTTGCCAAGAAGATTTTGAATTCTAATCTTGTTCTCCAGAATAATCCCCATGCCTTCCATTATCACATAGCTATCAAAGGTTAATAAATATGTTCTTTTAATCAGATCATCTGTTAAGTTATTGGAAAAGCCTTAAAATCAGGGCTGTCTCTGAATTAATCATATTCAATAATTTCTTCCATTTTGACACTGAGCGGTAAGCACAGATCAGATACGTACAATTTTAAGTGCAGTTTACCCTCACCCCATAGTAGTACCTTTATCAAAACAATATTTCCCTAGACATATTCCAAGAAAATTTGTGACTGCAAAAAATCATGAGGTATAATATCTTCTGCTTCCATCATTAATTTTATTATCCCAAAGTGAAAGGAAAATATCAGTGGGCTCTACTCAGTCCCCTGTTATCTAACAAATACTTAGCTGAATTATTTGTTCCAGGTTCTTTTGATGAATTGAAAATAACTTGACTTTATTAATTCTTCTGAGTTTTCTTTCCCCTCCCTGCTTCCTTGGCCTCATTAAAGACTGGGACTAGGTTTGCCTTCTAGCATCCCATGAGTTTTCAAAGATAATCAAAAACGTTGCTGTGATTTCTTTAGTTGAAGAGTGGAGATTACTGAAATTAAAAATACTGAAGTTTTGGATACTCAGAAATAAACTAGGAAGTGGATGGAAATATTCATGAAAAGAGTTCATGCAGAAGCCTATTAAAGTAGCACATTCTGTCAGATGCAGGGTTTTATTTTTTTTTTTTAATTCAAAATGTTATAAATTCAAAAACTAAAATGCTCCTTAAAGTTCTTTAAAATGACACTGGTAAGACGGTTTCATTCTCTCCTAGACATGCAATGAAATGAAATATAATAGCATGCATGAAAACTAGATTTGGAAAGCAACCCATTTGTCTCCATTGAGTTCAAAAATATATGTATATAATCACATTTTTAATCAATACATTATACATTTTACTGTTGACAGAATATAACCTCCAGATATTGTCAGCTACTAGAACTGCTTGAAAAAGAAAATTAATATGATTAATTTGGGAACATTTTTATATAATCTTATTCTATACATACTTCTTTACTATTCATCTTTCATCTTGCTTGAATAAATCTAAAGAGAAATTAACATATTCAGAATCCATTCAACAGTTTGAACTAAATGTTAGTGAATTTGCTTCCTTGTTGACTGCTTACTAACATGAGTATAGCTAACAGTCCTTCAAAACTATTTTGTGATTAATCATTAGTCATTTCGCTTACACTACATGTGGTCAGATTTTCAAGGGATAAATTATTTCTGCTCATGAACACTGGGGTCCTTTTATGTAGCTGAAGGAAGGCATGCAACAATTGACTTGATAATTTCCTTTTATACTAGCTAATCTTAAAGCAAAGGAGGACAACTGTGAATGCAAATGCCAGCCTCTGGGTGCCGACCAGAGTGGTATCATTCATACTCTCATAGTTTCTCCGTTCAGCATCAGCTTTGTGTATCACACAGCAGAAACAGGTTCTTCTTTCCAGAAAGTAATTTGAAAGTTTTCTCCATAAAGCCATCATATTACCATACTTATTTGCTATATTTGCATTTTCTCTCCCTTGTTTGCTCTGCCCACATCTATTACAGGTGGTGAGGCTGCAGGAGGGAGGGCAGGAAGGACACATAAGAGGAGGGAGTAGGAAAGAAAGGGCTATGAAATTTTTACTGCATTTCATTAAACATGGTAGTTTGGGGGTTAAGATATATTTTGTTGAATATATAGGCTTTAGTGTGCTTTGATGCATCTATAATCCCAGCACACATTTCCGAATAGGTATTATGGATTAAAAAACTGATTATTTTCTGCTTAGCTGAGTGAACTACAAGGAGAAGAATAATTCTACAACCTTAAAGGAAATGGTCTGAAGAAAAACAAATAGCAGAAAGCAATCATGGACAGGGCAAAGGGAGAACAGCCATTCTGCTAAGGAGGAAGCAGCCTTCAATTAAATATCTATTCATTGGTAATGAATGCCAAATAACATTAAATAAGCATTTAGCAGAATATTAATCACATACTTAAGGGCTAATTGCAGTATATTAACAATTAATGGCCCTTTAAGAAACTAAATATACTATGGCATGTAGTAAGTGTTAATTGAAAGCTATTTCAGGAACTTTATTTTGCTTTTTCTTAATTGGACAGTGACACAATATATTGTTACTGAGCCCTTCTGTCCTTATCCTTTTAAGTATTGCTGCAGCACTGCCGAACACAGCTCCTCGCTCTGTGATGCACAATCTGCTTCTGAAAAAAAAAAAAAAAAAAAAAATAGAAGTATTTTAGTTCAAGTTTTTAATGCAAAGCAAAGGGAAAAATGGAGAAGAAACTGTAGGGAGGATATAGTGAAAAATAAAGTTTATGGTGTAAATCTTCAGCTTTCACAAAGAAACATCTCAGCATACCCAAATAAGAAATTTGTTTCTGGCATGATGTGTGGCATCTTCAGAAATCTCTTGCTTCTCAGACCAGGCTGTCATATTTATATATATATATTTATATATATATATATATATATACAGGCAATTTGCATGTGATTTTACTTCATGAAGCCATGACGCATCCAGGGTAACAGGCACCCAGCTATCAAAAGGGTCAGCCTCATTTTTCCACTTGGGCATTTGTTCTTACCTTACTGTTCTTTACCCTGCCCTAGGTTCTTGTTACAAAACTAAGCACCTTGGAGGCCTGATCCAGATCAAACAGTACCAAAAGAAGATTAGTTCTAACTCAGGTCATTTCTCCAATTAAATTAAGAAAATCCCAAAGGTCCTAAAGTGTCATTACTAGATAGTTCTAGCCATGAATTGAAGATCCATCCTCATTTATTGAAAAAAAAAAAAAAGTCAGTGTAGGATCAGCTATCTGCAAATACCTTTTCTAATCTCCCCAATTCACTTAGCATGAGGAACATTGCACTTAATGGCTTAATGGTCAAAGAAAAACATACCTTGTGCTGAACCCAAAGTGCTTCCATCCAAAGTAGAAAACATGAAAGAAAATATTTATAAAATACAAGACAATGCATTTTTTCAGGGGTTTTTCAGTGCAGTTTTAAAAAGTCTACTGAGGCTATTCATTAACCTCTAACAGGAATATTGCAATACTAGAACTCAGCAAATTGCTATATAGAGCCTCTCTATACATCTTTTCAAAGTTAATTGCACTGTATAGGGACTTAGGACTTTACCCATGTGAGGAATGTATTTTTCTTTACTTTGTTTTTGTTATGACATTCTTACTCCAGTCAGAAACACAGTGGAAGAAATCCTTGCTATCAACCTATTGCCAACCTATTGAAAGCGAAAGAGTGAAATGACAATAGTCTGAAGTGGATATTTGTTACTAGCAAGCTTGTAATGACAAGATGGCTACTAGATGATGTTTTCCTTAGAAATACTAGGTAGCCACTCTTCCACCATGTTTCAGCCTGAACATCATGAGATTGTTTGGACTGTTATTCTTAAATTCAGCCGTGAGTTTTGATGTTCATTTTTTATCTACTTTATCAAATTTCAATCTAAAATTTAATTGCAAAATTAAATATTGAGATGGTGTGAATAGTTGCAATTACCTGACTGTCATGAGTTCTGCATTATTTTGCAGAAGCTGAAGATATGTCCTCTTAGATAATATCCCAGAAGAACTTATTCAGTACTTTTGCTCAGTTACACTATTCTGCAAAATGTTTTGCCTTTACAATATGTAAGTAAAAGTGCTTTGCTGGACTAATACTGTAATTCATTTCCACAGTGAAAGACATTGGATGATGCAAATCAATTGTGAATTTGTGTGTGTGGAGTGTGTGTGGGTGTGTGTGGGCGTACTGAGGAGCAGGGTCTCTGTGACGGTGAGCCAGAGACCTTTATTAGAGCATCAGCCAGAAGTTATATAACCCGTTACTCAAATATAGGACTTTATATGGCAAGGCCACGAGCCATAAGCATGCACCCCGGAGCCCATGGTTGTAAAGGTCAGGATCTCGCCACAGACACTGAGCCAAACCGCACTGTAGTTAGTTCGGCACCGTGCAGAGTCTACTACTTTTGCTTCCTGGTTACCCAGCTGCCAGTATTGGTTCCTTATTCTCAGAACCGAGAGGCTTTCTTCTAAGGTCCTTCTCCCATATGTGTGTATGTATAATAGTGCATGTAGCTAGGTGTAAAACAGAAAGGCTAGCAGCCAAATCTAAAAACACATTTGTGCATTCCTATTCGTCAGAAGAAAAGGTCCTAAATCTGTGCTTTAAATTCTAGGCCAAAAAGCATAAAATAATACATTATAATTTGTATATCTGTACTAGCATAGTGCACATTCTGTGAAACAGAAGGATGTTGCAGGGAGCAACAAACTAGGAAATACAAAAGGGTGTCAAATTAGTATATGCTGGGAGCCACTTCATCTGTGCCCTCTATCACCAAAACTTATGATGAGTAGAAACTGCCTGCACATATTCAGTAATTTGTGCCTGACCACTACTGATTTCTGCATTCTGCTCTGCATTTTAATTTCTCTCTATGACAAATTCTGAAATATATGTTTACATCCTAAGTTCAAAACTATTAGCATTATGCAGTTTCCTATGTCCAATTGCAAAGGTTGATGTCACATCTGAATGTCATGTTCAAACTGCAGCCAGTTTACAGGATGTCAGGAACACCCATAAAAATATTATCTCTTATTAGCTTCTTAAGAAAAAAAAAAAAAAAAAAAAAAACTCTGTCTCTTTCTGTCTGACTGTTTCTTTTTTAATTCAATTCCTTTATAAAAAAAGCTTTCTGTGAGTGGGAAATGTGACCAAAGTAAACAATATAAGATGATCGCTTCTCCAGAAAGTCTAGAAATGCTAAATTAGCTTAAAAGTGAAATTCATTAGCAGAGATGGGTAGACTCATTGCAGACATCCACTAATTTGATGAGAAAATGTTCAGAATAAATTCAATGCCAGCCACCTTCTATCAAGAGCTGAGTGTGACCCCCATGGTCTATGTAATGCTGAAGCAGGCCTTGGTTATCATTTTTTAAAACTTTAGCAAGGAATCGCAAGGAATAGAATGAAACTTTTTTTTTTTTTTTTTTCCTCCATGAAGAGAGTCCCATTTTTTTTTTT
>VZSV01000022.1:7148889-7210182 GCA_013398735.1 Nothocercus julius | reverse complement strand
TTTTTAAATTTTCATATAGGCTGAAAATTTTGCTGTTTACCATAGGAGCTCCTAATGGCTGGCAGGATTTGAGGATTACAGGACCTGTAACTTCCAGAGTAACTTATATTAAAGCTCTGCATTCCTTGCAATGGTGTTGCTTCCTGGGCTGAAAATAGATTTAAGGACAGAAGGCACCCAAATTCCTAAGATGTGATTCTAAAGTCTCTATTCTGTTTTTACAGATAATAAAAGTTACTTCCTATCACGTAAACCCAAAGAACTCCGTTCCGTTTATGATCTAGAGCTAGATTTCTGCTTTGTCTTACTGAGTTTGGCAGCAGTGCCTTCTGGTGCCGGAGATGGCTGGTCCAGCTCTGGGCAGTTGGGCTTCACAGACACACCAAGAATTTAGTACTGGCACATGCTGCATGTACTGGGGTAGGTAGGCACAGGCTGAGAAGCGAGGTAGGAGATCCACAACCTTTTGCAAGACACGCTGAAGCCAGCTTGAGCCATCATTAATATTGATTATGCCCAAAGACAGCATGAGCTTGGCATGACTTGTACAAGACATGACTTGCACCTGATATGCCTATCCTTTTCAAAATGAAATCTCCTCACCCTCGCCCCATATGGAGCTTGTGAGGCCTGAACAATGATTATCTGACCACTGACCAAGACTCTGATTCTCCTTCTTTCCCACCAGGTCTATGTTCTCCCTCTCTTCAGTCAAATCTATTCACTCTTCATACAAAGTACTCCTGAGATGAACACTGGGAGGATTGCTCCAGACGTGCTTTAGAGTACTCAAAACTAACTTGAAATCAGATAAGATTTTTCCACTCTATAGCCATGGACTGAAAAACATTACTCAATTACTTCATAGTCTCTTTCTTTTGTGAATTTTGAGGGGACATGCCATGTTCTAGGGATGTGCCCTGGATAGATAAATTCTAAAAAATATTTGCTGTCAAAAAGCTGACACCTGTAGTTTTGAATGGATTTGTATCTGCCTGAACATGAATGGAATATGCACAGGGCATGCAGAAGACACACATCTGATACATGTGGGCATTATCCTGTAAATTATCAATAAATATAATTTTCCTGAATTTTGCTTTAGAGAGCTAGAGTGAAGGTGAACTATTACAGCCGAAATGTTGCAAGGAAAATGTAATCTGAAGTCTTCTTCACCTATATATATAAGTGCAAAGCAAATAACTAAAATACGGCAAATTGATGAAGAGGAAATAGAGTCTTATAACATTTTCCTGATACTTCCTCAGCAGTAAGTAGTGCAATGATCAAACCTTGGAATAACGAAATGAAACAGATATACCAAACAGTTCATTCTTACACCGATTTTCCTTTCCTTCCCTGCAGAATGATCTCAGGAGACATCTACTATCTGGGGAATGATAGTAGATGCTAGATGATCATGCTTCAATATTATCAGCATTCCATTTCACTTGTCTTTTATATGTTTTTCTCCAGTTTATCAGAGTATGATGTACTAAAAAATCTCCAAGGTCTGCATTCTCCAAGGAAACTCTACAGCATTTTAAAACTCGTGGCCTACAGTTTTAAATATGCTATGTTCAGAATATAATAATAAGGGAGATTTTTGTTGCTGTTTGTGCTCTTTGCAGAATTGTAGGTGGATAAAGCTATGTCATTGTAAGTGTCCTTGAAACTAAACTTCAAAATTGTACTGCTCATTAAAAACAAGTAGGCTTATCAAAATTAATGCTATCACAAAGTAGATTGGGAGATTAATACTGATTCATCTTTACAATTATTCATTTAAAAAGGAGAAATACCTCCACAAAGCATTTGACCTTAGAGTCAAACCACAGTGGAATAAAGAATATGGGTTTTGAGTTCCTAGACATTGTTCATATGTATGTATATATATTAACTTTTATGGTTGCGACTGACCACTGTTTGCTTATTTCCTCGGCACTGACTGTACACTCAACCTTGCACAGCATGCTGGTATCAAAATAATCCATTCCCTACAGGGTTTACAATCTAGAAGACAAACATGAATGGTAAGACACACTATGAAACCCAGAAAATATGCTCCCTGCTAATGATAGTTTTTCTCTCTGTGTTGTTGATTTTGGCTTTTTATTTTGTTCGTCATGTAGAGATGGGAAAGAGTGGAAGTCTCCAGAGTCCCGTGAAAGTGGATGGCATGAAATATCAAAAGTTCTTTGGCTTACTGCTAATTATGAGAAGGAAAGTTTTCCAGTGATGCTAAAAGCTTATTCTTTGTGGCTTTTAGAATAAAGTGAAAAATTAATAATAATTTTAATAATCTTTTACATGTAACAGGAATATTTTTGTATGATTTCAGCAGAGATATCAAATTAATAATTTTAAGCTTACTAGAACAAAATTGAAGAGATTATTCAACCTATTACCTTTTCAGTTTATGCTGATACGCAGCTGAGCTTAACGGGAGGTGCCAGACGTTTCCTCGCACTGGTAAAGCAAAGCCATGGCACCTGGAGGGTACAGTGATATTTTACCCAAGTGCTCACTCTTTTTGACGACCAATATGATGTGAAGAAGGGAACTAAAAACACCTCTAGTAATCTCACTTGCAGCCTGAGGCACTCTGGAGGTGACAAGGTGCACATTACTTGATAGAGGGAGGGAAGATATAACTGGATGACAGGATGACAACCAGTGAAAAATGTCAGTTTGCCTCAATAACAACAAATTGCTTGTACTCTTCTAACCTACATTTATGAGTTCTGTCTTCATTTTCATATCAGTTAGCATTGCATGCCATAGAATAAAGTGCCAGAAAATGCAGAAGCTTTGACTCCTTTTTATTGCCATCTTTCCACTGGTTCTTGACATCTGTTACTAGAGCTGTCTCAGGAAGGTTCATTTGGAATAACGCTGACAAACAACATTCCAAAAAACTCTAGGCTTGGTCTTATTGGTTTGAAGCCATTGTAAAGTAAAAGTTAGATATGACTAATTAGCTTTACTGATGTTACTGACCTGAAAGAGGACAGATACGAAGTTGGAGTATATTTGTTGTTTGTTTGTTTATTTTCACAACCGACATTCAGTATGTAATTAAACGGAAGTAAAAAAGCCAGGTTTGCAGGTTATTAGCGCCATATGTAACTGTCCAAATGCATGTATTCATCCAATGACAGATGCAGGTAACTTATCTCAGTTATCTTATGCAGCCAAAATAGAGGCCTGTGGCACCTATAAAAGCATGCTAGTCAGGATATAATTTATATTAGATTGCCTTGAATTTGAATATATGCATATTAAAATATTAAATATACAAATATATAAATATTTGTAACACTGTGCTGGCAATAGCCAAGCATTTATACACCTATGTCAATAATATGACTATCAATCACAAATAAAGATTTGTGTGGTCAAATCACAGGGTGTCCAAGTAACAAGAATTTACCAATGGAAAAGACAAACACAAGGGACTGCAAATAGGTGGACCATCCTGTCTAATACCCAAGAAGGATGACTGGTAAAACCTAGAGGAAACAATATAAACAGTATTAGGGGCAGAGGAGACTCCCTTTGCCAAGGGAGCTAGCTGTAATGAAAAAGGTAAAAAATGACTAAAACTGGCAACCCAGAACCATTGCTAATTATATGGCATCAACTCCAAGATATCACATGCTCATAACTAATTTAGGCTGTAGGCATTAAGACCAACAAGAATGTGAATGTAATAATAATAATGAAGATTAATAACATATAAGAATTACTCAGTAGCAGGAAGCGTTCTGCTAAATAACTAATTTGGTGAAGATTGGTTTTAAAGTTTAAAGCTGGCCCGATTTGTTTTTCTTCTAAATACACCCATCACAGCAGTTTTTAATACATGCATGTGCATATATTCAGTTACAAAAGAGAGATAAATAAGCTTCCACTCAAGTGATTTCTGGGACTATTTAGAATGTTTGTCCTTTCCTGTTGTGTTTAATTATGTAGAGCAATGTAGTGGGTATTGGACATATTAGAGTAAGTGTGAAGGAACAATTCCTAAGAAGGAATATTAGAAAATTCTTCCAGAATGGTGACATGCTTCTTGGAGCATTAAAAGCCATGAAGAACAGATCAAAAATATCCCTGCTACTTAGTTAGGACAATGTAATTCTACATATGAAATCACAGCCCCACCTATTTCTTCCCTGCCCTGTCATTTGTGACACTTCCCTCCTTTTGCAGGCAAAATATCCTGGTCACAATGTTGCCTGACCTGAACAGAGATCATTCAAGGAAAGGGAGGTTACAGACAGAATGGCTGGAAAGTTTTCATCTTCCCCCTGCAAGTCAAAACATCCAGCCCCCAAAATATAAATGGATAGAGACCGCTTTCCCTTCTTGGCTGAATAAAGATGAATGACTTCTTATTTATACGGCCTTTGAGAAGTTTTCTGATGATTTACCCTATGATTTGGATTATGATGCGAACATACCTTATAGTTACTGAAGGCAGCGTAACAATAAACTATGGCAAGTATGCTTAGAAATACACAAGCACAGAGAGACAAATTGAATTGTTGGTGCAATTCCACTCACTTCAGTGAGACTACACCAGGAGATGAAATTGTCCCTCAGTATTATTTAAGGTTCAAAGAGTGCATTTAAAACACAATAAATGGATAATGCCCAACTTCGGCACTTTATTACCAAGTTTTCTTGCTCTCCTGGGGGATGATCCAGAGTCAGTGAAGTGTTATAACCTTTCGTTTTTCATTGGTAATAACATATATCACTATGTACCCAAAGTACTGTATATGAGAAAATCAATAAATACAATGCTTAGATGATAAATGTTTACAATTTACCTCTTTGTTGCTAGTATGTCCTAATAAAAATAACACCTTTAAAAGAAAGTGAGGCTGCTCTTAAGAAAAGGAAAAACAGTTCCTCCTCCTTAAGTATAGAGATGTGCTATATTAAATCTGTTTTCCTGTTTTAAAACACTAGGATATATGAGTGCTTGGAAAGAATTAATTCTAACACAAAAAATGATGGCTAAACTTTAACTTTTTTGATTGCCTGAAAAGTGATTGTCAGAGGACTGTGTGCTTAAAGCACAGAGAAGTTGGCCTGAACTTCATTTTTTCTTTGAATCTGTGATTTCGATGTGCAACAAAGCAAGTAGTAAATGTAAATGAATTCAACTGGGTTATCTGTCCCTCTGTCTCAAAAACCTTTCTTGTTGATGAAATACCTCAAGAGCTAAATAACCCAGTGTCACCATATTTTATGTGAAATGGCAATGGAGAGTTTCATGTCTCTTTTGAAAAGCAAGACAACACAACATGCATTTACAATGTGACAAAGAATTTTTCTGATTTATGTATAACTTCTTTTTTAACTTACATAGTCACTTCACTGTTGCTTGGTCAAGTGATGCGACACACAAGAGGGAGAAAAATAATTCATTTTATCTGTTTTCCCAGATGAATTCTTTGCATTTATATTTTTTTGCTGTTTGCCCTTTTATTATTTTGGTGAATGTATGGCATAGTGTTTTTAAGTCAAATGTAAACAAAGGACAAAATTACAAAATGATTCTATAAAACACAAAATCCCTGTAACTACACTACATCTCTAGTATCCCATAATTTGTACACTATACAGTATTCACTGTCCCACTTAAAACATGTAATTATAACTCTCTTCACAGTTCTATCCATATCCCCAGCACCTTTCTTACTGGAAAGATATGTATCTCTTTGTAAAAGAGACCTGACTAATCTCTGTATTCCTACCCTGGCTTTGAAGTACAGCTTCATCCAGACACCTGGTTGCAGCAGGCATAGGCAGAACTCTTGTTTATGACCGGCAAAGGCATCTCAAATCATCCAGCAGAAACATCATCGAAGGGAGTAAGACTTCTGCTTTCCCCGTGCTTAGAAGAGAGAACTTCTGAAGAGGGCCTCATTTTTTCAGTAATTCAGTACGATTTTTTTTTCCATCTTCCCATATAGTATACAGGAATATTGCTACACGTTGTCCCCTTCCTCTCAAATAGAATAATTGATTTTGTCAAAGTATATGACAAAAAGGCAGCTTTGAAAATTTGTCATATTGCAAAACTGTATCGCCTGCCAAAAATAAATAAATAAATAAAATTTAAAAAGCTTTTTTTTTTTTTTTTTCCTGCTACCTCCAACTCACTGAAACATGTGTATGCAATAGGCAGGAAATGGGAAGCTGTATGTGTTTTGCATTTTGAAGAAGTCAGAGGACTATCTGGACTTTTTTATATGTTAATAGGCAATCAAAATCTTTGATTTTCATGCTAAGAAAACTCTGTTTTGTCTTTATTTATTATTTTGTATCGGATATCTAATATCAGGCAATTCAGGATTAAGTGAATAGTGAATAAACACTTGCAAGTTTTGGAGAATGATAGCATGAAAACTAAAAGATAAAGCTAAGACTTGAATAAGAAAATAAATAAAGAAAAACAAAACCTAGTGTGTACAAATAGTGGCCAGCCCACATAAGAGTATGAGCACAAGAATTTAGAGAGTTAAACAGGAATTTTTTTAGCACCAGTATCTGAAAGAGATCTAGTCTTGGCTAGAAAAAAAAATAGGTAGAGATATTTTGAAAGATTTCAGGTAATATTCAAATTTTGGATATGCTGCTAATATGTATGCTGTAGCCATATGGTTTAGAGACTTGAAACAGTTTCAGGTTTGCTTCTACAGCCTGGAATATAGTGGTCTATACTGTCCTTGAAATGATGTAAGAACATACATGAATCTCCAGTACCTGGTAGAAGACTGTCCTCCAAGAACATAAAAAATCTATCATGTAACAAGCTGGTTCTTTCAGGAAATTCCCGAATATGGGTAATGTTTTCATCTGAATTCAAGGTGGTGGAGCTGGATTTTCATCAGGAAGACCACAGGAAGTGGCTTTTAAGCCTTTGAAGACAACTGCTGTCCTCCTACACTTGTAAAAGATCTGCTCTTGATATAGCTCATCTGCTATATGATTATATTTCTGACTGATTTTTCAGCCTACCACAGACAATTCTCTCTAGTAAATTTTTCTCTAACTGTTCAGACTCCAAAGGTAGTTTATATTGAGCCTTGTCTGCTAGGTTTTCACTAAAATGAGAGCTATTGCTATAAATTAAAGTAACTTACTTATTTTTAGCAGTATGAACAAAATTCTCCACACAAATATACCATTATTTTATTTTTCAGCTTTTAGAAATGAACTTGTCTGAACATATAACGGACTGATCCTCAAAAGTGATCACCAACTAAAATCATCAACATTCCGCCAAAGGTAATTTTTTCATGGTTATATAGAACTAACACTCTAAAACTGCACTGTACTTTATGTTTCTGCAGTGAATCTATAGTTTTCTTGCTAATATTGCTGCTTTAATTTTTGCAGCTTCCTTCATGTATCTACTTGTGACCTAGGTAAATCAGATCTTGCCAGTGACTTTGTCTTATCTCTGCTGTGAAGTTTCTTGGGAGTTGTAACATTCAGTATAGGTTTTTCATGACGGTAATTACAGACAAAGAGAATTCAGCACACTGACTATATAGTAAGCCTTTTTTCCCCTAGTACTGTATTTTTACATCTCCTGCTAAATCACTATAGATTGATCAAGTTGTAGAGTACTTCCTTCCCTAAATCTCTCCACTTCTTTCTCAGATTCGTTGCACGTAAGTTACAGTGAAAAGTTTACAACACTGTTTTAAAAATATCTGTGTAGCTCTATGTAGCGGTTTCAAATTCCCAGAACAAATTACCATGTTTATTCAGGAACAAGGATCTTAACCCCCAAAGGCTACACAGGCTTCAGTGGCATCTGGTAATCTAGAGATGTTCCTTTTTTGCCATTTCATTGGTGGAGTAAAGTGCTTTCCTTGGCACAGAAAAAGAATAGATATAATTATGTATACAGACTCAATGATTTATTTCTAACATGCTTATTTAAAACAGGTAAATGTTCATATACTCAACACTGGACAATGGGACCTTATTGTATACATTATCTATAACCTTTTACAGATTCATTTTTTATCGTTGCATCCTTGTATTCTCTGTAGAAGAAATTATTTAAAACATCATCAGCAGCCATATTTCCCTCTACTTATTTATACTTAAATTTAATCACTAGAATTAAAAGAAATATGTTTATAGTAGATGTGTATGGTAAGGAATTAATTATTTTCTTTAAAGAGAAAAAAAACTTGCCTTGATAGTGATGTAGAACATACTTTTGTGGTACCTTTTGAAACAGTTTGCAATTATTTCTTGATCCACATGGTACTACTATCATGGTCAGATTCTGCTTTGACAACTGTACATACAACTGGAAAATGTGGAGAGCATTTGGAGAAAATATATTAATAAGCATATGTGTTTGTCATTAGATTATATTATGATCTTAATCTTCCTGTAGCACACCATGAACATACTTACAGTATTCAGTGCTTGAGTGTGCTAGAGAGAGGCTAGGACATCAGTTTTCTATACCTGGTAATAGAAACACAAGCATTCAGATTCACAGGATCTAAGTTTGTCATTCATTAGCAATGTTTGATGAGGACTGTGCTGCTTTACCCACACTAAATCGGGGGCTATATGGTTGAAACTCACTTTATTTTGGACATCCCAAGGAACCATAGCTTGTAAAATTGCTAAATTTTCTCAATTCTTTCATGCAAAAGCCTAATCATTTTCTCTCATTTTGATTCTTCTCTCTTTTCTCATCTGAGAGTGAGTGTTCTCGTGCAGAATTCTCCTCACCCATCTCTCTGCCATCTCAATATTCAGGATTGAGCTGTAAGGCCTTTCCTACTAATGAGCTAAAGGTACAATATCCAAGAGAGCAGATGTGTAACTGGTAGGTGACCTGAATTCCAAGCAGGGCTTTTGTGCCTCCTACACTTCAGAGAGAGAACAACCAAAACCAACAACATAATTTTTGCATACCAAGTCACCCAAAACACATTGCGCATTGAGCCAATTCCTCTGTCAATATCTGTCCATAAGCTACAGAGCCGAAAAATGTCAGCTACCCCAACTCTTACATTGTGAGAGGACACAGTGGAGCACCCAGAAAAGGAGGAGCCATTAACTTGTCCTGTGAGGCAGTAAGGATTTCTCATCTCTTTAAAATATTGGTGAGAGCAAGGGAAATCAGAATGTTTCGATCAGCAGTTCCAAATATGTCTATGATTTAAAAATGCAATTACATTGTTTTCTGCCACATTTACCAGGACAGCTTATTAAAAATCTGACTTCCCCTATTACAGAATGTGGCTTTTAACACTTAATGAAAGAATTGAAAGAACATTCTTTTGTATAAGAGAAGATAATACTTATGTACAGTTGCTGCCTTTCCTAGTACATAAAACCTGCAACTAATGTGCTAAAAATAGCTCTGTTGTGCAATATTATGCATGTAGCAATTATCATGAAGGAATTTGATTATATTCATTCATATTAATAGACTAGTTTTCATTTATAGGTTTGTAAACATTTCAAACTCTATTACCTAGCAGCATTATTTCATTCTGTTGACAGAATAGGTTATCTTTTGTTTTATGGCCACAATAGAGTGTGGAAATCAAAGAAGCTTATAGCAGTCAAAAAATCATTCTTGATTATAAAGATGAACACTAGCAGTACTGAAGGAATTTCTCAAAGGTCACTGCAATGGATCCAAAACCTACTTGTCATCCTCATCCATACCTGAAGCCTTTCTTCTCAGAATACTATGAGTTCATCGTCATGGAAACCATTTATCAACTTGGCAAAGTTGAGAATTTAAATTGTCTATTTGGAAAATTTATTTAATTGCAAATGGAGACCTTTAAAAGCCTAACTCACTGCTCAAGATACAGAAAATCTCTTGTGCATACTCAAAAATGTGAAACTATTATGTAGGAGAAATGTAACTGAGGAGGGAGGTCATTTTTCATGATAAGTCAAAAATGAAGTTTATTTAAGTGCAGCAGTGGATTGAATTCCAGGACACTAGCAAAATGTCCAAAAGTGACTCAGAAGTGTTCTGATCTGTTGTCTAAAATTTTAGGCATTTGCTGTGGAAGCACAGCTATAATAAAATTAATTTTGTTACCAAACGCCTTGAATTTTACCAAGTTTAGCAGTACGTGCTTGAATGCTTTTTAGCTGACAATCATTTCCCTATTGCAAGCTTTTTTTTTTTTTCTCCACTAAATCAAGTAGAATAAAAAGAAAAGAAAAGAAAAAACTGTATTATATATTTGACTCTGTATTGATACTCAGAAAGAAAATTGTGTATTGACAAAGATGACCATTTGGTTTGAGACTCTAATGCTTTCATCATTTATAAAATGTCTGTAGACTTCAACAGCAGCTAAATGAAAGTTTATACTTTTGAACAACCTGAGTCCAAATTCTCCAAGTGCAACATTTTTGAATAAAGTTATCTTGCCCTATTTTAGGTCAGGATAAACTACTTGATAATTTATATGCCCAGCTTATTTCAATGAGAGTTCTACTTCTTAAGAGGTATTTAAACACACTCACAGTTCAGATTTTTCAAGGTTCTGCACATCAAACCAATCTGGGCATAGGCTTGCAGAAGTACTGATGTTTCATTTTGAAAACTTAGTATGAATTTTGCCTAGATTTTCAAAATTTCTCTGAGTTTAACATAATAATTTTGGAAGTCCAATGACCTCCAGTGACTAAGAATCCAGAAGATGAACTGCTGAAACTCCAGATCTCCATTCCTGAATTCTATGGAAGGATTGCCCTTGTTTTACCTGCAGTGTATCAATGTCTTCTATAGCTCAGCATTTTCACTGAAACAGAAAATGATGAGTTCCTCCTTTTTTGTCTACGGCTTATTCCAGCACTGTTCAATATAATTATGTTCATAGCTTTGTTAGTCCATTAACAGCTAGAAGGAAAACCAAGGACTTGCATAAGGTATAATGTTTTCAGTAAATGTCACTCTTTCTGGGTTTACAAAATCTTCATAACTAGGCTTAAGTTTTAGAGCTCATTTATTTAATTATTTATTTTAAAGACATCTTGCGTGAATGTGCTTGCGGTTGATCTTCAGTTAGTCCTGCTTTGCCTCTGAATACTGGCCATCTATGTCATGGGATAGCATTTATACTCTAACTGTGTTGCAGGCACATAAGAGAGAAACAATTCGTGAAAATTCCAAAATAAATACCTTTAAATAAGATTTATAGGGTTTCTATTTTTTTTCTTATCTGTGACAAAAGCTGGTGAATGAAATATTGCTGTGTCACAATGCACAATAAATAAATTAATGAGTGTTAACACAAGTATGTCAGATATAATCAAGCAAATATCAATGAACAGCTGTTCTGCACTTATCTCTAGTTCTGAAACATTCCATTCCATATCCACCATTACCCATTTTCTACTGTCCTTTGACTATTGCAAACAGGGAAAGTATATAAAGAATGGTATATGCATTTGACAATTGCTCTAGTTAAAAGTTTTTCATTATCAGCCGTTTCTTACCAGCACAGTTCATAGCAAACATGTTAACTACCATCCTATTATTTTGTTCTTTCTGCTTTCTTTTCTAAACTCAGCATTTGCATTTTATTTGGAAGAGTGGTCATTTTTAGTAGATGAGTGCAGTAATTCTTAATTGTGCAATACCCCCTGACAATTGGCTTTAGCTTATAAAATATTATCCTTTTTTTATATATATATATACATATCAGTTAAAAAAAACAGCAATCGTGGAAGTTTCCTTCTTTTGTGGAGAAGCAATTAAAATGTTGTTGTCCCAGGGTACTTCTTGTATAATGTTTTAAAACTTGTTGGTAAAGAAAATATGTAATTCATGGATCGTTAACCAAGTAGAACCATGCAAAAGAGACAAGGGAGAGAAGAAAACGAAGCAGAGGCAGGTGATGGTTTGTTCTGTGGTGTAGCAAGTCTTCCATCTAAATATTTATAGTTATTATTAATGTAAAATATTCCAGATTAGGCATAGACATGCACAGATCTGGGCAATGTAATGGGAGAGACACCCAGATGAATATGAAAGCATGCTGCTGGCAGAAGGGAGAGAAAAATGGAGCAAGAAAGTGTCTATTGTATACAAAATACTTTAGTTTCTTATATAGGACTTCAAATGCATCTCAGTTGCTCTTAAAAAGAGGTCAGCTTCCAAATCAGACAGCAGAGGGATACGTCCACAGAAACAAAAACAGTTAACAGCAGAGAAATCAGGTTGCTCTAGAGACACTTTTATGATGTTGTTTGCTTAGATAAGCAGTGTTTCTGAGTATTTGAGAGCTCTTTATAACTTCAGTCTACAAGAAAGGTGAGACCATTAGAAAAAATGTTTAGATGAAGTCTTCAAAGGGAGAAAAATAGAAAATCCTCTTGTTCGTACAATATTGCATGTTTACTTTATAAATTTTCAGTTATAGGTACTATATATCGGTCAAGTATATACGTCTAAAATTAGCTTTTTTTTCCCTAGAACCTTCACATTCACATTTCCTAAATGATATGTCCAGTATTAACTGTGTATACATAAACTTTTATTTATATAGACTGCCATCCAGATCTGAATCTACAGGAAAATGTCTCTTTGAAAAAAAGGAAATTTTTGCAAGGAAGAAGATACAGTCAGAGCTCCTTCTGTGGCATCCCTGTCATTTCCCAGGATCCAAGGAAATGTAAAGATAGTGGTGAGGGCAGAAGAAGATATATATAAAGATACATATCTCCCAGTAATCAGTATTTCTGAGTTAAGTGATATTTCATTATATTACTCCTTCCAATATACAGATCCTACTACCAAACATGAGCTACAAAACTTGTTCCTAAGAGCTGTGTTGCCAAGGGGCAGAGAGGGGAGAACAAAGACCAAGCACAGTGTGAAGAAGTAACACATCTGTTGTCCATACTGGGGAAAGAAATCTGCTCCCACATCCAGATAAAATAATATATGTGATGGAAAACTAATGAATAATGAATCCTTGATAATGATCAGGGATTTCATGCCTGATAGTTATAACTATTTCTCTAGTGGCAAAGCTTATTTAGGAGGGTTCCTACACCCATGGCAGAGAGCAGTTCCTCATTATACCATTTAAAAGGTACCACTTCTGATATCTTTCTTTCCACAACGGAGCGGGTGAGAAGATTGTATTTTTTAACTGTATTCCTCTCTAAAGAAAACAGTCACACCCCACCACCTTTCAAACCTCACTTCAAGAAACCAAGCTGCAAATCACTGAAGTCACTTGAGTCTGTGTACTGATCTTTCATTAACTCTTAAGTTTGCAAGTGTTTGACAATTGATCCCCTAACAATTACAGAAGCTTTCAGTGTAATTGCCACTTTCAGCTTCCTCTTACTGATATTTAGTATACCACTTAAATATCCCACCTGCATGTATTTTGGAGTCATTCAGAAGGTCATTACTTAAGATCACATTCATCATCCAATTAGTTATTCCCAAAAGGAGAATACTAGGGATCAAAAAGTACATCATGGGAAGGTAATCCCTATTGATTTCTCATTTTTCTTCAAATTAAGTATTTATTAGCAATTCTCTATTTAAGCTAGAAATTTACATTATAATTTTGATGAAAAACATAACCTCTGGTGAATCTCTAAATAATTTCTCTAACTTTTCCTTTCAGTGTAATTCAGGTCAAGCTGGTAGAGAGGTAGGAAGAACATTTTCTAAGAACCCTCTCTCTCCCTCTCTCTCCCTCTCTCTCCCTATATATATATATGTATTTCTTTTCCTCCACAAGAAGTAGGAAATTGAACATTTCAGTCTGTGTGGGAAATCATCTAATGGGATTGGATGTCCTAAATTGAAGTTTTGGTCTGTCCAACAGAATCTGGATATTACTTAGAACAGTTCCTGCTAAACTGCATGCCACAAAAATCGTTCTGCCTAAGGCATCCTGGTTTTGATAAGAAAATGTTATTTATGACTCAGATACTGAATAATGATAGCCACAAGAATAACATCATGCAAGAAATGGGACAGGCATTTACCCTCATCAGAATTTATTTAGCTTTTGTACAGTAGTCATTTATACAAAACTGAAACCACAAAGCAGTGTGCATGGAGGAGGAAAGAAGGGGTTGGATTCTCTTCTGTGGAAGAACATACTATGTTTTTTTTCCTTAAAGTTTAGGGTTAAGAAAAGTTAATAGAAGCTCTTGGAAAGACAGACAGTGATGCCACTCAGAGGCAACTGAACCTTTGCTTTCTGTATGATGCTGCTGAGTTTGACTCTCCAATCTTCAGCCTGCCTCCATGAAGAATTATGTTATTTCTCTCATTTTTATACTTAGCCTTAGTTACACATTTTTATATCAATGCTACCTGTTCGATTAACAGTTCAGTGGGTCTTCTCTTTCCCACAGAAGCTTTATGATTACCCAGTGTATAGTTACAAAATAACATCAGTTATGCAATAGGAACAAAGCACAAGCCAGGAAAATACTTTCAAAAAAACTCCTCAGGCATGTCACTTATTTTCCCAGGATGCCAACCACTTGCTCGTGGTGATTCAACACCATCATAGAACAACTTACCTATACAATTTTCTTTTCCACCTCAGAGCTCTGTTTTAAAACTGATAGTTCTTTTGATAATAATATATATTCATTTAGGCTTATTCATTGCCCTGGCATCATTTCTTAGCAAACCTGGGAGACTATGAAATAGTTTAGCATGACCCATTCTTTTAACTTAAGCTCTCCACTTTTCTCCTTATTATCCATTCTTAAAAATTCCCTATTTGGAAAAAGTTTTAGTCACTTTAAACAGACAAAATTCATTACAACTCAGAAGTCCTAATTTGCCCCTATTTGACCCCACCAGACTTGTTATAGTTCAGGAGAAAGCCTGGCTGTTTTGTTTTGAAAGAAACAGAGTTAATTCTTCTATGTTTTGAAGTACCAATGTGGCTTATAAGTAATATAGAAATTATCTTTCAGCACATTTAGAGGTCCTCAGGTATACTCATTTTTGTAGATGCAAAAGTGCAAGAGAAAGGGATTAACTTCTTACCCAAGACTATGCATTAATACGGGAAAGTCAAAATTCAGCTCACATTTCCATATTCCTTATTTTAAGGCTGAAATATAAGATCAAAAATCCCCCCCAAATGTTTTTATTTGTTTAAAAAAAAACCCAAAAACTCTACTTTCCATAGTCTTCCAATGTTACCATGCTTGAATCACACGGTAAAACACAATATACATATGATACATATACATAAGATACCTGCACTCCTGGATACACATCCACCGATCCTGTTTTACATACTTTCAAAGTTCAAATTACATATGGTTCCTTCTCCAAAGAAAAAAATATAATCCATTTGGCTAAAACCCCTTTGACTCTCACAAATATGCAGAAATATATGTTCCAACTTCCATAGCTCTAGAGTCATGGACAGATCAGATCAATATTTCACCACCTCAGAGATAAAAGGTAGTTGAAGCACATATGTTATTCTTTACTTCAGGAAACAGTTACAGAACACTGCAAACCAAAAATCTCAAAGTAAAAAAAATACTGTTTTTTTTCTTTATATAATTCCTTAACAGTCCTTAGGATTTTTTTGATATCTGAGTTTTTCTGGGGCTTCAGGTCCTTGTTGCTTTTTTCTGTGACTGTCAGAGAATCTTTCCTGGGGGGACATCCTGTTTCCTCAGTTTCTTTCTCTTATACTACACTCTCCTAGTTGTATAGTATTTATGTCTTGAGTGACAGAATAAAAGAATAAGAAGGCGTGGGACCTGAATAACACCTGGAAAAGTGCATTCTGAGTTTCAAAAACAAACTGCAGGGCCTCTTTTCTATTTCTGATTCTCATCAATGGGTTTTTCCTTGTCCACTTTATTAATACAGTTATGGATTATTTTGGCAGCAGTTCCAGATTTCCTAACAATATGTATTTCTTTCTGTTTTTCTCTGCTCCCATATTTTATGTAGCCATGTATACAAGCTACAGTGAGATCAGTGGATGTCATTCCCATTAGGAAAGCATGTGAAGCAACATCAAGAGCCAGCAGTCATAAATCCCCACTGAGCTTAGGGTAGCTTTAATTCATAGAAATATTTCACTGACCTCTCATTTACCAGCAACCCATCAGTTTTAGCCACCTTATATACTCACTATGAAGATGAAATACATTTCTTGAATTTGAATGTAAAAAGATTAAACTGCACAACTTGTTTTATATCCATTCCATTCTAAGTGCCAGTGTAACTCAACATAGAACTGGCCAGAAATGGCCAGCAAAAGTAAGGAGCATGGACTGCATCTGTAGATATTTCCCTAAGAATTGACTCTGAAACGAACAGAGGAAGAGCACCTTTCCCATTCACTTTCTACTTAAAAGCCTTCTTGAGAGCTGTGGCAAGAAAATGCCACAGAAGGAAACAAATGGGGACACAAAGGAATGCTGCCTGCAAGGGTATCGAGTATCGGTTTCAGATGGAGTGACAAAATGAGATCTGGTAGACAGAGACGAGCGTTAGCAGGAGAATCCTAACCAGGGTTAGATTGCTTGCATCCTCTGTAACGTTTTGAGGGCTTCTAAATATTTTATTTCTTTTAGACCTCAGTTTGCCTGCAAAGCTCAAGATCTCAGGAGAATTTAACGATGATTAAGGCAGAGATAAAGAGATAAAGAAAACCTTTTTTTTTCTTTTTTATTCAGCCTCTAAGCAAAATACAAACCAAGCAATTAGAAGCTTAAACGACATTCTAGTCTTTGCCTATGGTTACAGACTTAATCTAGAGATAAGCTAGGATTTTTTAGAAGAATAGGCTTAAATGAGTTTTGATTATTCTATGGATTATTAACCATAGAATAATACGTGTTCAGGTGGAAGACTTTAAATAATTGTTTGAGAGAGTTCTGGGATAGCTAAATGAATTGAGATATAACTATGAAAGAGAATCTATATCACTAATTTTATGATATCAGGATATTTGGAATGTACGTATCATACATAAATATTATATTTGAAAAAATAAATAGTTGGCATGTAATGGTATATTAAATACTTGAGATCATAGCTGGCAGAATTAAGGCTAGCTCTAATGAACAAATAGTGAAGAAACTGATTTCATATATGATCCTGTTTTACCAGTTACAGCAAGATTTGCAATACTTCAGCAATAGCATTTACTAATGAAAGTGCATCTAATCAGTCACAAGTATTTCTCACATTACATCACAAATTCCTATTTCTCAGATTCTGTTAAGAAGAATAAATTTAAGATATAGTAGCACAAAATATGTATCACTTTATTTTTTGATGATTTACAGTACTCAAGAAACAGATGACAAAAAATCAATATATCAGTCGATTGACAGACAGAGCTCCCTGTAGCACAACAAAAAAATATTTTATGTCCCTTTGGCCTAGGATTTTGGATAACATTACAATACTTCTTCAATCAAAAGAAAAAGAGACTGTCCATATCAGAATTGCTATTTCTATGAATTCTGTGTTTGTTTTATTTTGTTTTGCTCCAGAAAAACTTGGATTAAGTTATAATCAGAAATCCCATTCCTATTGGATTTGTTTCAAGAGGAGGATGTTTAAGCAATTGGTGAAGGAAGAGTCAACAAGTTTTGACATAATATGGATGGTGTACAAGGAAAGATGTGGCATGCATATACAATATGATCTAAGTTTCCTCTGGAGGACGATGAAGTTCCAGGGCTGCAAAATCTTTATATTAGTTTTTAAATCCCAGTTGAACACAGCCTGAACTTGGGCTTTGATTCTTAAATTCCTATATTTTAGGAATATTTTTTATTATTATTTTGAGGGGTGGCATTTATATTTTTCAATAGCTAAATGATCTTTTTAAAACATGCTGCTCATTAGTAGAAATCTGTTGGAGCTATGTCTCTTGCAACAGTGTTTTTGCTCCTTTGTTTCAAAAGAAAGGCGACCTTCCATCTTTGCAGCAACACCCACGTCTTGGCATAACAGTGACAGCTATTCCACTCCATGCGCTCCATGAGATGGAGGAGGGAGCAGCTCAGAGAAAGAAAGTCATCTCAGGAAGAAGGTAGTTGCGGTTTGTCAATTTAAGTGTCCAATTAGTAGCAAAACTCAGAGATTAACTAACTTCTCTCACTGTAGAAATGATATGAGAAGTGTCAGTTTGTGAAACTCACAAGAGACCAAACCTTTCAGATATTTTTGACTTCTGTCAGAATAAACCAAACCTTTCAGATATTTTAGGCTTGTGAATTGCAATCCTAGGAAGAAGAGATATTAATATTTTTAGCATAACTCTTACATTTCTGAAGGATGAGTAAAGATTTAAGGATTATAGAAAATATTTTCTCAAATTAAGAACCAGATTCTTCTCCTTTTTTCATCCTGCACTCATGTTAGAAAGTCCTAAGAGAAAATACTATAGGCCCTCCTCCAGGAAGGGAGAGCACAGAATAATTTTAATGGTTTAGCTGCCCTGTGCCTCTAATCCTGTTCCCTCTTCAAGCAGAGCTGTTGTTTCTGGCTCAACTGAAGCTGCCCTTTAGCTGGCATAATATTAATCTGCCCAGTACCAAGTATAATATTAATCTGTCCCAGTACCAAGCCCTTGCATGTGGTTTTACTCTTTCTCTGTCTGGTAAGTAATATTTGGCTCTTTTGGTTCTTCACAGCCCTTTGCTTTAATTTGAAATGCAAATTTGCTGCAAATAATCACAGAACGAATTGTTAAAAATATCTGATTTGAAGTAGTTTCAACTAACGCTTGAACAAAATTCTAGCAGACACTTTAAATACTTTATAGCGGTATTTAAGTCAGACAAGTTCTTGCATTTTGCAGCATTGTTGTTTTTCATGGGAATTTTCTATAAATTGAAAGTTTTGTAAGTTATTCTTTTTGAGAAGTACACACACACATGCACAATAAACCTCTATGCCAGATTTCTGTGAACTAAAACAGCATTCTTTAAAAAATAAAATGTTACGGAAAAGAAACAGATTTATGGTTTTTTCCCCTCCTTTTTTTTTTTTTTTTTTTTTTTTTATCAATTTGGATAAATTACCATGTACTGAACTGAGAACTTGTATCTATTCTGGGAAAAAACAGATTGCCCATAAATTATAAATTCCAAAAAAGTAAGCAATTTATTATGGAAGTATTCATTTTGTCATTTCATCTCTTCATAGTGAGAGGCCATAATAAGCAATATCAGTTTACTCAACACTCATGGTACAAATGATGCCCCATGCACCTTGATTATTGACATTATCATCAGCACCAGTGGTTCAGCTGCCATTCAAGTCTTCTGAAGCAAGCTGATCTCTGAACATACTTCCCTAGCATTCTTTCTTGCATTTTCCCTTCTGCATGTGTGCAGAAATGCTGTAAGTCTGAATCTCTAGCTAATAGGTTGGTGCTACATGAAAAAAAGTCTTTGAGAGAATAACAATATAAGACCAGCTCTACATACTTAGCAGAAATGAATATTTCAGTATAAAATGCTAACATAATAGCAACCAATTTTGCAAGAATCAAGTTTGATTTTGATTCCTTAAAGGTGGGTACACCATAATGCATCATGAATTTCAGGAACTTCACCCTGACAGGGTCACTCTAAAGTTTCAGCTTTGCAGCTGCATGCATTATCTGCTAATATGAATTCATGTCCAGGCCACAGAGGATGCAGCTGTGTGGAAGACCTCTACTTTGCTATAGGTCCTAGCTCTTGGTTGGTTAAATGCTGTATCATCTGAGCACGACTAGCATGGGAAGGCTGAGAACTGGTCCAATATGCAGAGGAAACTGTCTGAATTGGAGCAAATGGATTTCATGCAGCTGGAGCGCTCCAGTTCACCAATAAGATCTTATTCTGTAAGGAAAACTAAATGCTTAATAACCAAAGAATTTACTTTGGTAATGCATATTCTACAACCAAATAACTGCTTTGGAACATCACACGAAAGAAAAAAAAAAAAAAAAAAAAAAAAAAAAAAAAGAATAATTGAAAGTCCGGTACCCTGAAAGAAAAACACACTGAAATAAAGCAGATTGATGAGCTAAATAGGTACTGTGATTATAACAGTTCCATACACAGTAGCAGAAATGGGTGTAAATAGCACAGATGATAGATTAAGAGCTACCAACAGCTGTTATTAAGGTAGCATTTAGAATTCTATCACCAACTGAAAATGTTTCCAGCTACTCAGTGTTTTCTGAAACATTCATTTATCAACCTGATCTTTTTTTCAGATCTAGACTATAGCAAAAATCTACTGCTGAGAACAAATTCTAAGAGAACTTTTCTCAAAGAGGTTCACACAGTTTATTTTCTTTCTAAAAAGTGCTTATGCCCCGTTTTTTGAAATCTTAGCACAAAATCACTGTGATGTCTGAAATTCCAAGAGAAGGTTTGCTAAGTAACTTTGAGTGTGGATATTCATTTTTGATTTTGCCAAATTTAAGAACACATTTCATGTACACTCTTTGCTTTTTCTGGCCAATGTGAACAAAGAATGGACTGAAAACAGAAAGAAAAGAGCTTCCTTTGCACGGACATATTTTCAAGTTTCTGTCTCAGACTTCTTAAAAAGTGGAAAAATATTTTCTAAAGACTCAGTTCAGGAAAGCAATGAAACATGTTCGAATGTTGCTGTGCTGAAGACAAAGGCAGGAACAAATGCAAATCAATCAAAGTCCTTGAAAACATGTCCTTTTACTTTATTGCTCACCAGCAATAGATTGCTCACCAGCTGTATATGACAAGATGGGTAACTACAAATGTATTTAGATTTGATTATTTACACAGCCTTTAAATAACAGGACAGCAGTTGACAGGATTGATCCAGTTCAAAACAAATTCCAACAGCAAAAAGCAATAAATCAAAGACAGTCATAACATAGCATACTTCTTTGTCACTGGCACCTTTTTATTCCAAGATCTCATACATTTGTAACATGATTTGTGGACAATTTATATATATATTCTCAATATACAGCTAATAACTATAAGCATATAAAATTATTGCCTATATCTTGCACATCAGTCAAGAATCTTTCAGACTCAGCAATTACCTTTTTAGTATAATTTATAATTTTCAGATATTTTTACATGCTGAATTAAAATAACATGATTTAGCCTGTATGCCTGCAGAAAATTTTAATGGATATAAGATCCAGGCTCCTTACCATTCTTTTGACATAAAAAATGTATTCTCACTGATTTTGGTAAAATTATGACTGTTTTCTTTTGGTATCTGTGATACCAAAATCTGTTGCTATTCATTTAAAAAAAAAAAAAAATCAATGGCTTGTGCATACTATACCGTTAAGGCTACAGTGTACATTTTTCCTCTGAGAACATGCACATTTTCTGTTACACAAATATAATGAATTAAAATCATAACTTTAAAGTAATATATAGTTCAGTATCTTCATAGTGCATACAGGTACTAATATATAGTGCAATTATATCTTCATAGTAAAGTATTTAAGAATTACTTTTATTTTGTAAATTTATAAAATTTCAGATTTGTATTTACAACGAATTTACAAAAGTAGTCATGCAGTTTTAATTTCTGGTTATTGTAAAGCCACGTTGTTTAGAGTAAATAATATATGCTTTTTTTTTTTTTCAATTTATGCCATTTTTCTTCCTTTTGATCTTCTTTTGTTTTTCTTTCAATACAAATTTCAGCAAATTATCAGAAAAAAAAATTAACTGATGATAAAGGTAATTTAAAATTGATGATAAAGATAAAATAATTACTCTCACATTCCTGTTTGAATAAAAATAAATTAATTGTGAAATAAGCTAAATTTTTATTATGATTACTCTGAAAAATATTTTTAGCCTTTCCAAGCAGTACAAGCTAAATTCTGAAATTTGTTTTCAGAAAACTAGACAAATTGTCTAATTGAGATAGAGAGAAAAGGAAACAATTTGGAATCTTTACAGAATAGCCGTTTTTCCTGATGTAATAAATAAACATAATAATAATAACCTACTTTTATTTTAATGTTGTGATATTTTTGTTAATAATCTGTTAGGACAAAATACATGTCAAAATATGCAATTAAACATAAGTAAAAGAAGTTTCCTTTTTTTAAAAAAAAGCTCAAATGTTAACCTCTCTTGTAAAATGAATATTAGTCAGCTTTGTGTGGTATCACATTGTCCACCAGCTGCTTGATTACCTCTAAAAGTAAGCATATTAACTAATATCAATATAATAATACAACAATGTATAATTTCTTTCTAAGAAAAAGTCATAGATATATCAAACATTAAACCACCTGTACAAGTTTAATTATTTTCATTCTTCTGGATTTATTTAGTATTAAAATAGCACAAATTTAAAACAACTCCATATTTGCAAAATCCAGCATATTTCTGAATTCAGAACAGGCATTGTCCTAACATAGGAATGAATTTATATTTTACTGTTACAATTTTCCTTACAAAAAAGGGATAACTTGCAATGTGGAGTGAAAATTAATTTGCACCTCAACAGATGTAAGTAAAGATGAAATTACCCATCTGCCAGGTAAGAAATTGCTTTAAAACAGAACGAAAAGTGTTAGGTTTTCTTAAAATTGAATTTACACCTTGCTTTTGTGGGGGAGTGTAGGTAATGAGGTCTCTCAGCATATATTTTATGGACCCCTACACAATTCTTCTTCATCTTACCAGGAGTCTTAACATATGCACATATAAGCAGAACTTTTAAAGACAGTTTTGCAGGAGCATTTATGCATGAAGACAAAAATACACTTGCTATTTCCTTTTGCTTTTTGAATGTCTCCTTTCCTATGAATTGTCCTCCACATTGACAATTCTGTCATACTTCTAAATACATATGGTATTTGCAATCCAGCAGAATCTTATAAAAGATGGAAAAATCCAGATCTTTGCCTTTGCAAACTGTCTTGTCGAAAGACTGATTATGAAATAACAATAATAACAACGGCTTTATCAACTTGCCAAATGTTCAGCTCTAAAGACGTGTCTCCAAATTAAGACATAATAGCAAGTTAATAAAACCTCCCTGAGGGAATAATCAAATACATGTATCTTTTGAGCACGCAGGAAAAAATTAAGTAAAGCACAGTATTTAGATGGTAACCCTATCCTTCCAAAGACAAGTTTTGGAACATATATTAAACCTTTCCCAGGCTATAGCAATCCTAGCCATTTACTTCCTTGAGGAAGTAGGTACAGCTGCAGGAAAAAAAAAAAGTAAAACTAAACATGATTGCAATATCCATGTGTGTTGCAAGAGTGACCATGAATATGACAGTGCCGAGGGTTTAACTTAGGGCAAGAGACCTCAGAAGGGCACCTTAGAATAAGGTCGGGTTTGAAACCTAGAAAAGAGCAAAGAGCAGAGTTACCACAAAATGTTGACTTTCTGAGGGGAAATCTGATAGTGTAGGAAGTGGTTTTTGGGGGGGGAGTTTTGTGTGTGTGTGTGAGCATGTGTGTGTTTTAAAATTTTGTGTTGTTCTTACACTCTTATGGGAAAGAAAAAAAAAAAAAAGAAAGAATAATCCAGAATGAATACGTACAAGCACAGCAGTTTGTAATATTTGTTCTCTAAAATAAAACTGGCCACAGTGGTTGCCCTTGATCGCCTTGCCCAGTCTGTTATCAGAGGAGCTTCCAGGACAGGACACCACTTTTGGACTCCTGGAAAGCACATGCTAAAGTTGGTGTCCTACAATTTTTTATTTCCAAGTGAGAAATCAGGAACCCAGAGCCAGCAGGACTCCTGTACAGGAGATCTGTGATGCACAAACCAGCCTTCAGATTGGGCTGACCAGGTGCTATAGACTTGGACTGGGAGGTCTCCATCACTTTGTCACAAAAGCTGCCAGAGCATGTCAGCTCCATCACAACCTTGCCCATATTTTGATATAAAGAGTGTTAAAACAGACATTCATTAAGTATTCGTTTTGTAAGATTGTTATGCTTTGAGAAGCCTGGGACACTTGTTGAAGAGCGGCATGTTGACAGATGTCTCCAGCAACAGATCCTCACAAAGACAGAGCCAGACACAAGCCTTGCAGGTAAATCAGAGAGAAGTTCCCCATTCCTAGAGACCTCGCATTTGATGCTCACAGTAGAAACAATGACTGTCAAACACTTTGTGAGTCCCAGTGCTGAAGTGACAATACAAACAGGTCGAAGTTTGACTTGACAGGGAGAATATGTTCTTTAATGAACTCACTACTGTATTCATTTCAAACTTTTTTTAATAGCGTTTAATTTTTCAAAACTAAGATGTCTTTTTTATTATTATTTTTTCTTGAAGAAAATTAAAAGGAAGGGAACTGAAGGTATTTCTACCCAGATGGCTAGACTTTGAGCTGGCCAGATGGAAGACATCTGTATCCTGTCTTGTGCCTAGATTCTGGCAGACTTCTGGAGTCCACAGGCTGGATATGGGGAAAGCTCTGCCAAGTAGACTGTGTCCCCACATTGTCTTTCCCCAGGGCAGGCAGCCACTGTGGCTTTCCTGTGTTCAGTGGGAACTTGAAGGATTTCAGGATTCACAGAATTAACCTAAACTCAGCTCTCAGATCCAGAGCCCAAATCTCTACAGGAAACCAAGGATTTGGGATGGGTTCCCAAGGTTCACTCTGCCAGATGCAAAACTTGAATGCTTTAAATATCCTAGTGGCCTTCCTGGTGGAGTTGTCCTGCAATTATTGACCCTGATAGTATCACTCAGCATCTGCAAGGTCCTCATGAGCATATTTTGCTTGTGAAATAGCAATTTGCTTCTTGAATCTCTGTTTCATGTATTGCACTTGGCCATGCTACTTAGGGGCACATTTCAGATCGGACTTCAGTCCAGTGAGCATAAATAATCATTATTATGTGGAAAGCTATTTGTCTAGGTATTAACCAACTGTAAAATCAGAAAGAGCCCTTGTATGCTGTGCTCTTCTGTTGCACTCTTACATTAATAGCATCACTACTCCTTGAAAAGAGCTACTACTCCCATGAGGCCCAGAGCTATCAACTGTAACAAACAAATACATAGCACAGATGTATACCCAAAGAATCTATTCGTACAAACATACATAGTTATCTGTAATGGGAGGTCATATATATGTAATGGGAGAGGCAAAAGGGGAGAGAATATGCAGGATGAGAGTTATTGAGTATGCTATAAAGTGACACAAGAGTCTGCATCTTTTCCTCTATTGGGCAGATCTTTCATAAGAGAATTCACAAATTAAACTAAAAAGACTCAGTAGGAAAAAAAATGTTTTTTAAAGAGACTGTGGTAGAGAAATTTGATTTTGTTTTTGTCATCGTGTTGTTTTTGGAATTTCCAGCTCTTATCTCGAGAAAGAAAAAATAAATTAAAAAGAAAGGAATAAGAGTAATTAAAAAAAAAAAAAAAAAAAAAAGTAGATCCACTGACCAAGAGGAATAGTCTAAAACAATTTCAGAAAGATATAGTTTGACCTATATTTTCCATGTAAATGCAGTTCACTTCCTATTGCATCTTGAGACGCATGACTGACACTTGCTCAGATGTAAGCCCTGAGAGAACCATGAGAGTCTGGTCATTCAGAGCACCGGAGAAGTGAAAAGTACGTTTCCTTATGGAGTTTTTTGATGTGTATTGATAATACACCATAAAGCTTTCACATGGTGAAATTACTATTAAAAAAAAAAAAAAAAAAAAAAAAAAAAAGTTCCTACAGAAACAAATTATTCAGAGTTTTCAGAATTTACCTAAGGAGTTTAGGCATGAGGGGAAAAAGTCGCAGACTGGATCATCCAGAGACCACTTAAATCTCTTCCAGATCTCAGACCTACAGGGTGCAGGGTGCAGGGCACCGGCTGCCGCAAGGAGCATGAAGGATGGCAGGAAAACATGTGCAGCTTTTCCACCCTCATCCTGGAGCCATGGTGAGAAACTGGAGGCAGTCATCTGCAGCCAGCACCGCAAAATAAAGCACGTGGCCTTCTGGACAGCCTGTGTGAGCAGGTGCAGAGCTGGGCTCCCACTTCTGCTGCCAAACCGAGGACGTTATTCTGCCTCGTGAGAAGGAAAGATGGTTAGTCCCTCAAGAGCTGGGGGTTCCTGTCTATCCTATCGGAATGGGATATTTTTCATCCAGACACAAAACTGCAAATCTCAGGTGCCTTTGGGCAGTCTCAGCTGCTTATTCAGTCACGACCTCCACTAATTTCATTAAGCAGTAAAGGCTGCAGGATTCCCACAGGGCTCTAATGAAGAGGCTTCAGAGAATGAGCAGTTTTTTAAGGAATGTAAGGAAATTGCTCTGTGTAGATGGTTTTAACAGTTTTATTCTCCTGTGCCTTCTCCACGCAAGGAATGCCCGGCTGGGCGAGAGGGTTCCCGGCGCCAGCGGCTGCCCTGGGGCAGGGCCACGAGCTGCCCGTGGGACAGGTCCGGGACACGTCCGCTCGGCACCGGAGCGCAGGGAGGAGCCGGGCCTGGAGCCGGGGCAGGAGCTAGGGCCGCAGCCAGGGTTGGAGCTGGAACCAGGCCTGGAGCCAGAGCAGCAGCCGGGGCTGGAGCCGGGCATGGAGCAGGGGTCGGGGCTGGGACCGGGAATGGAGCCGGGGCTGGAGCCGGGAATGGACCGGGGGACGGGCCTGGGACCAGGAATGCAGCCGGCACCGCTGTGGCGTCACGGGGCAGCCCCAATGGCCCCCGGCTGGTCAGCGGTGGGGCCCGGGTGCGCAGAGTGGCGTGGGGGTTAGGGGGTGGCACAAGCAGCAGGGCTGGGGGGTGCCCGGTGGACTCTGATTGTCTCAATTTGAAAAGAGATTGAAGAATTTGCCACTATGATGACAGTTTGGAGAATAAATGTTGAAAGGTGGATCAGTGTTCACCAGTTTTGCTTTCTCTAGTTTTCTTTGTGGTAGTTAGTAAACACTAACCCTCCTACTTTTAATAAAGATCTATTCATACCGATTTTTAAAGGCTATATGTATCTGAATGGCAAGTTTCAGCTCTCCCAGGAATTCTTCTGAGTATTCCATAAACCAGGGCTTCTGCCCCAGCCACAGGGGGAGACAGGGTCATCAAAGCACTGAAGTGCAGAAGGCAAGCCATAGGATGCCACCAAAGCAGCATGCATGATCGAAAGCTCTTCCTTCGCTCTTTCGCTGACTGGGAAGAGCCAAAGGCTTTCCCTTGGAAAGAGGAATTCCAGACCGACAACATAGGTGTGTTACACCTGCAGTAGGGGCTGCCTGTACAGCCCAGCCCCAGTCACATGTATCCAGATTTCAGGGCTGAGTTGCAATGTTGCAAAAGAAGTCATTTGTTCATATATCTGACTCCTGAAATGGCTTACAGAGCATCAGTCATCACAGCACCTTGGCTTCATATGCAGATGTATGACTGATAAATCTTTTCTTGTGCTAGAGTTGCTACTGTTTTAATCTGGAGCTGGTCGGTAGCAAAGTACTGCAGAATATAAATTGTAGACATCTGCAGGTGATGATTGTTTGCAGCTAACTGTAAGCATGATGTATTCTCAGGCCTGGAAAAAATACTCATTTGCTTTTTGAGTACAGTTACAGTTTCTGGGGCTATTCTGAGGTAATTCATCAAACAATTGAACAGGACTGTAAAACCTCAAGTTAGTCTAAAAGAACTGTAAAGATGACCTCAGCACGTGTAATTTTCCTTGATTTTCCTGTTGGTTCAGGCATGTACAGGGAGGGCACGGACAGTCATCTGCCTTCTAGTGAGAGCCCTACTCCTCTTTCTATAGAGGAGGAAGAACACGGTAGAGAAAGTGAGAGAGACCCTAAGGTTTGAAGGAGAAACCTAACCCTGAACCACCTTCTGGAACAGGATTGTTTCCTGCCTCCAAGGAGATTATCTGCTACAGCCATTGTGAATAACTCACATTGCCTGGAGGACAACACAGAAAAGGGCAGGAGCTGCTATTGAAAACTTGCTACTCACTCAAGGGAAGAAGATGTTTCCCACATTGCTGAGCTGAGATGCAATGTTTACTAATAGCATCTCCCTTAAATAATTCAAGTAGATTTGAAGAAACAATTGAGTAATTTAGCAGTAATTGTTGTGAGATGATTATGACGGTAACTATAAAATCACAGAGAAAATATAAAAATAGAGTAAAACTGCATGTTCTTAATGCAGATTTGTAACAAGCTTAGTTTTAGGTGCCTGTAGTTCAAAAGTGATGAGGATTGGATGTTTATCTACAGCATTTCTACAGTTTTATGCTGTTCCTGTCTATCCTAAAGCAGCAAACTGTGAGGATGCAAAAGATGTTTCAGACACCAACAAAAACCTGGGACAATAGGAAAGAGAATTCTTGAGAATGTTGAAAATAAAATGGAGAAACCTGTAAAGAAAGAAAGGGGGAAAATGTGATGGTATAATGAAAGAGGAGCTGCAGTGAAACATCTGATGAAATATAAAAGACTCTTAGTAGGGGAAAGGCAGAGAAGAGCAAAGAATCTGGAGAAATAACTGCAATTTTACATGTTCTTTGTCTCTCTTTCCTATTTATTATGTGCCTAAGTTCCTTAAAAGGGTTTTCTTTGGACTTTATCATTTAGAATATTGTACACTATATACCAGCTCACCTATTACTTTGCAAAGGTAAAGAATCTCCAGTGAAGCATCATTTTATACACATTTTATATGGCAAATTAGCAAAACATTTTATTTCACTAAGGCTGAAACATATTGTTTTATACTCTTTTGTTTAAGCTGGAAGGACAAAATCAAAACAAAATATTCATTCATTTTCGTTTTAAAATATTGAGTAAATCTATTTCCACCCATGAAATATTTGATTTTACCCAATCAGTATTTTGTAATGGGAAAAAAAAAAAAAAGGTTTTTGGAAATGTTTTTTATCAGTTGTAATGCTGTGTGAGAGACAGGAATTAAATTCTTGAGCTTAAAATAGCTTGTAGTTGACAGGTAAAATTATCATTGTGCCTATAGAGAAATATAGGGCTATCCTTGATAGCCATCTGGGATACAGATAGTGGCATAGAATGCAGTATAAGATGGAAAAAAAAATCTGAGATTAAATAGTGAGTAAGGAGGTAAAAACATGCTGAAATATGGCAAGCAGTGTTTGTTTAGATTAATATTAGCATATTTAACTATTTTAAACATCATGTTATATCTCTGATCTTCAAGTCAGCATTGTGGGTCCTCAGCTGCCCTGAACATCATCTAAGATTTCTGCAGCAGGTAGCTAAGAAGAATAAGTCTGCTGCAATTAGGTTTACATTTATTTCACAGGAATTTTACCTGTATCAAAAATATTTTAGGGAATCACAAGCTGAAAGTGGTTGAAAACCAACTCATCTACACTATGCCACAGTGACAGACACTGATACATCTTTTACTGAGAACTGAGAATAGGATAGCAACACACATGGAGACCATTACCACATTATACACCATAATAATCCCATGTAGGATTTTTTACTCCAGTAATGTTTTACATCAAACAGTAGAAGGTTCCATCATCAGTAAATAAAATCAGAATATAGAGTACAGGAAGTGACATAGAAGTTAATGAGAATAGGTTTTGAGAAGATGTTAGATAGAGAAAAGCAGACAGTTACCGAGTTTCCTTTGGTGACCTATCTTCTACAAGAGAAAAATATTATCTACCGTTATCTGCATCATAAATCAAATGTTAACTTTTTTTTCTGTAATGAAATAAAAACAAAGACATTCTAAAAGTCAAGATTAAAACATAGTAGAGAATGTATTTAATAGCAATAACAATTTTCTATTGTATCCCAAATTATTATTTACACAAATAGTATGTATATTACATATATTCTTTAAAATTGTGAGGAGTACAGCAAAATAATTCCTATCTACTTATAAATTAACTAGATTATAGTAATGACCACCTACCTTTAATGAACAGGGTAACTATGAAGTCAATTCACCATACAAAATTAATGAAATAAAACAGATATGGTCCTTTATAAATAAAAATGTTCTGCAAGTTAAGTCTAGTGTTTAAGGAAAATGGTCAATATAAAAACAAAAGCAAAACCAAATAAAATAGTTACTTCAAATTTCACATTTTAAGACCAAAAAAGGGGTAATCCTGATGCATTAAAATATCAAAATACCCTCCTGGAATTTAAATTACTTTTACTCTTTCTAGCTGTAACTTCTTTGCCTCATATAGCACAGAATGCTCTAACTTATAGTAGGAATAGAGGAAAATGCAAGGAATGAATCAGAGACACAATAAAACTTGAGATTTATACTAGCAAGCAAAATATAATTGTGCTATGAACACCTGTATTAAAACAACCCAAGTGCCAGAAATGATAGCGACTTGTGGAATTACATCCTGACTCAGACGAAAATGTTCTTAAATGGAACTACACAAGTATTGATTTAAAAAGGACTACTTACATGAATCAGCTGAGTATGATTTGTCCTACAGCATAGCTGGCAGAAAATTCACCCCTCAGGAAACAACTGCATGTCATGCTGCCAACTTCAGCTTCATATTGAAAACTGTACTAATTATCTAAATAAAACTATGTCTTCTGTTTGTCTTTTGTCTTCTTGCCCAGTCTGCAGCAATTGGTGATTTTTAGTTCTGGGGAGGAAAAAAAATATTTCTAAAAGATTTGCAGAATGTCTTGATTGCATTGCTGCATTAACACCCTTTATAGTTAATGTACTTCTTTTTCTAAAAGTGTTAGACAAGTGTTTTGATGAAAAACATATTGTGCACTATTACTTACTAACTCAGTAGAGGAGACAGCTGTCAGTGGGCTTCTTGGGCTTCAGTCTGTCCTAAAATCTCATGTCCCTCATTATCTAGTGGCTCTGGGAAGCTACTCTTTTAGAGCCCCACAGAGCAGATTGATGGGGTGCCCGAAGTCTAGGCAAAAGTTAAGTATTCGTCAATATTTTTGATAAGTCAGATCATTCAGTCTTGTTTCATCTATTGCTTGTCTTGTATTAAACCAGGTCTTGGCATCTATCCTGCTACAACAGCAAATGCCCCAGATGGATTTCAGATTCTGCTTTCCAAAATTTAGTACCCTGAACTGGAATTCAGCTGACTTCTACTGAATCCGTTTATATTTTTTCTTCTATCAGTATTCTATCCATCTTTTCCTTGTCCTGTGCCCACACCACCTGTTAATCCATCTGTGCTGTTTCTGTGTCTGTTGCTTACATCTCATGCTTTACTTTACTAGCATCCAGTAGCTCTTCATCTGTAAATGAAGCCTGCTGCTTTCATCCTGCCAAGCATGTAAACCCCTCTCCTAATTTATTCTCTTTCCTTATCATTATCCTTCTCCCTCTGAGGTCAGGCAGGCTGAGTAAGCTAATATTCTGATGAAAACATGGTTCTCCCACATCATTGCCCTTGGGAGAATGAAACCAAAACACTTCCCAGAGGTTCCCCACACTCCTGGGTTGTTCTCTGCAAGATACCTATGTGTTCCCTTACTGCCAAGCTCCTTCATTTTAAGAAGACTAGTACTACACAGTGCCCTTCCTCGTGCCTGAACTCCCTAGTTCCTCCATGACAAACAGGACTGTCTGTAAGTGCCATACCTTTTTCTGTGTCCACCCTCCTTGACTCTGCTGTTCCCTTTCTCCTTTTCTTACTCATTCCTTACATTCATTACACATGATAAGATCCCTCTTCCCTCCCACCATTAGCCTCCTTTGGTCAAGTCTGAACAGTCCCAGCTCTCTCAGCCTCTCTTCATTTGAGAAATGCTCCAATCCCTTAATCTCCATAATCCTTCACTGGATTTTCCCTCTACATCCAGGTCTTTCCTGTCCTGGGGGAGCCCAGCATTCAACCCAGCACTCCAGGTGCAGCCTCACCAGTGCTGGCCTGCAACACTCTTCCTAATGCAGCCAGGATGTTACTGACCTGCTCTGAGAGCGCTTACTGGCTCACTCTGAACTCATCCATAAGGACCTGCAGGTCCTTTCTGCCAAGCTACTTTCCAGCTGGCCAGCCCTCAACCTGGTGCATAAGATTATTTCTCTCCATACCAGTGGCTCCTGTTTCTCCCGTGTATCTCTTTATCCCATCCAGTGTTAATGAAATCACTGTCGAATGACAGTAAAGCACAGGATGTATGAGTGGTGATAAGTAGATAGAGATATGCTAGAAATTTTCATCTAGATCTGGAGGTCATCAGGAATTATGGCAGCTGAAATCCAGTAACAGATATATGTGATCCCTCTGTTTCACTTTTGCTTTTCCAGGAATCGCCTAAGGTTTTGGATATCGATGCCAAAGGCTGTGTAATTCTGCAATTGCTCAGAAGTCCTATTCAAAACTATTGTCTTGCAAACAGAACAGAAATTCCAGAATGGTTGATAAGATAGTTTCTGTTCCTGTGCCACAGGCACATCCTTACATTGTGAGGTGACTTTTTGACACAGTAATTAAACTAGCAGTTTCCCCATGACATTGCAACTGCTGAGCCATTTGGGACCTAACGATAATAGCATTATTTTCTTGGCAAGTGGTCAGAAGAACAATGCCAAACAATTAGAAATCCTGTGTGGAGATGAGACAGAGGTCACTGAACTACAAGGTCACCATTATACTTTTAGATACGTATGCATGTTTCCATCTCCTATACCCACATGATGAAATGTAGACTCTAATTTCTTAACCTGATTTTGTTCCTTTTAACAATAAACAATATCTAAACATAATACTACCTATCAGACATTAAAAGAACACATACACACACAGAAGAAACATATGTTCCTCATTTTCTCGCTGTTATCTTAACATTTGCATCTTTTACAGAGCTGAGTTCCAAGCATGAGAACATCATCATCATCTATGCCATTGTACCTTGACAATAGTTTGCTTGTGATAGAATCACAGAATCATAGAATCACAGAATGGTTGAGGTTGGAAGGAACCTCTAGAGATCATCTAGTCCAACCCCCCTGCTCCAGCAAGGACACCTAGAGCACGTGGCACAGCATCGCATCCAGGCGAGTTTGGAAGATCTCCAGAGAAGGAGACTCCACAACCGCTCTGGGCAGCCTCTTCCAGTGCTCTGTCACCCTCACTCTCAAGAAATTTTTCGTTAAATTCTTGTGGAACTTTTGGTGCTTCAGTTTGTGGCCGTTTCCTCTAGCCCTATCAGCAGCCACCACTGAGAAGAGGCCGGCCCCATCCTCCTCACTGCCTCCCTTGAGGTCCTTATAGACACTGATCAGGTCTCCCCTCAGCCTTCTCTTCTCCAGGCTGAACAGGCCCAGCTCTCTCAGCCTTTCCTCATAGGGCAGATGTTCCAGGCCCCGGATCATCCTCGTAGCCCTGCGCTGGACTCTCTCCAGCAGCTCCACGTCCCTCTTGAACTGGGGAGCCCAGAACTGGGCACAGGACTCCAGGTGTGGCCTCACGAGGGCTGAGGAGAGGGGCAGGATCACCTCCCTCAATCTCCTGGAGACTGTCAAGTCTAGACTGTCCCTGTGGACTATTCTGTTGTGTGTTTTCAGGTGATCAAGTACCAAAAATAAAGAGAAAGCTGTAAAACCCATGAGCTTCAAGCTTGAAATTAGTCACAAATAAAAGATACATATATGCCTTCAAAATACTGGAAGAAATCAAGAGTTTGATTTTAACTAAGTTCTTTTTTTTTTTTTTTTTTTGAATATCTCCACAGGTGATACTGCTCAGTCTGTAGTTACTTTGCATCTCATCTTTTGTTGCTGTTTCCTATAAGCAAGAAGTCCAGTAGGAGTTCAAATTCAGCAGCAGAAGGCACTGTACAAAGGCTAAAACGACAGTCCCAGAAGACAATGAAGGCTATGTAATACGCTAGAAAATAAAAATACTCAGAGTCCCTGTTTGGAGTTGGTCTCCATCTCCAATTCATGACGTCAAACTGTTGAGTTTTGAGACTCTTCTCCTAAGAAATAATCACGTTATTCTGCATAGCTTATTTTGCTATATTTAGTAGCCATCATTTCTATACTCTAAGTATTTAAGTATCCAGTCTGTTCATTCTCTGCATGTATCACAACATAACTTACTTTCCTTCCCTGATGCTTTGTACCTCAGCGGGTATTTAGCAGTTGTAAGGTCCATAATTCCAGTTGCAGCAACGTGATTCCAGATAATGATGCCTCCTGCAGCTCTCTCTTCTCCTGCAGTTTTTCCATTTGGAAAAGGCACAAATGGCTCAATTTATTGTAAAAATTATGCTTAGCATCCATAGCTGCCCAAAGATTAAGTTTCTATACAGACTGTTTTGCATTAAATACATTGGTAATATAAGAACTACCTTTTTGTGTTAGAATCATAGAATCATAGAATAGATTAGTTAAAGTTAAAACCTGATGGAAAAAAAGGGAAATTACTTAGAAATGAATGACTTAGAATGACTTAGAAATGAAACTCTAAATGTAATTAGAAAGGCTGTGGAACTAGTTAAATGACCCAAGCAAGGGCAGAACCAAAGAAAATAAGAACACACAGCATATATGTACATAGAAGCAGTGACCTTGAGAACAAGGAGACATAGTCCTGGAAATAGATTCAAGAGAAAGTCTTAAGTCAGGATCTTTCTGAAACTGCCACCAGTTTCGGCACTTGTGATATTCTCTCGTGTTTTGGGTAGCAGGATATTCTTTGTAAATGTACAGTTACACTAAGCCTTTTTAAAGATTTTCGTTTGAGTTTGTTACTCAGTTGTTGTTTTGCTTTTTTTAACTAGTACTAATATGATTTTGGTTAGTTGCATGAGGTAAAGAGAGACTCTACAAACATTAATTTAAGAGAAAAGACAGGGAAGTTTAAAATCAATAAAGCTTAAAACAAGGCATTAAAAACAAATGACAAACAAAATATTATTTCTGTGCTATGAAAACACAACAGTGGTTGCTCCTCAGGATAGAAATCAGTAAAGAAGAAAAGTCATATATCTTAATTATATTCACCCTTTTTAAAATTGAGTCCATGTAACACTTTAAGTTAGTTTGTAATTCAGTCCATTTCTAAATTTTCTTCTTTATTTAACAGCATTTGGACTTCACTACTTCTCAAAAGCACAATAAGGTCTTTGTTTTCTCTTTATATGAGAACACAATTCCTCTATTGAAAAAAAAAAAAGGTTATTTCATTCCATAGATCCTAAATATGCTCATGTTTAAAGTGATTCCTAAGCTATTTTTTTTTACAGCTCCAGAAGGACATTTCTCCCTTAATTAAAAATTCAGCATTCATATATGGTACAGCCAGGCTTGCTTTTGTCTGGGAATTTATTGAGTCTTTCAATTAGCCTAAATGTCTAGCAATGAAAAAATTAGTTAAAATTTTTGCTAGACAATTATTGTAGATTAGATTTGGATTATGATTTCATTAAAAGAAGTGTGGGTGAGTCAATGACTACCCAATTTCAAGTTCAGTGAGTTTCAGTTAATTGGTTAGCCTTTCAGAGTTCACAGTAAGAATAAAAAGCGTACTTTTTTTTTTTTTTCCTAGGCTATGATGTATTTTCAACCTATTAAAGAGAAAGAACTTAATGATTTGAAGAGGACTGGATGTCCAGTCATCTCAGAATGGCTTTATTTACTTTGATAATAAGGATATATATCAAAGAGAAGAAAATAAGGTTTCAGGTGGGAAATACCCCAACTGTCATAAAGAAATCACAGGCATATATCCCAGTAAGAAAGTCTCTGAAAATAAGAGCCTGTTTGGTGTTGGTATATGCAAATATAACTAGTGCGTGCTGATTCCTACTTCTTTTCGTATGAGCACAATTAGGCTTTAACTGCTGAGTGATTTCAGGTTTCTGTGACCATCTAGTGAGGTATTACAAGACTAATTTAATAAATAAATCTATGTCTGAAATTGACTGGCCATTTTCTGCACATTAAATTAGCAGAGTTTTCATATGGTAGGATACTGGGTAGACAAATTACTTAATGTGTAGAAAACTGGCTAAACTGCCAAGATCAAAGGGTAGTGGTTAAAAGATCAAAGTTAAATGCCAGATAATTGTAAGTGGAACTCTTTGGAAATCAATGTGGGGTCCAGTACTATGCAATACTCATTAAACCATCTAGATGATGGGATTGAATGAACCCTCACCAAGTTTGCAGATGGCACCAAACCTGGAGGAGAAGTAGATATGTCTGAGGGAAGAGGCAGCACACAGTTGGACCTTGACAAGATGAAGACTGGCCAGCAAGAGTTGTATGAGGCTTAATAAAGATAAATGAGAAGTCCTACACCTGCACATGAATAATCCCAAGCAGCAGTGTAGGTTGGGGTCTGATGGGACATGGGGTAACTCTACTGAGAAGGCTCTGGGTGTCCTGGTACGCAGATGTCCTGCACAGGGAGTTCAAAAGTCTGTATACTTTCTCTGAGGCACGTATACAGGTATGTCATTGGCGTCAATAGCAGCAGTAGATATTAGTCATTCCAGCAAGTGGAGGGTAAATTTGTTATTCTTTGGCAATAACATGGGAACAACTGTGGCCTGTTACCTGTCGAAACTCAGAAGTGATGCCTTCTGATAATGGTTCTGAAAGGAGAAAACAAGTAACACCAAGGAATGAGTGGGACAAAGAGCATAAGGGAGAGAAAGAGAAGCACTGCAGGAAATGGTAATGAATCTACATGTAATATCTGTTCCATGTGTTACATAATCCAAATGCAAATAGACTGAAATGAAGATAGACAATATGCCACTTTGGAGATTTAGCTGAATAAATGAAAAACTGTGGGCCTGGAGTAAGTATCTTAGTATATCACTTAATGTCTTTAAAATCAAAATGAGGATCGACATTTCTGTCTGAACCAAGCCAATTAGTCAGCTAACCTTATAAATCACAATTACTTTTCTGACTTGGAGCAGACATTCCTTAAATTAACAGGATTAGGGATAGCTCCACTAGATATAATAGTTTCAATTCACCTATGCAAACAGAGGAATGTTTTGCAAGGAGTAAAAGGTGAATGTCAAAAGATCTGGAAATTCAGCTTAGTTTAAATAAACTCTTAAATTTAAAACACATCTGAATTACAGAACTTCCTTAAAGTAAAATATATGTCCTGAAACAGCTTTCCTTGTTTTATCTGACTTGGCCTTCAGGGCACCTTATTTTCAGTCCTTTGGATAAGGGCAGTCATATATTGCATTCAAAAAAATAATTCTAATGTTGTGAACTACATATTTCTTACATGTAAATTATGCCTTTCCTACTCATTAGTAGATTCTTCTAAAGCAAAGTAATGGAAATTACTGGCTTCCGTGGTGTGTGATATGGTTTTGCCCTCCTCCTTCATAATTCCCTCCTCTTTTTTATTATGTATGAGTTTTGTTTTAATTAGAAATTCTATTGGATTATAAAATATGAGCATAATTATTCAAATCAATTCTACACTAGGAGACAGTATTACCTCTTAGGCATCTGTAAGGCCAACTGTGATTCAGATATGGTATTGCTGACATATGTATGTATCCTTTCTGCAAGTGAGATCCAAAATTTCTGACAGGAAACATTCAACCATTGGAAAGTGTGAAGGAATAAAAGTTTGCAGAACTTTAAAGGCTTCTGAACTCAGCACAGTATCTCAGAAAGGATAATTACACAGATTTTAGAGCATATTAACACTGTTGGAACTGTACTGATTTATACCATCTGAGAGCTACTTCTTGCCTCACATGTAAGTTAAATTTTGATAGTGAATCAAAAAGCTGTGATATATAGTGTGGTTCACTGGTACAGTTGAAGTTGCTATATATGATTACTATACTTTGGAAATCACATGGACACAAAAAATTTGATGATATGTGACGCTTTTTAATCATAGCTGAAGCTTTGTTGTATCCTCGTTTAAGATGTGTATGATCTTACCCACAAAGAGATGAAAGTATGCACTGCCTTTATATCAAAGAAAGGAATTAAAAATAGCCAAGAGCAAGACATCACTTCAGTAGATGAAGTACTGAGTAGATCTAAATATTTTCAAATACAAAAGGAAAAAAGTAGATTAAGTTGAAAATGGCACTTCATCAGAATCTGTATCTTCTTTGTGAACATGTTTACTGAATTTCATTAAAAAAAGGCAGGGGGGAAGAATTTTAGTTTGCTATGGAGTAAATTCACTTTGTTATTGCTGTGAAAATTTTAGATTTTAAGATATCCTATGGCAAGGAATGAAAAAAAAAAAATAATCAAAGAGTTTAATTTAGAAAATTTGAAAATAAATTGACCCTGGATACGCTTGGCAAGCATCTAGACATCTTTCTCCTTCCTAGAGGTACTGGCTTGACAGGCCTTTGAATACCTAGAAGTTTGGGGAGCCACAGATGCCTAGAAGATTGGTTTGTGAAATTCTGTCATAGGTCGGTTGGAAGAGATTTGACTTCTTGATTTAGCTAAGCTTCTTCAGAAGGGAACCACAATTGCTTGACCGCAGTGGTGTGGACCATTAGTTTTCATATATTTTATATACTCTTTCCACTGGAATTGGGAAGTAAGCTTGACATCACCTGATTGACATTAAGTTTCATAATCCTGAGAACAACAGGATTCAAGAGGACCTTGAAAACCTTGAAAAAAAGTCCCGAGTAATCTGAAAACGCTAAGACATTGAAAATTCTGCAGTTTTTCATTATAGGGGTGTGCTTAGGAAGACTGCACTGTAGTACAAAGTCAGAAATCCTCAAATCCCTCGAGTTCTTCACCTGATTTGTTTTGCAGATTATGGTTGCCCTGGAACTGCAGACTCTACAATTTCAAGTTCTTCAGCAAATCACTAATAAAACTAGGAGAAAAGGAGACATATATTTCATTGAAAGTTCAGTAACTATCACATTAGTATGAAGGAGTTAGATTTAGAAAAGCCATTTTCTCAAAATACTTCAATCAGATTTAAAGACATTAGAATTAAGGCCAGATATTTGTTTTTTTTTTTCCTGAGACAGAAATATGGGCAATCTAAAGGTTATAGGAACACAGAAACGGTTATGTGAGATTGGTTTAAGGAAAAAAGCATAACATTTGATATCTTGTCCAAAATTACTGTTGCTTGGCTGCCCTCCCTGAGAGTCATACAACTGTCAAATCACTTTCTAAATCTTAAATTCTTGTATTTAAGGGTTTACTGTTCAGGATTAGCAGAGGCAACGAAGAGAATGCAGTCCCACAACAAAAAAAAAAAAAAAAAAAAATTTTTTTTTTTTTTTTTTTATAACTTTCGTGATGTAGTTTTTATCCTTTCTTGTTCCCTTGCTGCAGAATGGGCACCAGTATCTACTTTTGTTGCATCTTATCCTGGGGTGGGCTGCCTGCATACTGTATTCCAGCTGAGGCCATGCTATTGATTTATGCAAAGGCGTTAGTGTACACCTTGTGCTAAACATCAATCCTTACAAATGCTGATATCTTAGCAGGTGATTTTTAAAAGGATTTATTTGAGCTCTCTGCGTGACACCTGGCTCCCTTTCCTGAGTTGCCACAGTCAGTCAAGAACTCCTGTAAGGAAAACTAGTAGTTCACGTTTTTTATCCCTCTAGGACAATTTAATTTACATGCACCAACACTTGTTTCACCTGCCACTGTGTAAACCTTTCACCTAATTTAACATAAGCCTAAGTTTCTCACAGTAGCCTATTTCTCACAGTACTCCCTGATCTCAGTTGTCTAAAGATAATTGTTTTATTTGGAACTGTGTCTAGCTCACATCCAATTCTTTTCCAAATTTTTTTTTTAATGCAAGTGTTATAAAGGCCAAGAAACCCAGTGAATATTGAATTACTCTCCTACACATATTGAATCATGCTGCTATAGATTTGCTTTAGAACACAGACCATATAGTCTTACATTCTGCATTCTGTTACTTGGTCAGGTTCTAGAAAAAAAATATTATGTCTCTTCCGAGGACCATTTAGCTCTTTCACAGATTTCTGTGAAGGATTTTGGTAAAAGTCTTTGGAAATTAGCTTGAATTCTGAAAGAGTTTTCCTTATTTACTTCATTTTTACTATATTCAAATAATTCTCAGAGATAAAGATTCTTCTACACTGAAATATTCATTATTTATATTAGATCTAGAAATCTTGCTTTCCAAACAGAAATTGCCTGGGTTTCTGAGACGTCTCAGTAGAAGTTGAGTTACTTTTCATGAAAGATGTACTAATATGGTGCAGTGTTGCACTAGACATCTATGAAATGGAAATGCATTAGTATCTTGCAAAGAGATTTGCCAGGTCAGATTATGTTTCTCGGGAAACTTAAAAATCAGTGTTTGGCATTGTTATGATTCTGTAATGTGTCATGTAAGTCATAAAAATGTTGACCAATAAAATAATAAAGGAATATTAAATTGGGTACATACATTAGAAAACTGAATAAAAGTTATAAAAGAAAACCAGGGAAGGCTTCTTACTATAGGATTGGCTTTCTAGTATTTGACATTCATCTGCAAATCCAAGTTTACCCTATCAATTAGCAAGTTTTTTACTCTCAGAATGATTAGTTTATTTTAGAACTGTGAAGTATGTTAAACTTAGATTTTGTTTCCAGCATGCAGCTGTACTTCCTACAGTAATTTTAATAACTTTAATATAACTGACTAAATAGATATTCCTTATCTCTACTTGCCAATAAATATGAAGGTATTGTAAAGTGGAACAGAGTAACTACTGCTTGGACAGTTTCCCAGTGCGAATACCAAGAGAATAGACTTGTTCATTTCTTCTGCTCTATAACTCTTTTTCAACAGCAATAACTATCCAGATCAAAAGGCTACCTCATTTTATTCATATCAAAAAAAGAATGACAGTGATCCATTAACAAAGTGATTGCCACTACTGTGGATCATTACCAATGATACACTACTATTCTTTGAACTTAACCAATATTGCATAGTGTTTTGCCTTGTAAATACCCACAAGGGAAGGCCGACTGCACTGCTCATTGAGTAAAACACTAACTTTAGTGAGATGTTGAAAAATGCCATTGAAAGGCTCTTCTTCACAGAGGACAGTTGACTTCAACTACAAATCTAAAAATATATCTTGAATGATATATAATATATCATTTTCCCAGTCCAAGAATCTGACCACATTATAACGTCTTTTGCTTTCAGCTTGGGCCACAGGTTACCTTTTCACATGATCTTTCAGAAATACTTGAATAATAAGAAACTTGAATTTGCATATTCTGCACAATCTCTATAGATTGAATGTAGCTATGGCAAAATCCACTGCTAATTAGTATTTTTGGAATAGAATATTCACTTCTGACTAAGCATCACTACATTCCCAGAAGAGGAAAATCTGTAAGTGGCAAAGAGGAAGGAGATAAAAGACTTCAGAATTTACTAATTTGCCTTCCAATTTAAATCTTTTTTTTTTTTTTTTTTTTTTTTAACATCAATTAGGACAATTAGGAGAAAATCCCAGTTGGCATCTAAAGATTTATAGAGTAGATTTACTGCAACACTTTCTTTTTCAAGGAACTTAAAAGGATTGTATTGATTATGTAGCATCATGATGAACTAATTCTATGGAAAATGAGAGCAAAAGTAGTTAAAAGTTTTCAGTAAGCAAGGAGAAATATTATTGGAATAAATGTTAGATTTTAATTTGTATATTAATATCTCCTTTGAAAAAGTGAAAATTGTAATCTCCAGAAGTACTTTTATAGATTTGTGATAAATCATTTCTGGCAGGAATAATTCTGAAAGCTACATCCTAAAAGGTGATGAAAAGAAAGCTTAGGCAATTGTCCTGTTGCTTCTAGAAGTTAACTCACTCCACCCATTCCTGTCCCTCCCACACAGCCCCATCCACTGTTTAGTTTTGGTGATGAATTCAAACAGATTCCAACAGGTGGGAAATTGTTTCATATTTGCCTCTCATATATGCTGGGAATTTTTAAAAAGAGATGCCAGCAGTTCCTGTAGAAAGTCACAGATAAATGTCTTCAAAAAGCAAAGTGGTGAGATTTATTTTCAGTTCCTGCTTTGCCAGTTAAAGAAACAACCCAAGGAAGTAAGGTGAAGTCCAAACAAGTCCAAAACAATACAAAGATACTCACTAATGATTTCTGAAAGAGAATATATTGGAAACTCACAACCACACACAGGGCTGGGTCACTATATTCCATCTTATATTTAACAGTTTACTGCCAATACTTATAAAACTTTTGGAAAATATTTTGCAGACATCCTTCATAATTGCTCGTCTGCTTCTGTGTTTTCTACAAGATCATATCTTTCAATTTTTAAACTTTTAGAAAATGGCAAGTCATTCAGAAGTACGAATAATTACTGAAAAAAAAAAAGGCTACATTATTTTGAAAAGCTGCATTGCAGGCTGGATTTGGCACCATCCTCCACTGAAGCCTATGATAAATGGTAGATGATAATGACCAAAACATTGCTGATCTCAGTTCTAACTCTTTCATGCTTTGTAATTACTCTGTACTCCATAAGCTTTGCTTTCTGCATAATTATTGATATCTTCATTTTCCAAAGATAGAAATGTGACTTAGAATTTAAATGAGTTTCTGAAGTTTACACTACCGGCTGAAGGTCATAACCACTGGACTGGAATGCAGATTTTTTAAATGCATTTACATTACTTCAAAATCTAAGCCTGTCTAATTTATTACTGTCAATAGGATGAAACTCCTCCCCTCCAAAACCCATTTAATGAATTGGAATAACAGAAGATGGAGATGTTCAATTGACAGAGGCATGAGGTCTGCTAAACTGGGCAGAAAATAATACCCTTATAGAAAGTAGGTAAGAGGAAAATGGAAGCTAACTGACATTAAAAAAAATGTCAAATTTGAAACACATTTCTATGTCTCACATACATAGCACCGAGAACATAATCTCAAACAGAATGACAGATGTCAAGACAGGTCCCAAAGTGGTCCAAGTAGTAAACTGCCTCAGGCAATCAGTGTGATTTTGGGGGCACTGCTTCCCATTAGCAATTTTCATTGAAAGATAGGTACAAAAACAAGGACCATGTAGAGGACTTCTTATTGGGATGAATCAGAATTGCATTTTTCTAAATTGATACATTGCATTCTTTCCTTTCAGCCTTAACAGGACAAATACCAACTCAAATCGCTATTCATTTGCTTTTTGATGAATGAGTTACTGATCTAAGCATAACTCAGATAGATGGGGATCATCACACAAAGTCCATTATCACAGCAGGTATTAATTATCAGATTAAGGATAAAGTAAAAAGATTAAGTAATATGAGAAATTTATGTTGGTGTTGCTGTGCTATCTTTTATTTAAGTAGATAGATGACTGGCTTCCTTTTTATTACCCAGGTAAGAAGAGTGATACAAAGAACTGAAAGAATAATAATCTCATCATATAAAATACTTCCTGTGCATTCAAATAGTCTAAAGCAAAATCTCCACTGTCACCCAGGAGCTGTCTTTGCAAATCAGTGACAGATGATAGCAAACGTCCTCAGCAGTCAACATCTGAAGTGATGGATTTCTTTAACCTTGACTCAGAAGGCTATTTGCTGTAATTATACTAAACACATGAACTTTGTCAAACCTGAAACATTGACATGTATATTGTACGTGTAGGTCTCCATTCTGCCCTTTGATTCATGCACTTTGGAGTCAGTGGAAATTCTGTGAGGAAAACAGAAAGCAAAGATGAGCCCTTAGGGATGGTCTAGCTGACAAAACTATTATCCTGTGACCAGTTATTTCCCAAATTCCCTAATGCCATCTGAAAATACGGGGGATTCAGCTGCTTGCTTTTTACTGGTCTTTTCCAGAAAACTCTCTCTTAATAAAGATAAGCAATTTTCTTTCCTAACTAATAAATGTTGAATTTGCAAAGGCCTTTTTTAAAATCAAACTCATCATTGTCTGGAAAGAGTCTTTCACACTTGTTTTGAAAATAACTCTCAAACCCGTCACGTGGGTTATATACACATATATATATATATATACATGTATATATATACCTTGATTTACCAGTTTAGTGCACAGCTGAAGTCTCCATAGCTGCGGAGGGGTTGGCTTCATTCTCTGGAGTAGTCTGCATGACATTGTACTGGATAAAATCCAAGGGAACAGTTCAACAAAAATATTCCATTGTGTCACAGGTGTTTCCTAACAAGCTGTGTGAATGCAGATAAACCATAAACAGGATTGAGAAGTCTATTTTAGTGGAGGTGACAAGACGGTTAGAGCTCCTTGAAGTCACCAGAATCAAGACTCATATTCCACACTGATTTCCAATATATCCTATGACAAGGAACTTAATCTCCCCATAATTCTATTCTCATGCATTCGATAAACCATGTACTCTTTTCTCTATCTTTCTGATTTGGATTAAGGATTAAAGCATAAAATACAGCCTGTCAAGCATTACAGGGCTTTTATCTCAGCTGATGCCATCAGTTATTTCTACAGTATAATTAAAAAAAAAAAAAAAAAAAAGAATTAACAGCAATGTGAATGGGCCTTTTCATGTAGTAAATTTTGAAAGCAGGGGAGATCTTAATATTTTCATTGGAAGAAAATGGTACGTTTTCTGCAACGTATATCAAACCTTAAGGCATGAAACAACAGGACAAAGGTGAAGAGTGAAAGAGATTCGAGATGTAATCAGTGGACTGTCATGTTTCAAGCCAATCCTCTTTCATTAATTCCAGGCTCACTAGTGACTCTACTGACTTATCGAGCAGTAATAAATATTTTTGTCTCTTGTCCTCTTTTCTTCCTGATTCACTCTAGACTTTCCCCCCACATTTTATAGGCAAATTAAACAGTTTGTCTGACATGACGGCTCTAACTCCTTTACAAGGCGGAACCTCCCTTAATATCTGTGTTACTCTTGGGAGAAGGGGTCTAGAAAAGGTAATAAGGAGGTATGAGGATTTTAGTTGCTGAATGATCATTTCTAGTATAGTTGTCAAAACATAACTCTCTGAAAGTTTTGAAAGACATATGTGCAAGAGCAGGCTCATTTTAATAATTTAAAGGCATTTTTGCATATGTATGAAGACAGTACTTTAGAAATTAAAGAAACTGCCACTCCTTAAATTATTAAATGCAAACAAGTAGCAAATGCACAGTAACAAACAAGAAAAAAAAATCCTTACTTGATTTAGTACATTGTCATTTGGTATAACTTAGAATTATTGAAATAATAAAGCTGAAATGGTGAACTAGGTAACATTTATTTCCCTAGTCCCTTTTTGTTCACAGGAAAACTTTTTGACATACATTTGAAAAATACAAGCCAGCTAAAAAGTGCTAGATTTTTGTTACTCTTAATATTGGTAATTAAAGTTTATGTCCTCAAATGTAAAACAATGCTTTTGCAATAGAAAAAGAACTCTCACATTAACTCCAATGAATCACATTTAAGTAAGGTAGCTATTTTCTAGAATCAAATCTGGATTTACAAAGAAAAGAAACACTCCTGTGTTACCCTTCACATTTCTCACAGTGTACATTGAGGTTGATAGCTTGAATAATTGCAGTGAATCTATGTAGATCAAAAGTTCAGGTTGTGCTGGATATAGAACCACAGAATGGTTGAGGTTGGAAGGAACCTCTAGAGATCATCTAGTCCAACCCCCCTGCTCCAGCAAGCACACCTAGAGCACATGGCACAGCATCGCATCCAGGCGAGTTTGGAAGATCTCCAGAGAAGGAGACTCCACAACTTCTCTGGGCAGCCTCTTCCAGGGCTCCGTCACCCTCACAGGAAAGAAGTTCTTCCTCACATGGAGATGGAACTTCCTGTGTTTCAACTTGTACCCATTACCCCTTGTCCTGTCACTGGCCACCACGGAGAAGAGTCTGGCTCCATCCTCCCTACATTCACCCCTCAGGTACTTATACATATTGATCAGATCTCCTCTCAGTCTTCCCTTCTCTAGGCTAAACAGGCCCAGCTCCCTTAGTCTTTCCTCATAAAATAGATTCTCCTGTCCCTTAATTATCTTTGTCATTGTACTATGGACCTTCTCTATAAGTTCCACATCCCTCTTGTACTGGGGAGCCCAGAAGTGCACAGAACACTCCAGGTGTGGCCTCACCAGAGCTGAGGAGAAGGGCAGGATCACCTCCCTTGACCTGCTGACAACACTGCTCCTAATGCAGATCAGGATCTCACTGGCCTTCTTGGACACAAGGGCACATTGCTGACTCATGGTTAACTTGTTGTTAATCAGGATCCCCAAATCCCTCTCCGTGGAGCTGCTTTCCAGCAGGTCAGCTCCTAATCTCTCCTGGTGCCTGGGGTTATTCCTCCCCAGGTGCAGGACCCTGCACTTATCCTTGCTGCTGAACCTCACAAGATTCCCTTCTGCCCAACCTCTATCTAGGTCCCTCTGAATGGCAGCTCAGCCCTCTGGAGTGTTGGCCACTCCACCCTGTTTGGTGTCATCCACAAACTTGCTCAGGGTGCCTTCTGTCCCCTCCTCCAAGTCACTGATGAACAAGCTGAACAGTAGCAGGCCCAGTACCGACTCCTGGGGGACACCACTCACCACAGGCCTTCAGCTAGACTTAGCCCCATTTCTCATGACTGTCTGAGCTCTGCCATCCAGCCAGTTGTTAATCCACCTCACCGTCCACTCATCCAACCCACACTTCTGGAGTTTTCATATGAGGATGTGAAGGTAGACAACACCCACGGCTTTCCCACTGTCCATCCAGTCAGTCATCCCATTGTAGAAGGCTATCAGGTTCGTCAAACATGACTTCCCCTTGGTGAATCCGTGATGATTACTCCTGATCACTTTCTTTCCCTTTACATGCCTAGAGATGTTCTCTAGGAAGAGCTGCTTCATCACCTTTCCAGGGATCAAGGTGAGGCTGACTGGCCTGTAGTTTCCCGGGTCCTCCCTCTTGCCCTTTTTAAAGACTGAAGACCTTGGCTTTCTTCCAGTCCTCCGGCACCTCCCCCGTCCTCCATGACCTGTCGAGGATGATGGAGAATGGCTGAGCAATAACCCCTGCCAGTTCCCTCAGCACTCTTGGGTGCATCCCATCCGAGCCCATAGATTTATGAGTGTCCAAGTATAGAGATTTGTAATTTTACATTATTGTCAGTTAAGTGTAATTAACCAACTCTGCATATTGTAAATTGGAGTGAGCTCCATGTCCAGTCACTCTCCTGTCTGGGAAGTCTATCCCAGTGGATGAAACACTTGATTGTAGTGAACAAGCACTGAACCAAAGGAATTCACATAAAATCTTAGCATCAGATCTGTGAATGATATGTACTCTACTAGAAAGAATATTACTTATATATCATATTCTAAGCTTTGTTTTAGATACTCTTGCTGTCCAGATAATTACCAGTTTTATTCTTGTGTTCCTTCAACACAGGGCACTCCCTAAGCCTCATTACAGATGGATATGATCCAAGATTTAAGGTGAATCTCTTTGAAATGTTCTAGATCTTTGCTAGAATTAGAAGACAGGTCTTAAGAACTCAGTTAGATGCTCTGAGTTCAACAAAGGAGTTGTGATTCTGGTTGAATTATATTGCAAATTAGAACCGATAAAACTGATATAGACTATAGAATGAGATGAGCAGGTCCATAAATAATCCAGGACTGCAAAAACAGAATGATGTCTAGATTCATTTGTCATTTTGTCACTTTTCACTAAGTATAAATTCAAAGACTCAGAACTATTCTACTGAAGTGATCACCAAACTGTTTTCCTGTACCTTCTGGTACATGGAAATATTTTTTGGAAACTTCAGGGTGAGATACTTGACCACAGAGCTAATAATCTAATTAGACAGGAAAAATCTAATGTTTGATAGTTACTTTTGGCTGCTTTATAAGAGCAAAAAGTGTACCCTTTGCGGAGCCTACAATAATCACATTGCAAAATATGGTCATTTATCAATCCCCATAAAATAAATCAGATTCTTCACATCAAACATTAGCACTGGATTCTATAATCTCATAATGGTAAGAAATAGATAAAATGAGGTTTAGCAATATCACTGTTTGATAGACAGCAATCAGATAAATAGCTTCAGAAGAATCCTATTCCACACTTGAGACATTCCTTTATTAACACATTCAATATGACCTGCACAAACTGCTGCTTTTGTTTTGTATTCCAAAGAACAAGGAATGACTGTTGTCTTGCTCATTACATTCTCCCTGTATGCAGCCATTTCATGAGAAGCATATCTCTTTCATTTTCTTATCAGATACTCCTTGTCTGGAGTTGATATGAAGTTCAAATCATGGCCAGTGGCATTTCTCAGGCACTGATTCTGAGGATGATAAGGTTTAATTTCTTTAAGACCCTCATGATGGTAAGAGATGCACCCTCAGCAATTATACAGGTGAAGCAGAGGACACTGGGACAGTGGTGTCCATTTTAAGTGGTCCCCATCAGGAGGAATAGGCTGCCATTTAGCATTGGCAGACTGGAGGAATGGGCAGACAAAATATTGTGAGGATCAGCAAAGGCAAAGGTGAAGTCCAGCATGTGGGAGGGAATAACCCTATGCAATAGTACAGTGTCAGCACTAACCACATAAAAGAGCATTTCTGCAGTGTGTGAGCTCCCTGCTGAATGACCAATTGAAGCATATCCTTGCAGCAAAAAAACGCAACTGCATAGCAGCCTGTATTATCTAGAGCATAGCCAGCACATTGAAGGAATTGTTCCTTCATCTCTACCTAGCATCTTGTGAGACTGCATCAGTAATACTGCATCCAGTACTGGTCTGCTAATACAAGAAAGAAAATGGCCCCTGAGATTGATTACAGGGGCTGGAACACATGACATATGAGGACATGTTGAGGATGATGAGTTTGTTCAGTCTGAAGAAAAGAAGGCTGAGGATGATCTTACTCACTGTTCCCAATTACATAAAGTGTGCTGGTAGAGAATGTGTGTCTGGACTCTTCTGTGAGGTGCATAGTGACAAAACAAGAGGCTACAGACAAGAAGTTGTGTCAAGAAAATTTTTAATCAGTTAAAAATCAAATCAGGTTACTTCTACATAGAACAAGCTGATGAGATGTGGGAATAGGGTTCACCATCCTTAGATGGTTAGATATTCATAACTTCACTGAGTAACCTGAGTGGTCCTGTTGACCCTTCCAGTGTTCCCCTGAGTCCTCAGGCTAATATTTTCATTCATCCTCAAGAAGAAAGGGAGGGCAGAGGTTTGCAGCTAAATCTTTACTGAGAGCAGTAAAATATTCATGACAAGGATTTCATAGTCTTCAGTCCTGGAGTCCTTCCTCCTCAGTCTTTTGTGTTTTTCTAACATTTTCTGCTTTCCTCTCTCTCTGGTTCCGACATAAAGACTGAAGGTAGCACAGTTGCCCCTAAAAAAGCACCAACTCCCCTAAAGGACTACTGTTTGCTACATGATGGCTCACAGGGTCAGTTTGACCATTACTGTATCAGATACCTCAGAGTGAAGCTGAAACCATAGAGGCATTGAGCACTTCTCCTCTAGGTAATTGCTAAACCAAGTTGAATCCAGCTCAGGCTGTTACAAGCCTAGATGCATCCTAAGATCCCACAATGCAAGTGACCTTTTATGTAGAACAAATACAAAAAGAATGTATTGGGATATACTTCCAATCTGAACTATTTTGTGATTTTATAAGCTATTCTGTGGTTAACTTTAGGGGTGCTTCTTAGTTGTGAAGACACTTGTATCAAGACATTTACTACCTCATCAGGTATGATCAGCAATTTTTCTGGTCCTCTGCCTCTCTGTTCCTGGGTCTCCAGTGGTGTGTCAGGACCTGTATGTGAAGCTCATTGATATGAGAAGGTTTGTGAGAGGAAATGCATAGTGTACAGATTTTCCCAAGAGGAAGATTGAAACTTTTTAAAGACCAGGAGATAGAATAAGGTAATTATTATGCTGCCACTCTAATAATTGCATGCCACACCGAGGAGGAGAAGTCTGTCTTCCTCGGTTACTCTTCTGGTATGACAGATACAAGTTCTTCCTGTATCAATTGTTATGCATAAGAACACCATCATTTTGCATCTTAATAAAACTTGAGAAAATGAGCTAATTTTTGAGAAAATAAGCAGAAAGTTATATAAATAAGGCCAATGAGAAAGTCAACACAGAATCCAAAAGCCATAATTTTGGTATTCAGACTAAATGACTTTTTTCCTTTTAAAATTTGTTTAACATAAGAACTGAAGGGGGCAGTCTTAAGAAATACTGTAAGAAGACGATCAAGAACAACAATTGTCATCTACTAAAATGGAAGTGTCATAACAACGATACTCAGAGAATAGGATTTCAGCAGTAGAGATGGACCTAAGTGTTATGTGAAATACACAGAAAATAGTTCAGTTATCAAGTTTATAAATGCTATATCTTCATCTGTATTCAAGGTAGGAAGTTATAAATATGTCATATATCCAGTTATTCTGGTGAATAGTCATTTGTAAACTATTTTGACTATCTGCTTCTGTACACGTACACTTACTGGTCTAACTTTCAGTGAGACAAAATAAATTTTAGGAACTTGATAGCTGCCTAAAAATACAGACCATTATGTCCTCCATAGTACAGTGCTTTCTTTTTATGTCTTACCTACACTTTCCCAGATCTTGTGCTAGCAAACTAATTTAATAAACCAATCTGTTGACTAAAAGTCTGGCAAAAGTGAATTAGCAAACAAAATGTACACCGAAAGTATGGCTCCTTTGGCTTTTCTCTCTGTATATGAGTAAGGCAATGACCCTATTGGTGAATAATTGGTTTTGTTTTGGTTTCAGTATAACATACACTGCTCTTAAGGTGATTGGAAAGGAATGTGAAATCTGTAACTCTTAAATATTTTTTCAGTTAACTAATTTTCCGTTTCTACTCTTTAGAAATGCCTTAAAAAAAAATTCTCTTGTTTTTAACCACTGACCTAAAAATCTTGTGCTATCACACATACCTCTGGTAAATTCCCTTGGCCCATTAGTGCATTAAATTCAAGGATAAAATTCAATTTCTAAAATAGAAAATAGATTAACTTTTTCTAAGATGGAAATTTTCCATTGTCTTACCTAAGGAGAAATTATGATTGACACCTAAATAGACTCGGTTTTCCATACTTCTCCTTTGTGACTTTTGTGACTGTAGTTCTCAAGATGGTTCAAGATGCAATTGCCTACATTTCTTTATTTTGGCTTTCAAAAATGCTTCATTTGGTTAAGACACTTTTATATATAAAGGCTCTTAACCTCACTCTTCATGAAATTTTATTATTCGTAAGACTGAAACAAGTAATATGTCAGCCAGCCAATTAGGCTCCAGTAAAGCCAATTTTCCATTTGCAATGCTGCTGTTGTAACAGCTTATTGCAGAGTTAATGGGATTGACTTGAGCAAGCAGACATACACAAGTGGCAAAGGACTGTCTACTCCAAAAATGAGTATTTCACTATTTCTTCTTGTAGAGTTCGTTTCTCACATGTTACCTTTTGCTTCTCCTTGTGGTCCAGTTAGAAAAATCCCCAATAATCCTTCAGCTATTTGATAAAATTTAACAAGTAAATATTACCTACCAAGACAACACCTGCAGTAGTAAGTCCCAAGGAAATGAAAACTCACATACAGTTTTGCCACATCAGAAGGTTGAATGTTGGAGAGCTCCAAAACATCAGATAATTGTAAAGTTAGTTCTTTACATGTTTTAACCTTTAGTAGGGAATCCATGGCACCTGGTGGTCTATTCCTTAAAACATTTTTATGACACACTTCCTCTTCTGACACCCTAAATCATACAAATATTCAAATTAATGAAGGACATATCATAAGGAAAATGATTTTCACAGTAGGACAAGAAATGGAGATTTATAGGACCTCAGCAGTGGTAGAATCGTAAACAAAATGACAGGTTTGGAGAAATTATAGATGAGTGCTAACCTAGCAGAATAGCATTCTTTTAGATAAATTATTAATGAAAGCAGCCTTACAACTTTAGATGAAAAGTTAGAATGTCTCGCAATAAAGATTACCCTGCTGCAGAGGATTTTTCTTACTGTAATGGTCTTTTGTTTCAGAGGAAAATATTGTGTATTTCTTTTATTCTCTGTGAGAAGGGAAATCAGGTCCTCCCCAAATCTCCATTGGTGTGCCTAATTGAAAATCAACTTATGCTGTTTATCAGGGTGTCATTTATAATTTTGCATTTTTATTTTGAGTTATTTTTGCATATTTGTAACTTGACTTCCAGAACTGCAATGGTGGTAATGGTTCCCATTTAGGGTCAAACCTAAACACTTTTCCCAGTCCCAAATGCAGGGCTAGACAGATATTGTAATATCCTAGAAGCTCCATTGATTTAGAGTAGCAATGACCTTCAGATCGTTCCCTTTTCATCTTTCTAGCTGCCAACTACTCTGCAATCTGTAAAATTCCCCCGAGAACCTGGTGGGCCAGGTCTGTACCTAATGAAAATAGGTAAATTTAATAGGTGCAATGAATTGAACAGTGCTCAGAAAGGCTTTCCGATGACTCTGTATGTATCACAGGAGAATCTGACTCCCAGCTTCTTGTGGACCTAAAATTTGCTAACAGAGATCCTCATTTCCTTAAAATCAACAGATATTTTAACACTTATTCTGTGGAGATCAGAAGCAGACCATGAGCTCAGAGAAGAAACTCTAAGCTGTTCAAATAGCCGTTATCTTCTGGGTATGCCAGAAATCAATAGATTTTTTATTTTGATAGGCTAGTATACATCTCACTTCACATTTACTGTTTAAGCAGCTAGCCCAAACGAATTGCCTGAGATTGTTTTGCAGCCAAAGGAAAGAGACAGACACATCCAAAAGCTGATTCATCCCATTTATCCATTGTCATCTAAGATAAGTGGGATGAATTGCCTTTTAGAGCTTCTTTTGTTTCACTGCTGACAAGAGGAGCCTATATGATTAGCTTAGATGAGATGACTTACTTACTTTTTTTATAAGGCTAATGTTGAAGAAGAAAAAGTCTTCCCTTGATAATTATATTTTGCATGATCTCCATCATACATTACCAGTAAGATATTATGTTTTTCAGATTCTATTCATGATTCCTTAAAATAACTTGTTTACATTATATCATTGCAAGACCAAGTGTTTTGCATACATTTTTTCAAATGGCAATGTGGTGCAATATAATGAAAATGAGTACCAGCTAATCAAATCTCTGCTTCAGCTCACTGATTGTTCCAATCTTGTGGGCAGATGCCACTTGATGCATCCTCATGAAACAACTTCATTTAAATGTGAACGAAAGTTAAAACCAATTAATATGAAAAAAATACAATTCTTCATAGCATGTAGCTAGAGTAATTGTCACAAAACTCCTCCTCCTTGATATTTCAACCTTAGTATACCACTGATTTACCTTCAAAGTTCAAAGCACTAGGACATTACAGAAAACAGTGATTTTCATTCATTCTTTCATAAAATCCCTGTTTGCCAAGGTGAGCAAATGTTATCTTTGGACATTATGAATGCAAAATTGCACCTTTTTGATATGAAATAGAGAAGTTAATTATTATACAGTATTTGTTCCTAAAATAAATAAATAAAAATAAACAACAAGAATCAACTTTTCTAAGATAAACTGGAGAGCTTTTTAATATCAATTTTTTTTCTGTAGTGGCACATTTCAGACTTGCAGTTAGACCAAGTTATAACTAATATTATTTTAATAGAAAGCTTATTTGTAACTTGTTGCTTAATTCTTCGAGTGCTAACAGATGCTATCTCATAATTAACATTTCCTTGTAAGCTTTGTTATGAAATATTCCCTTTGGGTTGTTTTTGTTTGGGTTTTTTTTTGTTTTTTTTTTGTTTTTTTTTTGTTTTCTGGACAATTATATCGTCCACACCAAAAAATTAAAAGTGTGGACAATTCAAAGTTTAGATAATTGTTGTATATTAACTATCAGCAGTTTGGTTGCTTACTTCTTTAGAGATATATAACTGATATATTGGTCTGTATATATCACGAAAATTCTTTTATCCTCCTGTTTCTTTCTGTGTGCTTGCACACAGATTGTACATCTACTATGCTACATAAATAAATTCAAATATATTAATCCAAGAAAGAAATAAAAGTGTGAGAGAGGTATGGAAACAATGCTGAAGAATTTTTGATGAATCCTTGTTCTGACTGAAAATATGTGCATATGTTTAAATGATGTTGGAAGAAAACTGCAGAAGAAAAACAAAAAGGGCAAAAAAATCTATGAAATGCTTTATTAAGCGTAAAAGAAATAACTATACTAATGATTGAGTTTATTTCATTAGTGCACATGCATGCTCCATAAACTAAATCTCTGCATGGACAACAGGCTTCTCTTCAGATGTTCCTTGCACTAGCATCTCTAGAGTCAGGCTTCAGAAGAAAAGGAGGAGGGAAAGTATATGTTACGTCAATCAAAACAGAACTCTAGGGGCTCAGTGACAGTGAAGTGGGTCTATCACATGAAGACAGCTAGGATATATGTAACATATTATAAAAATCCTCTATGATATAGTAAAACAATTCTTATGATTTACTACAGTCTTAGTCTATCTCCCCCAAATAACTGAAGGTGTTGGCATAAATTTCTTTGCTGTCTCTTTTCTGTGAAATCTGTCTCCTCTGGGGCTTGCCCTATGATTAAAGATGCATAACTCATTTAAGGGTTCTACCTTGCAGTCCTCCATGCATGCAAAATCAGTGTGTCTCACTCATCGAAAACTTCTGGGATTGGCCCAGGCATTTCACCCTCTACTATTTTTCTTAATCTAATTAGGAGATGGTTGTGAATCTATTTAAAGAAACTGATTTTTTTCTTCATGTACTATCTGGAAATTTACCACAAAAAGCTCCAAATTTATCTTGTAATTAATGTTGAATTTCTACAGAAAATTACTGGAGCCTGTTTTTAGATGTTTCAGAGTCAAATTCACAATCTGTCCAAACAGAATCCCTATACCACATAAAGTTAGTACTTTATGTGGTATAGGGATTCTGTTTGGACAGATTGTGAATCTTGTCTTGGACTGACAATCTTGTCTTGGATTCAGAGTCTTAGTGAAGTTCACTAAGGATTTTTATGTTGCCAGTGTTTTTTTACAACAATGATTATGATGAGCATTAAATACTGAATGATATTGATAGAATGATCATCATTTTGCATTTGAACAAACAATCCATTTGATTGCTGTTTTTCCTTCCAACAATTCCTCTCTAAAATAAAGAGAACTCACGATTTCTGTTGCTGGTTATACACTTGGCTGCTTGGGAGGGAGACTCAAGCATTCTTCTTCATTGGTACAAGTAAAGAGGAGGGACCAATATGAATATTGTTACTTCTGTCCCCAGCTGCTCGGTGGAACTATGACTATTTGTGGCTTCAATAATAAGAGGAAACTTGAACTGGTCCCCATTCCTGACGTTATTAAAATAGCTATGTTTGTATAGCTAACTCATAAATGGATCCTGTGCTGTAGAGTTTGGGCATATAAGCAGAATTTATTTCTTACAATTCTTGACTTCTGATTAATTCTTTCCCATCTATGTACTTCAGTATGATGATTATATTAACCATCATTTCAGGTGGTAGAAACAGTATCACTTGAGGTATGCATGTACAGTCAAATGCATAATTCAGAATTCTATTTCAAGGGCAAAGTTTGGACTAAGCCACTACTGTTTGAATGCACACACTACTGATATTCAAATAGTTGAGCATACTCTTGAAGAGGATATAAAAGGTTCACAAAAAGAGTCATATCAAAACTGACTTTTGAATTTGAACTAATATTCACTGGGTATTACTATTTTCTCAGCTTGACCAGTTTCTTGCCCTGCCTAATACAGTGTAAGGTGTTTGCATTCCAGATTTTGATGTGGGAAATCCTTGTTGCTCTTACTGAGCATGTGACAGGTGCATATAACTGGTATGCATCCATACGGTATGACAGCATATAACTGGTAAGCACAGCTGATAGAGGGATAGGATGAAGCTCTACCTATCATCTGAAATATCCTTTTCATAAAAAGAGGAGAACATGTAAGATACAAAATGTTCAGAAAGCAGCTTGCACTCAGTTAACCACAGGACAATTTAGTTATATTCTTGGTAGGATGACTCATTCTGCCAAAACCTCCATAAAAATAAATGACCCATACTTCATAAAATAGGATTTCAGTTTAAGTGGACAATTCACTTTTACATTTTTATTTTTTAATAGCAAACTTGTTCTAAGATATAGCTTCTAAAAAAGCCATATATAACAGAGAAGCAATTTTCTAAAAATAATGTGAAGAATTCATATAAAATTATATCAAGCTTCAAGCACAACCAATGGGCTATATTGTGAGGCATCTCCTGTGGCTTTGCTATGTGATCTGGAAGTTGAAGAGAGAAAGTATAATTTAATAATCTAACTCAAAGAGCTACAAAGAGACAAGAGTGTCGGATCAAAAAAAAATAATTCAAACAGAATAAGATGGTCTGTGGTGACAGAATTTCCTTAAGGCTGTGTAATTATATGTGAAAAATAGGCAAAAAGATACTGTAAATAGTGTGGACTTGAGCAAAGAGCATTTTCATTTGATAATTCATTTCATTTGATAATCTGTAAAACTTAACTGTACAGAATCAAATACACAGCCCCCAAAATTAGGATCAATTGCAAAACTTTAATACAATTTTTCTTCTAATGAGAGGGAAAACACCCATACCAAATAGTGGTTTAAAAGTAAAATATGAAATTTTAATAGAAGAGGCCAGTGATACAGCTTGTTCGCCACAACTAAATCTGTCCACTCAGACTTCTTTACATTTTTTCTGCAGAAGATACTCTGTTAAATGGTATCAGACCGTCATTTCTACCTCTTTAAAAGTCCAGTCTTGGTATGGTGGAATTCTTTTAGTGGCTATTTATACTTGAGATGTGTTGAGATTGACAATTTGGTTTGAGTTGAATTGCTTTCTAGTCTGGTTGTTTTAACTGATCATGGAGAGAAATTTGACACTAAATTTTAATATGATTTTTCAGGTTACCTTAAGACTTCTTCAAATTCTTAGCTACTCGCTAAACATGACTCATAGGAGTAGCTCCATGAGAATCATCAAACCACATGTATAAAATAAGTTTAGTGAATACCCATGATTCCAGACAGCTAAAGCATCGCATCACTGCATTCTCAAGAGTTAAATGCCTTCTCAAGGACTATTCACTACCTCAATGAGCCTCTCCAGCGAAACCCAGAGCCTGGTGAGCATCTGGGCTGCAGAGACCGAGCAGGCAGGCAGGAGAGCACAGGCAGCCATGAGGCCGAGCTCCTTGGCAGTTTTTGCCTCTCGCAGCATCGTGCAACTCTGCAGCAGGACAGCAGAGCTGTTCATTCCGGGGCGAGCAGCGTGAAAGCAGATTTTAACCTCTCTTTTGGCAGAGACCGAAGTGACACACTGGCAGATTTCTCATTACGCCCATCCTGTGATACTCTGCAGTCAGCGCTCAGAGTGGTACTGGCACAACAAAGTGAGGGAAGCATATCACAGGGGACAGGGCTAGCTGTAAAATGGAAGTGCACACAGAAGAGCAGTAACAGTCAGAATTTCAAGTTAATGGTTCTTTTTCCTTTGCCTTCTTTCCATTTTCCCTTTATTTTGGTTTTACTTTCATAACCTTATAGTTCTTTTTCTCAAGCCGTGTCTTCCCTTTAGTCTTGTTTGAGTGCAAGGGTTACATATTTTCTCTTTGCTTTACTGCAAAAATGATGATAATCGGCTCCTGTTAGGAATAGGTTCAAAAGTTCAGGTCTTGTGAGCTCTTGCTGAGCTCAGGCACTGCACAGAATATTAAAATGAAACAATTTGTCTCTTATGTTTCTGCAGGCTTCAAACTCAAATTGACTCACTAAATAATTTTGCGACAGGGAAAACAAGCACCATGTGAACACACCACTGTGTAAAGGCTGTTTCTTGTTGCAAAAATTTTCCACCTGCAGATAAGAAAATCCAGAAAAAAAAAGTAGAACTCAGATCAGGCTGAGCTGAGCTCTTAAGATCAACAGTTTGCATCTGTCCCACTTTCAAGTCATTTCCTACACATACCTATAAATGTTCATGCTATGTCTTTTGCAAATCCAGAGATCAACTCCCTTGATGCAGAAAAAATAGAGTGTCATTATTTCCAGGCCCTTGATTCTGCAAGATATTGAGGCACCCTAACTCTGTTCCAACACAGGACATAAACTTAAGCCTTCACTAACACAAGTTCAGACACACACTTAACTTTAAACCCACTACCAGCTCCAGAGTTTTATCCCCACTCAAGTCAATGACAAAGCTTTTACTGACTGTAGAGGACCCTGCTGACAGGATCTTAATCTCCTGAAAGAAAATACATGTTCCAGCACTGTGCTAGGTCAGAGCTGAAGCCTTTTGACTGATGCAGGGTTGACGTCTGGTTCCGGATACGGTTCAACAAGATTGTGAGGCAGCACCATTTGCTCTGACTTTTTCCCTTCTGCCAGCTTTGGGGCTGCTTAACCTACAGGACAGCAGCACTCCATAAACAAATCTGGATGGTTAAAAAATAATAGTTTTACTACCAGACTTGTGAGTTGATTTGACTCATTATAAAGCAAAAGCAGAGCCAGAGTCAGCTCAAGTGAGAAGAAGATGGTTCATCTATAATTGGGAGCAAGACAACCCTGTTGAGGTAGGGGGTAAGCACAAGTATTTCCAGACACTGTTGAATATTTGTTTCTAGGTAAATATACACATACACATGTATGTATGTGCACATGCCTTCACCAGTTTTTGTCTGGATCTAAAACTATTTTCCAAGCTTTACAGATTATTCCACATTGGAAAAAAAAGCTGGGTAATTTGTTAAATAAATAAACGGGATTTACAGTTTTCCCAGATGTCCCTGTCTTATGGTCTGCAAAGCAGTGATTTTCTTCAATCTGTCAAAGAGAAAATTAACAGACATTTGGAAAGCCTTTGAGTAATACTTTTCCTATAGTCAGCAAAGATGTCCCATATAAAAAAAAAAAAAAAGAAAGAAAAAGAAGCTCAAGTGTAAGACAGTACATGAAAGACTGTCAGTAATTGGCAGTTGTTCTAATACAAAAAATAGAGCATTGTACAGATCGACATGCCTGCCTAATGCTCTGCATACAGAGCTGCATGATAGGTTGTAGTTATAGATTTGTGTTTGTAATTACGAATGTTATTACATGCAAGAACACGAATTCTACTTCATTAAAAAAAATCGTACACTCTTTTGGAAGGATTACTTTGTAACTTTTCTTTATACTTAGGTTTGTAAATGCACACTGAATTATGGTAAATGAGACTGTTGTGCAAGAAAACAGCTAAGCCATTAAATTGGAATACACAAGGGAATCCACATCTCTTTGTATAGTGCTGAGCATATTCATGCGAATTTCATATATGATCTGAAGGATGGAAGGACAGAAAGAAATCTCCTACCATTTCCTTTTCTTCACAACTTCCCAGTTAGGGAAATGGAGTTTTTTTTAAATGAAAGCAATGGGAAAATCAGGTTGCCTTTTTTTCTTTATCTTTTATTGTGCAAAATTGTTGAAAAAATGCCACTTTTCCTATAGCCATATGATAGGAAAATAGTTTTAAAACTATTAGGAGAAAATAAAGACTAACTAAATTTAAATAGTCCCTTTTGTATTGGCTTTTAAGATATTATGGTGAATCATTTTTAAAAGATATCTTTTTTCCCATCTTCACATATTATTTCAAGACTCACTGAAAAATTAAATAGAACCCTTAGATGGCCTTAATTTACACCACATGTATTGTTTCTATATACTTCAGGTCATATAAACATCAGGATTTTAATATAAATTAGATGATTGCTGATAAAGTATATTTGAATAGAACAAAGAAGCAAATATAGAGTATTAGCAACAATCAAACAGAAAATTCTGCTGCCTTTGTACATATGGTAATGGAGAGATTGGGAAATGGCATCTTGTGTTTCTGAAAGATAATGAGCTCTCTGGTTCAAACAGTGTATTCAAATACACAAGCTCCTTTGCATTGTAGAACAGAAGTCACTTAGGCATGTTAGTAAATATTTCTTGCCAAGAGGAGTTGGACGGTGTGAGAACCGATGACATCATTTATTGTATTCTGAGGAGAAATGTCCATGAGCAGCAGCAGACCAGAGTCTGACTGATAAAGATGAGAATGGACAAAGTTCACTGTACTAGATAGTTTTCCTCTTGCATGACTCTTTATAGACAACTATAAGGGCATAGGACTTGCGCTCGAGTGTGCTCCCAAGAACTGAAGAAAATAACTAGTGCCTCCCCGAAATCCAGCAGAAGGTGCCAAAACCTGATAGAAGTCTTTTCCCTTTCCATCTCAGTGGAGAATTTCTACTCCTGTAAATGAGTTTTGTGGCATATATATTCCTTTTCTCACTGCAGAAGGGAATGCGGAAGTTGGGTGAGAGGATTCACTCTGTCTCTACCAACACAGTGAAATGAAAGAGTTGAGGTTACTTGAATTGTTTACCCATTCAGTTTGCTCTCTCCAACAACCATCCCTTCTTTCTCATTTGCAGAACATTCAGCTTGTGCTTGTTCCCCCAAACCAGCAATCAAAGTGAGATTATAGATAGTCTGGAAGAAAAGTTCATGTAAAAAGAGAGAAAGCAGACCACAAAATCAAAAAAGCAGTAGATGCATTTTGCAAGAGAACATCCACTGATTTAAAATACATATATTCAAAGCAGTTTCAAAGGAAAAAAATCCATACAGTGCTGTTCACAGTTTCGTGATTAAAGTAACATTAAATTTTATGTCGAATGTAAGGTTTGAACAGCTGTGATACACATGGAGAATACAGTACACATTCACCTGCATTACAGATCTTAATCTTTTGGGGGCATAAAATAAATATTCTAGGAATTTCAAAGTAAATCATTAATATGATTTAAGTTAAAGCTGCTTTAAAATAAATGCTGTCTGTGTTGTTGTGTCATCATATGACACAGATCAAGAAAGCTTCTCATATGGAAAAAAAATAATACAGAGACTATATCTGGAGAATATGTTTCTTTCTGAACTTTTTAGAAAATATATTACTATTTTTATATTGATTGGCTTTTCTCTGTCATGTTACTAATCATTTATTTTTGAAAATAATGAATAATAAATCTATTAAATTAAAACAAAAAGAAGAAATTCTTTTT